>CM049311.1:59609952-60077452 GCA_026874595.1 Sipunculus nudus | reverse complement strand
ATCTACATTTGGAAGGGAGCGCAAGGCAGGCTGACTGGGAACAAAGCCAAGTAGCGACTAAAATAAATTTAAATGTACATAAGATGGTGTTCTCTCAGTTAACTATGGAGTAAAACACCCTGACGGTGGCCTTGATCTGAGCACGACAAACTGGGCACTTCTGTAGCAGCAGAAAACAATCCAGACAACAGGTTAGATGGCAGCACGGTAGGAACAAGATGGCGACCGTATTCATCATACACACCTTACACTTGTTCCTCTCACGCAGGGCCTGGCTTTCTGCGATCAGGTCAGGAAACCCTAAAAGAAATGCGTTAAGCATGTATAATATAGTCAAGTAGAATAAGCAAAAGGTTCCAAAGACGTCGTTAATCAGTGGCCCACCGCTTTAGATTCTCAGTTTCCTCCAACAACCCTTCAAGTGTCAACTTTTCCTGAGCTGTTGCTTAACCTTATCCTCTCTCAGGAATTTGATATACATGACGTTTATGGAGATTTTGCTCATCATTTTTTCTGTAGATTTGAACGCAACACATCAGGACGGAAGGAGATACAATTATAGTGAATCAGAACATACGAGACCGTGCTCCAAATATTACCCAAAATAAATCTTGTCCATAATGACATGCATCTCACAGTCACAATACTACACGTTTTCTTACCTATCTGCTTGATGACGTGTTTGGTTTTGTCTTTGAGTACCTCGCGATTGGTGCTGCCCGAGCGTTTATACTTGCATCTCTTCGTGGAGGTTCCTAAAAAAAAAGAGAAGATGACTCGGAAAGCAAAGATCACTCTGTCTTCGTTAAAAAAAAAGGCTGGGATGTTCAGGCCCTGATCAGGTGTGGGCGTGGTTACTGGTGCTCTGTATGAGACTGTCTAATATATATATATATATATCTAATATATATATATATATATATATATATATATATATATATATATAAATGGAATATGAATACACAGTAAAGTCCGTTCTTTGCATAAGGGAATCGAACCCATGACGGTTGACTGCTCTATCCACTCAGCTACAGCAGATCTCCGAACCCTTTGTGTATTTTCACACTTTTATAGGAACCATTCGCAAACAGTTAATAGGCTTTTCTATGTATTCATGTTCCATTTCTATACACAATGAACCAGCATGGCTAATCATATATATCTCTCTCTCTCTCTCTCTCTCTCTCTCTCTCTCTCTCCTATATATATATATATATATATATATATATATATATATATATAATTATTTAATGTTCAGTTAGTTTGACATCATCCGTTGGTACTACAGTACTGTTTCGTGGGAGCAATGTTGCGATTGCTCTCACTCATCAGGTACGTATCTCGGTTGAAATGATCGCATGTATATAGGAGTTTTTGATATCGCTTGACTGGTTTATAACTGGTTTTTATATAGGAGGTTTTGGTATTGCTTCACTGGTTTGTAAGAAACATTTTTTTGTATTTCCTTCATTTGTCAAACATATTAACCCCGGTTTAAAACCTGTGGTGGCTTTTTTTGTCTCAATCATTGACTGAATAGAAAGGAATTATGCTCAAGATTTGTTTGTTTGTTTACAGATTTATTTTCAAGTTTTTTTTTGTGTTTTAAACATGTATGCTCTATGTTTTAATAT
This sequence comes from Sipunculus nudus, assembly GCA_026874595.1. Classification (NCBI taxonomy): domain Eukaryota; kingdom Metazoa; phylum Annelida; class Sipuncula; order Golfingiida; family Sipunculidae; genus Sipunculus; species Sipunculus nudus. The sequence continues at coordinate 60,075,818 of CM049311.1, read as the reverse complement.
TTATTAATTAAAATACACTTAAATAGTACTCACCATATCTGCTTGGTTCATGGGAAGGGTTTTTACAGGAGGACAACAACGTGTCATTCATATTAGATTTTTGATAAAAATAACTGTCCAGCAGAATCAATGAACAGCAGATTTAGGTATCTGTAAGGTAATTAAATCCAATCCAATACATTCAAGACTTTCACCGTTGCAACATAATAATTTGAATGTGAGAATGTAAAAATGTAAATGAAAATGCCAAATTAAACACAAACTTTTAAATTTTTATTTCATGTGAGAAATTTGACAGGTAAGGTATGTTTCTCGGGCCTCTTTTGCTGGCAATCGATTTTTTTTACCTTTTTATTATAGGTTTTCGATTGTTAACATAATGGTTTAGGTGAACTGATAAAAACACAGCCTACTTAACAAAAGGAAATGTTTCAAAATGTTATTATTTTAATCTCCTATAAAATGACAGAACGGCAGGAACTTTAAAATCAGTAACTTTTTACAGTATATATTTTTTTGCAGTAGTGAGGGTTGGGGTGGGGTAGGGCTGTCAAAACTAATGGTACTGTGTCTGAGAAACCCCCCTCAAATATTTATCATTCCTCACAGTAAATAAACGATATTTACTCAGTCACGTCAGCTGTAAATTCTACATTTATTAGTTGTAGAGAAATGATTCGTTACCATAGACACGGAATTCTGTTAGGTTTGTGAGTTCACAGATATTCTTTTGTTTTAATTCATCACTCGTAGCCTAATGTTAAGATTATCGGCTGTTTACGACAATTGTTTATCAATTCAACAGGATAGATAAACGTTGCTGTTCATTCCCCCGTATAGTCTGCATCACGACTCAAGTTGACCCTACCAGCCCAAAATAAATGCCTACTGCATCTTGTACTCTCGGCCATTTTCCAATTTATAATAGTATGTTTTCGTTCTCTAGGCCTTACGCCTTCAATCGATGGCGATTCGTTAATTCATTCAACCGTGGCATTTGTCGAGTATACTATACTAGTTTCGATTATGCATTTAACACACACACACACACACACAGACATGCACATAGAAGTGGTTACCATAGAGGTGTATATGCAAGTGTTCTCTAAATGGGTTCCACCTACACAGCCTGGTGATAAAAAAATACATCTTTTAAATGCGTTTTGAATGTTAACATGTTCCTCTTGGGAATCGAAAGATAAAGCCAGACATTACATCTATAAGCACTTGATAAACCCCGAGGTTAAGAAAAATAGAAACTGGTTGCCAGATAAGTTACTTCGTTATTCCATGTAGACCTGATCATTACACCCAAAAGGTGGTTTTGGATGGTTATATATATATACATATATCATGATTTGTGGAAATACCAATAACGCCCGCAATTATGTTCAACACAATCGTCGTCTATGTATACTAGACTCCGTATATATTAGTTAATAAATGACGGATATACATGTCATTGGCAGCGAACGTGTTAATGCAGAGTCAGGCACCACATGGAACACCCGGTGAAAGTAATCAAATAAAATATGTCCACATCGTGATTTTTTTTAATTATGTGTGTTTTTTTTTTTTTTTTTTTTTGAAAACCTTTTGGTAAGAGACACCTTAAACCCAATTATATGAGCTGTAAATAGCGCACATAACATTACCTTTATACGGACATATATATGTAAATTTACAATATGTTTGCATGCATTATATATGTGTAGAGTGTATGCGTCTTTGTCTTTATAGCTCCTACCTTTTACAAAGTTATCATACATTTCAAACTCGGATATCTACCAAAAAAAAAAACAAATAATAAAACACGTATCTGAATCACAGGAATATAATGAAAAGGAAGATATTAGATATGTATACATCCAGTTATACAGTGTTATTTCTAAATGGCAACTAATTCCAAAGACATGTAGCATGGGATCTAGGAGTGTCCCAAAGTTGGGGATCATATTTGGATATATCATAATAATTGATCAAACTTACTATTTTACCTTGTTATTGAATCATTAAATGATTATATAGCGTGTCATAATATGATTATCTTGTTAAAGTGACATGTAAAGGTAATCTGCTTAACACCTCATTTTCGTTCTGCGTTGTGATTAAACACGGTCCACGTGTGTCTGTTTACTGTAACAAGGTCGCGTTACCGAAGGTCCGATTCTTCCCAAACAGGTAGTCCAAACATGGAGTAGTCAAGGAGCAGTCCAAACATACACGGTTGTGACACACCAAGTGAAAGCCTGAAAAGTAAACGGAAAACGCAGTAGGCTTTCGCGCTATCTTTATTTTGGGGTCAGTGATCGCGCCTGATCCACCTTTTTTAACACTCGTGCATAGGATACCGCCAACGATTTCCGTACAGTATTTTAGCAGTCTGGTACCATTTTATTTAAGAGAGAATACGCTATATAGCTAGTCTTGTTAATTCAATGTACTTTGTACGTAATTGTAGGTCCCTTTAATGGTACGGGTATAGTGTATATAATAACGCATGTCCCTATTTTCAATATTATGTTTTAGTTCTTCAGGCCTTACGCCTTGTAACGATGCCAATTCATTAATTCATTCAGTCATGGTATTTGGTCTAGTATACTGTAATAAAATCAATAATGCATTTAACACACACACACACAGACACACACACATGCACGTAGATGTATTTGCCATAGAGAAGAATAGATTAATGGACTCCAGTTACACAGTCAGGTGTAAAATAAAATGCATCTTTAAATGTGATCTGAATGTTAACATGTCTCTCAAGGAAATAGACAGTTAAAGTCAGACATTCCATCTATAACTACTTCATAACCAACCAAGGATCAGAAAATAGAATATGATGGCTGTGTGCCACTAAGTTACTTCTTTATTCTATGCACACGTGCTCGTTACATACGGTAGGTGGGTTTGCAATGGTTATATATAAACGCATGTTTCTTAATTTAGTCATATATCATGATCTGTGGAAATACCTATTCACGCAGCTAGTATGTCCTCTGTAAATATCGACGAAATGTAAGGACCGAGGAAATATCCTAAACAAAATGGTACTGAACAAACGAAACAACACGAGATATTTTATGCGCTAACATATAATGTTAAGGTTTGCATTGGTATGACCAGACTATAAACAATTTTGAATGTAATTCAAAGACATTGACTTTTTATAATACTGTCTAACAAAATTTAAATATTATCATGCTTTTAACTTACTCCATCAAACCATAATCCCCCCAAACTAACATTTTCAATACTAATTTCTATAATGAAATGATATTCAAGATTTGCCTGGTTCATAAGGAATCGCCGTTATCTTTCCATTTTTTAGGCTCAGCTGACTGAAATTCATGTGAGATATAGCAATCCCTCTTTGTCCGTCGTCCGTCTTTCCGTCCGTCCGTTAACAGGGCAAAACTCGTAACCGCTGGACCTAGAAACTTCTAACTGAAAACCATGGAGGTCTAAAAAAAGCGACTTGGAAAGCTGAATCCTATATCCGCGCTATGGGGCTCGAAATTATCCCCCCTTAGAATAATAATAAAAAAATGATACAAAAGCTCCAATATCTGAATACCTAATACATTGATTGTCATGATTCTTTCCGTGCATATTCATCATGGAGTGTTTGCTTATTTCATGAAGACTGGATGCGCCACCTATATTTTTTTTTCATAATTTATACGCATTTTTTTCTCTATTTTGAGACCTTCAAATGAAGCCGTCCGTTAACAAGACATAAATCGTAACCGTTAGACCTAGAAACTGTACATCCAGGGAGGTCCTAGGCAAACTCCTTAATTGAAAACCTGAAATGAGGTGTACTATATTTTGTGAACTACAGGCCGAAAATTTGAGTGCCCAGTTAGTCAGCGGGGCAGAAATTGCATCCGCTAGCTATAGATTCTTCTAACGTTACATCCATGGATGTCGTAAATAATCTCCTTGGAAAATTGAAATTAGGTCACTGTAACCTATATCCTCCTGGCTATGGTGCTTGAAAATACCCCCTAGAATGATAAAAGAATTGATACGAAATTCCACTATCTGAAAACTAATGCACTGATTGATTCTTTACATGAATATTGATCATGAAGTGTTTCATCATTTCCTAAAGACTGTCGGCGCCATAGGTCGTCTGAGCTTTCTCTCCTTTTGTCCGTCGTCCGTCCGTCTGTTAATAAGGCACAAATCGCAACCGGTCGACCTAAATACTTCTAACTTACATCAAGGAAGGTCCTTGGTAAATCTCTTTCCTTAAAAAAAAATTGATCACTGTGATCTATATTCTGTGAGTTACTAGCGTTTTTGTGTGGTTTTTGCACCTAGAAATTCAGACTTGTGTTAATGTTCTGGGCTGCAAAACAAACATTTTGCACTCAACACTGAAGCTCAAACATTGTGCATCAACTACGTATATAACATTGTTACCATGCAAAGAACGATGTAATTGGCCAAGCCAGTTCTTCAGAACTGTTGTGGACACAATTGCAAAGTTTTAACATTATCAGCTGTTAATGAATAAAATTCATACTTTAGATTAAATATCTTTTATATTAAATTAAATTAAATATCATAGATTAAATGGATCTTTCTCAAATTTAGTAAGTTTATTGACCATGGATAGCCCTTTCAGCTGTGGAAGACTTGTGGTACCATCTAAATTTTCTTTATTTTTGCGCATTTCTGTATTGTATTTTTGTACTCGGAAATCTTTGCTGGTCAATTGTTATCAAGGCACAAATCATAACTTCTTGATGTAGAAATTTTTTTCATTATATCCTGGTAGGTCCTTGGTATATCTCCTTGCATACCAAAAAGGCTTAATCATGCAAGTTAGCTGAGCGTCATGACCCATGGGTCACTTGTTTTATTTCCTATTGGAATTGCAGCTTATTTATCAAGATAATCTCTAGCTAATCTCCACTATTGAAATTTATAAAACAAATGTTATCAACTTTCATTGATCATCACTAAGGGACGGCTTTTTCAACCTGCATCACTAGCAAATCAAGCGAACATATTATTTGAACAACAGATACTAATAGTGAGCTGCTTTTCAAGTGCAAATAACTGTTTCTTGTCATACTGTAAACGTCATTAAACGCTTACAATGTGGGCAATCACCTTACCCACCTACAAGAGTCCGATGGCTGAGCAGACCTAAGATTTCCTCGTGTAAATCTTGGCTTGAATCAGCTTAATATCTCGGATTCCATTACATCAGGTCTTCTGCGCATGTCCAGGGGCCAGTTCCGAGAAGTCCAAAATGCAGAGGTCGACATCTGGCATTGGTGGATTCTCCAAATCTACTACAATACCATCATATCTAGAAGAATGAGTTAACTAGAGGTGCACTGTGGCATTAAAAGGTCACGCAAATGACAGCAATTCCCGATACATCATCATAGCCGTCGCCAATGTATACTCTGTATACACTAGATAATCCAGCCAGGCACCACATGGAACACCCGGTGAAAGTAATCGAGTGAAATTATATCCAAATCGTGATATCTGAATTATGTATGTTTTTTTATGGAAACCTGTCGGTAAGAGACGGATTTATATATAACGCCTTGAGCGCAGTTATGGGCTGGAAATAGAGCATGCGACATTCCATGTATACACTGATATGCGTATGCAGTACCTCTGCAATATATAAATGTGTAAAGTTTATGCGTTTATGTCTAGTTTCTAGCTTTTAAAAACATACTGTTTTCAAACTTGAACAGATGCATGCAGCTCGTGAACCTCGAGTGGTAACTCCTCTGTATGAAGTTAAAGACTCCAGACCTCCGCCACCTTAATTGCGGCTATACCTATTCATAGGAAAGCGCTCTGGAGTAAACCTTGATGATAATTATTTTTTTATTTCAGCCATTTCACCAGTTTCACATTTCTACCCGCGAAAGTGTGGGTTTGGCCCATTCTGACCTTAAATGCCAAGATGCCTGTTATTTTATTTTTATTTTTTTTTTTTTTTTATTTTTCATGTAGTTGCATGTGTTTGTAACCTCATTTGTGATATGGAATCCTTTAATAATACTGATTTGGAACTAAGATACCGGAGACCATAGGTACGCTCACTTTGTATATAGTTGGTCTGATTTTCACCATGCAAACATTTTATATTCAGCAGGGCTCGAATTTGCCGAACATTGTCAACGGACATTGCGGGTCCGGCAGCACAGAAAATATGCTGGACCTCCAAAGATTTTACCGGTCCCCACTTTTTAAATTAAAAAGAAAATCCTCACTTTTGGCTCTTCCCTTTAAAATTTATTACTTGTATTGGTACGAAATGTATTGTTTTATATGACTCGTTAAGAAATATATAATTACGGCATCTGATTTTAGCCTACGCTCCCGAGGCAGCGGAAATCTTGCGCTTCTATAGAAGCAACTGATTTTCACGCTGCCAGCTTTGACCGTTTATGATATATTTAGACACCAGATGGCGGTTTGTTGTCCACTGAAATAAACGTGCGTACGATGTGACAAGCAGCCAATCAGATGCCAATAAACAAACACTCAACAGGCATCCTTGCTCCGCCCATTGCCGCGCTTCAAGCGCCGTTTGATGAGTTTCTGGTCGAATTTAAATTGCTCCCTCTGCATTCTCGCATCATCGACCGATTCGATTATGACATTATGACTGTGTTAGCGTAGCCATATATCTGTTGTCTGCAGAACTGACACCAGCCAGCGAGGTGTGCACGTAGCCTTTGTTGTTACGTTTCGTTTGAATTACAGCTCACCGGCCGAGCATCCTATGTGCCCAAGGCCCTAAGCAAACCACGTCAGGGGCAATTCTCTCTGAGCCTGTGGCCTGTTTAGACGGTTACGCTGGGGGATGAGCTGTCACTCAAAAAGAAATGAATATGATTGGCTCCGTGTATTCCTCGCTTGGCTTTGTCTTCCAGCACAAAGTTTCATCTAATTGGACAAAAATACAGTGCTCCCCTCTGGTGTTGCAAAGCAGGATACGAGGTCATAACAAACAGCGCCTTACGATATAGGAAGTAGCCCTATAAGTAAAGCGCTGTGTAAAGAGCGTAATTTTAGCCCCATCGTGCACGTTATTTTCTTTTCAGAAGCGCTTTTTAGTGCGCCCAGAACGCAACATAAACCACGCTCTCCTTATTTATCTTGAGTAGCCAAAGAATAAAGAGCCACCACATTTCGTGGAAGGTTGTCTCTAACGAATGTCACATGCCATTACTTACAAGGTCGATCACGCTGGAAGATTTTCGTGTTGTATCAACTCAAGTCGAATCAGTTTTAAGCAAAGAGAAAAGTTTTACCAAATTATCAAGCAGGGCCGGTGAAGGTACTAGGCGTTGTTCTGTTTAATGCCTCAACCCCCAAAATCTGATCAAATAATTCAACCATTTTGGAACACACTAAATGGTTAACGGAACAGCCAAATGACGTCGCCTCTCTGCAGTTGTCTCGAATGCTTTGCGGACAGATTCTTGACGACAATTGCAGCATTCCTCTCTGTAATTTCCCATGAAATCTTATTTTATGACGAGATGGGAAATAGGGTATTGTGCGCGTTCCCATATATTACACTTGGATATTTATTTGTATCACAATCAATTTACCGGCGATGTTTCTACTGCGCCAGAGTGCATGACAGCAGACAGTGTTTCAATGGACTTCGGGCTCAGTAATTCCCTGTATTTCGCACAGAATCGTACTCAAAATCTATTTTGAATAGAATCGATCTATAGGGAGATCCACTCCGAGAACCCTGACACTAAACTGGCGTGAAGTCATGTAATTCTTATAGTATTAGACATTTAACGTTATGATTAGGATCATGTCATGTCACTTCGTCAGTACCAGGATCAATTTAAAATTAAACTTCATTTGCCAAATTCCACTCAGGGCCATATGGTCTTGGCTAAAAAACTAGTTTCATGGGCATCATGAGGAATTCCCGATCACCATGAGCGATATCCACGAACTCATTCCCGCCAAAAATGTTATGAATTTGTTATGAGTTTGCGCTCATATTTGACCCAAAACAAGGTCAATTCAAATGTAAACAGAGAATCCACGAAGTCCGTTCCATAGGCTCTGGTGGGATCAGTATATATACGCGGTTTTAGCCAGAATAACGCCCACCAATAACGATTCATGCGACTGTGGACAAAACTAAAAGGTGCTACAGTGTTAAGAGTAAATTAACGGCTTACGTATGGAAACCCCCTTTATGATTTTTGCCCGTCAGCCACGTAGTTTTTACATATTGCTGACGTACAAAATGCCTGAAGGGGATTTCCGCAAGTCAGCCAAAGCATGAAGCAAGCGTCACGAAAAATATGAAGAAACCTTCTCTCTGTTACTGTGGATTACAGTTATGATTTCCGCAAACAGTGAACGGCAGAGGAGGTAGGTCTACTGGATTTTATTTATTGAGTTAAACTGCCACACAAGATAAATCTAATTGGGTAAAGATTTACTAACATACTGTCACGAAACGCATGAGATCCAAGAAATAATCCCTTCACCCAGCCTATTTAGGCCCTAGGTGCTCAACTGGCCAAATAATACACGGGTGTAGTATGCCTGTGCGTCGGATACAAGTAATCCGTAGTTAACACACACAGCAGCACCTCGGGATCAGCTGCGTCATGCCTCATACAAACGCATTTGAAAACGACGAAACAGCCGTTGAAAATGATGACATTTTAAACCGAAGCCACTTATCCTGTTGCCACACCAGGTTATGAAAATAGCGTCAGGGTCAACTCTCATGATTATAATTTCAGAGACAATGTTTACTAGAGGATATATAACTAAATTAGATGAAAAAAAAAAAAAAAAACACGCACATGATTGGTACATCTGATTTTTATGAAACTACAGAATGCTTCTAATATTTTTATTTGTTATATACAAACATGTATATGTTAAATAATATGAAATAATCTAACAAAACAAAACATTCTTTTTTTGTGACAACATGCATGTTGAAATCAAAGTCAGTTAACGTATGTACAAACGCTTAATGCTGACTTGATATTTGTACAATAAATGTACGGTAAATGACGCCTTTCAGCTGAGTCATTTCTTGGAGAATTTGATAGAACCTCATTTGTTTATTAATTGCATATATATATATAATAAAAAGGTTTCATGCTTAACCGTGTTTTCTAAAACGCATCAGGTTTTTAATGTAAACAAAAGTCACTTGAGCTTCCTGCCTGCACTACGCTACTCACGCAGTTGTTACACACTGCAGTTGTCCTAGACATCCTAGCGTGTAACCACTCTGAACACCAGGATGCGCACAGAGCACAGAACTGTAATCAGACCACTGACAGTGTGGTATTGCATTGTACGTCCAGTCCAAATTTTAAAACATGCATGTGACACTCGCTCTCGTTGGTTTGATAACACCGAGACACAAGCTCTCATTGTTCTGATTCTTGGCCTATGCCAGAACGTGTGTTATTCCGTTCTTTCCCGTTCATGTGTTTTGTCCCTGGTGAGTACGCCGCGCTTTCATTGGTCGATTGTTGTTTTTACGCTGTGCCCACGACAATTTTACATGAGGCTATCCGAATCTTTTTGTTGACAACTTCGACGGCCGGTTCGAGGCAAGACAGCCCGATCTCCCACCCGGGAGGGGTAGTAATAAACCTTAGGTCCTATTTTACTCGTGTCATTTGTTGTTGCACCGGACGTGGCACAGGAGAGACCCTGGACCCCTTGCATTTGGATTCATTTCATTTCCACATACAGTGATACATGCAGTCGGAGTTGGAAATAATATCTATGGTTTTGGAAAGTTCATCAGTTAGTTTAACATTTGGGGATAGTGTTTTATTTATTTGATATTGTTTGTGCAAATCAGTGGTTCATTTGCTTCGGACAGTTAGTGGCGTTACGATCTCTCGGAAAAGGATAATGGAAGATGTGTTAGCAAAGATTAAAGTATATGACATTAACAGAAAACATTTTCGATATGAAATCAACCGTCTGGAGTCATATACATCCTGGCCAAGCGATAGCACGATGTTTCCAACATCTCTGGCCAGAGCCGGGTTTTATTACACAGGACATGAAGATGAAGTGAGATGCTTTCAGTGTGATGTCCGTATTAAAGGATGGGGTACGTCCGACCTTCCATTATCTCTCCATGAAGAACTCTCACCAAGATGCAATTTTATTTTAGGGGACGATGATGGAAATATTCCATTCCTGGTTCCAAATCAACCATTTTTCCTGGGCATCATCCGAAGATATGAAAAAGCCTTGAAGAATGTCAGGGAACGCAAAGTTGGTGACTTGAAATGCATTTCAAATGCGCATGTCGGTTCTGAGGTAGGTCAATAAGTTGAGAAGCGTTAACTCTCTGAAAATATAATGTTTTATGCAAATCGTTACGTCCACCTGTTTACCAGAAGCTTTTCGAGCAAAAGCTGACCAGATTCTAAAAAAATTTCGACACGTTTGATGTGTGTTTTTTAGTGCGTTTCTGTAACTTGGAAGAGTGTACCTGTCGAGCATTCTCATATATCCTATTATAGGCGTGGTGTAACTGATCGAAAAGCAAAGATGTATATCCTTTCATGATAAATCATTGTCATCATGAAAATCGGTCAACCGTATTTACTATACTGTCATAGAAACTTGTTGCTCATTTTTTAGATTTCGAGAAAAAATAAACTAGCTTTACTCTGTGATGGCTTTAACGTTTTTCATGACATTATGTACATGTATTTATATCGGTGCAAGTATTCCTTATGTACCTTCCGGCCATATATGTACGGACCATGTAACGCACTTATGCCATTATAATTTATATTAGGCAGTACAAACTCAAAAGAAATAGTTTGTGAAAGGTATTTTAATTTCAGTTTGGACGGGGCTGTTCAAATCTTTGGAGGATCATATTTCACTGTGTAACTTCCTATGTGACACAAGAATCCACATGCATGTTAAGCTTAATGTGGATGTGCACATCGACATGATAGTGATTGGGTTTACTGTTGTGTGTGACGAATATGAGTTTATGTTGGTCCCTTTCTGAATTATTTCTCAAATTAATCTAATATCCAAGGTGGCCCTTCTCATTTTTTTTTTTTTTGCTCAGCTGAGGTATATACGCTTTGTCCGTCGTCCGTCCGGCCGTCTGTCTGTCCGTTAGCAGGCCACAAATCGTAACCGCAGGAACTAGAAACTTCTAAGTAAAAATCCAGGGAGGTCAACAAAATATTTCCTTGAAAAAATGAGATTAGGTCAGTGCGACCAATATCCTTTGAGCTATGGGGCTTGTAAGCACCCCTAGATTAATTAAAAATTTGATACAAAAGCTCAAGTATCTGAACAACCAATTAATGCATTGATCAGCATGATTCTTTGCATGCATATTCATCAAAGAGTGTTTCATCAGTTTCTGCAAAATTGTGGCGCCACCTAGACTTTTCGATTTTTTAAGCATTATTTTCTTAATTTTTCTTCAAAGATGAGGTCGTCCGTTAACAAGGCACAAATCGTAACCATTGGACCTAGAATCGTCTAACTTGACATCCAGGGAGGTCCATGAAAAATCTCCTTGGAAACCTGAAATTAGGTCTCCGTTACTCATATCCTCTGAGCTTTGTGGCTCCAAATACCCCCGCCCCCCTCCCCCAGAATAATTTTAAAAAATTGATATAAAACCTCCAGTATTATAATAATAATTGCATATATTGACTTAAATCTTGCTTTGAATCTTGACCATGACTAGTTTTGTCAGAGACTGTCAAATGACAGCAATCATGTCACTTTCTCAGCTGTAGTTTCACCTAGTGTCATGAAACCCGGTGTGTTTCTTTATCATCACTAGTTCCTTCAGTTCTAGAAGACTGATGGCGCCACCTGTATTTTCTTCTCGTCAAATAACAGCAGTCATGTCAGTTCTTAATTGTGAGTTACTCTAGCGTTCGAAAACTTGGTGCATTTATTGATCATGATTTTTCTTCATTTCCTGAAGACGGGTGGCGCCACATGTATTTTTTCTGATGTGTTATGCATTTTTGCCTTTATCTTGACACTGCCAAATAACATTGATGCTATATGATTCTTAAATGTGGTTTCATCTCAGTTTACTCATTGGCTGTTTTCTTTGAATTATCAAGAATCTCCGGGAAGAGATGCGGAGAAACAGACTGAGGAGCAAATGGGTGAGCAAAAATTGTGTTTAATATTGCACTTTATAAGGAATGGCACTAGGACGGCCAATGTATTCAGTCGCTAACTTTCATTATACACTTGAGTAGCCCTGCTGACTTTTGATTTTTCTTTAACCTGGTTATTTGCTCGTTATTGACTAGTCTAAAGTTTTAAAATAGGCATTAAATATGCGAGATATTAAGTATATGTTTAAAATGGCATCAGTATATCACTTTATAAATTAATGAAAATTTGGGTTATTTTGATAGAATTTGTACTTTCACTAACTACTGTGAAATTTCCTTTTAATTATCTGACATAATGGTGCATGGCATGTTGAAGTCTTCTGACAAGCGTACCACACTGTCGGACAAGTCTCGAATGGGCTGCCAAGAAAGTGTCACGGTTGCATAGATTTGGCGGTCGTGTACAATTGATGAATAAGCAATGTAGGTCGCGATAACGGTCTTTTCTTAATCATCCAACTATCCATGATCAACATACTAATTTTCAGGACAAAACAACCGACAGTTGAGAAAATGACACGATTGCCGTAATTAGGAAATTTAAAAAAGGGTAAAATGACGTGTAAATAATGTTTACAAACAGAGGTGGCGCCAGCTCATCTCATATTAAAAATAAAACATGCAAAGCAAATTACCTTGTAAACCAATCATAACTTATTGAGATATGAGAAGTGTACTCGAAATGAAACGATTTAGTGAAATTTAACAACATTTAGGTCATATTTCTGAAGAACTGGTTGGACAATTTTTGTTCAAATTTTGCTTGCTGACAGAGAATATGTTTTGATGTTTTAAATCATCATATATTTGTCTAAATAATTTCAGACACTCATTGCTGATCAAAGCATGTTTTACCCGACTCCGATCACTCTTTTTGTGATTAATGATTAATTTTTGGTTTCTAATGATCTAATATCTTGGCCTATCTGTTCAGCCCAATGGTTAACCATTTGATTTCACCTGAAAATCCTTAGTGTGGAAAAAAATGAATAAAGACACCTTGGATAAAGAATTAAACATGATGAAAATCATGGAAAAGGGAACTTTCATGTTTAAGTTTTTAAAGTCTCTATATATTCATAAATACATTTTTACTACTTTACTGTGTATTGTATATACCCTCTCCGTTTCATTTAGGTTTACCTGACGTCATTGCAGAAAACATGTCCGTGCATGACAGGATAAAGTGCAAGATCTGTTGGGCGCAAAATGTCGCAATCTTGTTCCTGCCGTGCTGCCATCTGATTTGTTGCCTGGATTGTTCTCTGCCGCTACAGAAGTGTCCAGTTTGTCGTGCTCAGATCAAGGCCACCGTCAGAGTATTCTGCTCTGCATTTAACTGAGTGAACACTATCTTATGTACATATTTTATTTATTTGGTCGCTGCTTGTCTTTTATCCCAGCCAGCATGCCTTGCGCTCAGCTCCAAATGGAACAGAGCACAAGGCAGGCTGGGAACCAAGCCAGTCGCTACAGTCTTTACTCGAGAATCAAATGTTAACATTTAGGCAGCACATTAATAGGCAACTCAGTATGGCAGTAATAACCCAAGGTAGTATGCTACCTACCTTGAGTGAAGCAGTGCTCAACGCAGTGCATGACACAGCCATGACGTTATATATGATTTTGTTGTTTTCCGCAGTGCATTGGAACGAAGGGTGTACCGATGCAGGCAAACGCTTGCTATTGATAGCGAACGCTTGCCTGTTAAGTAGCCATTTAAACAAGGCTGGCGATCTTTGAGAGATCGTTGGGCGATGAAAAAATGGCCAGATCTGTCAACGAACTCTCAGTGGTCGCTAAAGGATGTTTCAATGAGCGCCCAATGATCGCCAAGGTCGCTCAAATAGATCTCCATGAATGTTGCCGAAAATTGAATATTTGATCGCACAACCAGCGCACAAGGGCTTAGGAGATCGTTGAGAGATCGGACCAATTTATGATCACCCAAAGATCTCCGTGCTGTGTAAAGGGGCCTTAAGGGACCAAATGTTTGGAATAAGTGGCATACTGGTTTGTGTTTGTTCCTCAAATTATTCTTTGTTTTTGATCATTCCATGTTTTATTTCTTGACGTGGGAGTATATTTCCTGTCAGTCTCATTTTTATCGTATATATTCTTGTACAGTTCTGTGAAGATATCGATAAAATAAAGACAAGATCACGTTACTTTTTTACCGTGCACATAAATTATGAATTACCAGACTGATTATATATATATATATATCGGTTCAATGCAAGAGAGATTTGTGTTGTGCATGGTTTCTCTTTGTTTTGAAGAATAATCTGAAAACTGATAAGGTACTTGCTTTGAACAGGTTAATTTGAACTTTCGGGGATTTTACAAAAAGATAAAGACACGGTGTCGTGTCCGTGCATTCTGTAGTAGTGTTTGTAAAACGAATCGCAATGAAATATCTGCAATAAAAGGCAATAAAATACGTGCATTTATTTATAGATTTTATATTTACATTTGTTATTTGTTATTTGGTACCTTTTGTCCCTGGGAACCCAGACCAGTGAAGCCTGATCCTTTAAGTTTCTGCTTTAGAGTTATGGGGTGATATGATTGGCTGTATTGGTTGCAAATCAGAGAGGATGACGAAGAAGCAGGCGAGTATGTGTGCAGGCGCGGATCCAGGATTTAGGAAAAGAGGGGGTCCAACCCAGGAGGACTTATGAAAAACCTAAAAATAAGGTCCAAAGGTCCGGGAAAGGGGGGGGGGGGGTTTAGGCCACAAAATGTTGACTGAAACCCTTAAAAAGGTTGCTTTGCATTAAAAAGGGGGGAGGGGGTCCGGACACAATAGGACTCAATATATAATCACACGTTCTCCCAGCTGACGGGGTATGGGAACCGGTCAGTTGCGAAAATTTCAAAATCACTATCATTCAAAGATACGACAAGCCAAGGAGACCCCCACTGCGTGTGTTATATTAAGTTATATTTTCCCCATAAAATTGTAAATGGTGGCCCATAGATCATGAACCCAACAGACACCAATGAAAAGCCTGTTTTGATAGATTTCTTTAAAGAAGGGACACTCTTGGTAATAATAAAGGAAAAACTTTCAGTCCTCAGCTTGAGCAGGGACATTTAAAGAAATTAGTTTAATTATATGTATATAGTAAATCAGTCCAATTATTAGTATAAATATGATGGTTTGAAGATTTTAAAATGTAAAGCAAAATTTTAGTTTTCACAAAATACGCGATATATACATCAGACATCTTACAACAAGTGTGCATTTAACAATGATTAATATCACCTTTAAATACGGACAAATATCGCCATATCTCTAAATCTACTCTTGGAAACTTTCCTTCTACCTAAATGTTAAATATAACATTTTGGATGATTGAACAAATAAATGTTTAATAATTGTCTGAAACTTTATTAGGTGAAAAAGGGCGTTTTAGATTGTGTTTTTATATCTTTATATTATTTATTCTACCTTCCAGGGTAATTTCCCTAATGTGATATACTATATGTGATATATCTGATTTTTAGTCATGCATTCTTCCGTCTTACCTATGTCATTTAGGTTTGTGCAGTTCCTAAATTTTCAGAATCTGTCTAATAAGCGCGTCGGTCAGTGCTGCCATGCAGATAGACTTACAATCAAAGCATGGAAAGCATGGAAATTATACAAATATAAATCAACACTCATAAAGCTCATTTTGACTAAATGTTTCGGTGTTGTTGTTTTTATAAACTATCAAAAGGAATGATATCCGATATTTAAAATAATACAATACTTCATTATTTCTTTTTTTTTTTTTTTGTCGTATTCGTGATTCGTTGAATGCAAAACCTAAGTCAACAATATGTTCAACACTGTTGTGATTGTCACAATAGTGACACGATATATATCTCAACAACATTCTGCATGTATCTATGAAAAAAAGACAGGACTGTAGGTCGGAAAAGTTTGAATATTTATCTATTTGTTCAGTAAAGCTGTTTTTTATGTCTTTATGTAAAAGATTACTTAATGAACTGAGCATGTTTAGTAATTACAAATAATATTTAATACTTCTGTACTTGCAGCAATGGTCAAGTCAAGATTCAGGGAAGGTGTCAAACACATGCAAATTTCTGTGAATAACGGAGGGCTTTCTAAATGCAATCAGTAGGTTAATTGTGTGATTAGCTTTGAAGGAGATGCCTGGCATCTAAAGTGTTACTTATCCCTGGTACTGATTAGGTGTTCAGAGAAAGATAGACCAATAGGAATAAAGAGAGTTTTACTGTGTGGTCATGGAAAATCACTGGTTAATATTTTGGTTTGAGATGCCTCGTTGGTTAAGGTAAAAAGTTAAGACAAGATATAAGACGAGATAGAAGAATGCTAGGCAGTCTTGACTGAGAGTTCTCGGAGAGAGGAAGAAGCAAAGGATAGATAGAGATAGAGAAATAGAGTTTAATGTGTTTAGTTAAGAAATGCTTACACTGGAAGCCTTTACATATATACATGGAGTTAATGTAATAAACAACAACAGAGAATCTGTCTACTTCATCAGCTCATCCCTACATACCACCTTGGTGATATATCACTATCGAGTTTACATTCAACATAATCTAAAAAATAAAGCACAATGAAAACTGAAAAGGAAAACTTGTAAAAATAGTATTTTCCTTTAAAAAATATATGGTAAATTCTAGATCAAGGTATATATAACAGGTAAAAAGGTTAAAAAAAATCTTTTCGGGTGATAATAATAGGAAAGCTTTAGCCTTGCACCGAAGGATACCCTCCGGTTTGGGTTTGTAACTATGCTGCATGAAAAACCCTTTTTAGGACATAAATGCTTTGACTGTGCCTCTGATTAGCGCCCGACACATTGGACAATTTCTTAGATTTGAAGCACAGCATGAACAGGACACAAGATGTCCGCAAGGCAAGAAAACTACTTCACTCTCGTTGTCCAGACAGATCTTACACAGACGCTGATCCCGGAGCATCTGGTTCTCCTGTATCAGGGCATCCTCATCTGAAATGTACAACACAGTCATGATTTATATCATAAAACGTGATGAACAACACAGCGCCCGGACTGGGCAAATCTCTGTCCACACAAACTGCAGTGAAATCTCTGTAATGTGGGCACCTCGGGAGTTGGCTAAAATGCCCACTTTATACAGGTGCCCACTATATGGAGGTCAAGACCGTAACATACATAATAAGAAGAAGTTGCCAACTTTA
Organism: Sipunculus nudus; assembly: GCA_026874595.1. Taxonomy (NCBI): domain Eukaryota; kingdom Metazoa; phylum Annelida; class Sipuncula; order Golfingiida; family Sipunculidae; genus Sipunculus; species Sipunculus nudus. The sequence goes on along the minus strand of CM049311.1, from coordinate 60,058,412 downwards.
TGGAGATACCCACTAGGAGACGTTCCACTGTATTTTTTTTCTTAATCGCATTTAAACGATAATCCTATTGTAATGCTTCGAGACCCAGCAACTGAAACACAGATAAATGTATGCATACACAGAACCATTCATCCTGATTTTGCGCATCCAGGATTTAAACAAGTCCTATCCCTCAATAAAATATCTTCTAAATCCTCAAGATGCATCTATCTAGATCGAAAGGCAACAAAGTAACAGACAGACAGACGACCAGGGGTGATTACCAAATCTCATTAGCCGAGGTATAATGCAAAGAGTCAGTGTTCATCACACAAGATTTTACTTTCAACAAAAATGTCTTATATATGGAAGAGTTCGGGTACTTTATATTCAATAATTTTAATACTCTTTGGCCTGTGTGTCATGGTAGCACTGATGAAGATATAGCAAATTTAACTTTAATACTCTTGCAATCATCATATTACGCCTAAAGTCAATGTGATTATGCTATCCACAATTCCGTGGTCTCCCAAAGAAAAGTGAAGAAAATGGCTTCAAGCTCATCAGTATGATAATAAGTAATTATTATCAAAAAGTGGTATTTTTTTGTATCATCACCTACTCGAGAACGATGATTACATTAAATCTGTTCCTTACATATGATTGTCTTATTTGAATTTCAACAAAATGAATAGTTTGTGTATTGTTGCACTGCAGTGTGCGTGGCAAGTAAGAAGCTTTTGAGGCTTTGAAGAACATCGCACTCTCTTTGAAGCTCTTGAGCATTATTAGCACTGGTTACCCATGCATCACTATGCGGGTAGCCCACGTCTCTTGGAGCCGAACGTTGCTAGTCTGTGGTGGGCTGCCGAGGTCTATCCGTGATTATACCAAGCTGTTCAAAAGTCCTAGCCTGGTTGGACGACATTCCATGTTGAGTTCTTCTTGAGCTGATGTTTGGATTACTTCCCGGAAGTGGTACGTACCCAGCTGGCTCTCCGCGAATAAACGCACACCAGTCACCAAAGTACCGGAAGTGTTCATCGTGTGGATCATCCCCGGCGTCCCAGTTCATCATGGCGCCTTCACAGAAGGCACATTTTACTTTATCATTCGGCCCCACAAAGTACAAACCCGCCGCAGACATTAGTCTTGGTTCTATAAGTTGCCTTTTAGGCCACTTTCTGAAGGTATTTAATCTGTTTTGTTCAATTTTCATCACCCCTCTGGTAGAATAGGCTGAAGGTCCAGATGATGGTTGGTTAGTCAAAGAATCTAGTGTTGTTTTCTCTGAAATTCCAGATCTTAGAACTGTCGCCTCTTGGTCTCTCGGTCTTTTACTCCGTGTTACGTTAGTTGTTTCAGAATTTTCATTATGGCTACGAAAAGGTTCAGTATGACTTTCACTAATTTCAGTTTGGCCAGGAGAAATTACTCCTTCTGATTAACGTTGTGACCTATCACTCCCCCAGAGTCCATTTCCTGAGCTAAATGATTCGGCTGGTGTTGAGCAGTTTAATAAAACTGGAACGACCACGCCGGGGTTGTTCTTCAAACGGAGCCAGACTCATATCAATAGTTGTTAAACTACCCAGTAGATGGCAGCATGTAAATTGTGTCCCGGGCCCACTTCAGGGTGCACTATCGGCACACTGCGCAGATTCGGACTCACACAGTCCGACTTTGTTGCGGAATCAACAACTGTGATAAAATCACAGTTGTGGGAATGACGTGTACAGTTAGGCCTTGTTATGGTGAAATGGTAGAAGACACCAAAAACAAAACTCTAAAAGTGCTAAATATACACATTAAAATACATCCGTTCATGTCTTTAATATTAATGAGTCTTTCTGGCAACATTGCCACGTGATTATTTTAATATATTAATGATATATTAATCATATATTAAGGTAATTACTTTATGTTGACATTGCTTAAAAGTCACTTATCCAATAAAGATCCTTGTAAGCCCGCCGTGAATTAAACACCATTATTAAAACATACTTTTTGAACTTGTGAGCGGACGGTGATTGCCTGTACCCTGCACGGACCTCTATTAACGGCCACTTCTCCAGTTCCAACAGTGATAATATGAGAGCGGGGTCCCAGTCTAAATCCCATAGCAAAGGACTGTGGGACTTTTCATATAACATGGCGGCTTCTTCTCTATGTGAAGGTAGAGGGACGTATTTCCAAGCCCTATATATTATCATATAAGGGGCACATGTTGGGTGCACTGGAGAAATATTTTTTATCGAGTGTTTGGCATCATGTTATACATCAAACTCAAGATCAACACCTGAAATTTTTATTTTATTCCAGAAAAACAGGGGGTTCCGTATCTCGTTTTTCTGCTGGAGACCAGCTCCTGAAGTTTACTTTAGTGCACCACAGATGTCGCAACCTGCCGAGCCATGCCCGCACCACCAGCACTGACACCTTCAATCTCCTCAAACAGCACAAAACAAATATGACTACCTCTGGGGAAAAATTATTGAAAGTCTCCTGTCTCCCCCCATCTGGAACCAATATATTTTCCCTCATACATTTAATGCCTAACATTCTCTGCTGCCCCACAATATTTAATGCCTGCTCACTCTTGACGCCACAAAATGGGCCGACCCTGACCGGACCTGGAAATAGGTCCCCCTAACCTGAACATTAGGGGTCTTCGTAAAATTATGGATACATGAAGGACATTTGAGCATCACATTGATGCTTCCACCTTTCAGAAGTTTCATATAACATCCAAAGACAGCGCAAAGGTAATTATTTTATGTTGACATCGCCTAAAAAGTTACTTATATGATTCCAAAGGGGTCTCCTATTTGGAATCTTACAACTTATTAACACAATTAAGGCCTAGTTATAAGGGTCAATCTCAAGACGTTGAGGGTTAGCAGCTGAGCAAATCTGAATAATGGGACGAAAAAAGGACGACTGTGCTGTTTTGGGGGATTGTTGGGATTGTTGAAGTCAAAAGTTGACCTCCACAATGCACCGGCGCTTCTAAATACGTCAGCGGCGTGGGTATAAATGTAATAAAGAGGTCAATGTTGCTCGTTCAAGTGTGTTGGATAAGAATAAAATACATACACATGGGTGTTTTTGTGGTAAGGAATTTATGTTCTGGGCATGACGATGTAAAATGTAAACAGAACGTGTTTTATTGAATTATAACAAATTTTGATTTTGAAGTTTGACAGTTGTGTCGAGTAGTCACGGCCGCCTCACAGTACCCTTACAAAATGGTAGTGTCTATCCGCAGGACCGTCCTGCTTTTTCAAATATATCTTACACTAAATATTCTAAATGTTCATAATATAATAACTTTAAGTGTTGGGAAAATTATACAAAACAAAAGAAAACTCACTCGGTGAACAGAAATAAACGTACCACCAAAATGGCAAAGAAACCTGCCAAGGCAGCTGGCCTATGAGTCAAGGACCATTCGTGTATTGGGCCCAGACCCGGCTTTCAAGTATTATACACTGATTGTGTCTTAATTGTAAGTAATATTACTAATAAGTTTACGTAAAACGCCAGCATCTACAACTTTCAGAAAGTTATGTTGTGCGGAGATGGCGGTTACCAGCCATATTGTTAGATTTTATATTATGATATGAGAGGCTGGCGTTATGACTGTACTTCTTATCGGCCGATAGCCTCGGCCCTTATAGTCCATGAACCAGACCCCCAAAAATGGGTTAGACTACCAAATAGGGGGACTAAATGCTGATATGTTTTTCAGTTACTACAGGATCTGAACTGTATGAAAACATGTGATGGACATGCAGCATGCCCAGCTAAATGTCTTTTTGGCGGTCATCTTTAAAAGATATCATTTTTGTTTGTGTACAATTTAATTTTTTGGTAATAATTTGGTTTTTGATCGGTCTTGGCCACATAATATTTACCCATTGCTAATAAAATGGCGAATATAACTTTCTACAGATACCCAAACAAATTTTGATGAATTATTTGAGATGAATATTGAAATATTGATTCATTTTGTATTCAATATTAAAAAAAAATTATTTTGAGAATATATTTATATATATTGCAAAATAATTATTATATTCCAATAATTTCAAGCCTTGCATATATGTATACAAAATAATCAAGATATGGCATATTTTCAGCAATATTTAATAGTTTTTAGGCGTTTGAAGTGATGCTTTGTGATAACAAGAGTAAAATCACCCAATATCGCCCCTCAGCAATCAAGTAATTGTAGTTTGAATAAATCATTAAAGAGGTCAAGAGGTCACCTTTTATCATCCTATGTTGTCAAAATGTTGAAAAATCTAGCAAAGTACATCTTCTAATTAGACGAGAATCAGGATTTCATAAAAAAAACAAGGCCTACAGGCCTAATGCGAACCTGTGCAATGGGATATACATCACTTAGAATTATGCTTCCATGATAACATGCTTGATCATTATACGAAAAGTGCTTGATTGCTTTTCAAGTACATGTGTGACACGTACATGTACATTACAAGTACCAAACATTTTGAACCCAAGTGCAAGCACCAATTACACAGCTTCACTCCTGGTAAAAAAGCTTATATACAACACAAGACTGATTGTAAATGGCACCACCAGTTCTGTGTATAAGAAAGCCATTCAGCATGTATGGACATACAAAATTCCAGGAAGATAATTCAAACCACTCTTAGGCTATATGCATAGATACATGAAACAACTGTAGATGGCGCCACAGGTATTGTAAATGACGGAGCTGTCCAAAATGTACAGATATGCCTAATTTCAGGCTGATATATAAAATCCCAACTGTTTTAAACAGGAACATACACTGTGCACAAATCATTTAAGTTGTTGACAGCCATCAACGATGCATTGACATGCCAACATTTCAGGTTGATACATGAAATGTTCTTGAGTTTGGTCAACAACGCTGACAAAGCTCAATTGAGGAAGGCAGTTGCCCCAATGTCATCTATGGCTAAGTGTCAGGTGTAGCTACTGACCTTTACCGGGCTGCACTGACTGTACTTTTAACCTGTTGCCTAATCTGAAACAGTTGGAGTTCTGCTGAAGATTAAAATAGATAGAGACAAAATCTTGGCCTGTTGCCAACTCTGACTTAGTTGGCAGTCTGTCAATGTGTTTATAGATTCAGACATGATCTTCACCTTTCGCCAACTCTGAATTAGTTGGCAGTCTGCCAAGCTGTTTAAAGATACGGACAAAATCTTGGCCTGTTGTTAAAAATGTTTACACAAACTGAAAGACTCTGGTAAAATGATTTTTTCATGCTGACATATCCATAACTTTTTTTATCAAAAATGTTAAGTCTATTGAAAGTAAAACCAGAATACAGATATTTTTTTTTTCGTGCATTTATCTTACACATAAGTTAGACATGGACCAATAACCAGTAGACCTTTGCTTGTATACCAAGAGAGCTCAGTCTGTTACTACAACAAATGTACTAGCTTTGTTTACTAAATTATTTAAATATCCTTTTATTTAAAACGGTCAAATAATTCAGCCGAAATCATTTAAGTAAACTCTGATCAAAGAAGGACATATAAGAATCGTTTTGGTGAAAATTTTACAGAATTTGAAACAACAGGTTTGCAGAAAAAGACTATTGCAGTCCTCAGTTTGATAGTTAGATTGATACAGACCAACTTCAGCTTTCCTTGATCAATGTACTCGGTGTATTCTTATATAACTGTGACAACCCTACCCAAGGATAATTCTTGTGAAAAATTATATCATTCGGCCTGCAGTTTCATCTTTACAGATTTTGATGCAGAAGCTAAAAAGGGATAAAATTAAAAGGTGTTTGCCCGTAAAAACAGGTCAATGAAGTCGGTGCCACAAAAAAACTCAATCTTTCAACATTTGACATGTCTCTGATTTTGGCATAAAATTTAGGGATACTTGCTCTTGCTGTTCCTGAGAATTTACGAAAGAGGTAAGTTTCGAGAAGAAACAACCTCTGGCGAAAGATAGTGACATTTTACAGGTCAGACTCATTGACTGACCTTTTATTTTCATTATATATAATATCATTGTAAATAAAGCTGTATTGGATACAAACCTGACCACATTTTGACAGCTCCAGCACATTTGTCAGAGAGAACATATTCTAGCTCTGAAACTCTGTTTACAAATGTAGAGAAAGTGGTGTCTCATGTGACTCCTTTTGGGATACGAGCCTAGTTCTATCTCAGTCTGAAGATGGCAGCAACTCCTGGAGCAATTTGTGGAAAAGGCACACCTCTCACAGCATCTGATGTCAAAATTATCTCTCTGCAGAAAAAAAAACACTATCTTGAAATGATAAAAAAGCTAAAATCCTATATTATCCAAAAAAACAAAGCCACATATTAATGGCCCTTCTATTAATTTGTGGATGGCACCCTTTACTCCAGTTAAAGGTTAAGGTTGGCTTCACTATGCCACGAAGTAATTGTATAGTCATTCAGCTTTGATGAATTAGACACATTTCAGCCTGGCCCTGTCATATTACATTCAATCTTACACTAATCGGCTAAGTACTCTAATTGTTGCTCTGACTATACGCTCCCGAAGCAGCGGAAATCTTGCGCTTCTAAAGAAGGTAGATATAGGTTTAATAGGTAAGGCGCTGTGTAAGGAGCGTATATTCTGCATATCTATCAGATTTCAAATCTGCCAGAGTACGTACAAACACCGCTTTGTTTAAAACAAGACTGAGGTTACCCGACCGAAGTATTTCTTAGTTTACCGCCAGGTCGCACTATATTTTTCTTTGAGTTATATATTATACCTCCATGCTTATATACATAACATGATCTGCTACTTTTAGCAGGGGGTCAAAACGAAGATTGCTGTGATAGCCTACCCGCAATGCGCTGGTGCAATCAAAGATTTAACCTATACTGCTGATAAACCAGAATAAATTAATTTCATATACAACCATCTGTAGCTTTACTATCTTAACTATCTTAACTATCTGTAGCTACAGGTGTACTGCTTTTTACGGAAATCATTTAATATTTTAGTGGGCGCGGGTATGTTGGGCCCCCTTTAAATAAATAAGCCCCTATTTAATTAACTAAAAGGGAAAACTACTACAGGCAGAGCCATACTGAATAGATTTAGTAATCAATTAACTGTTTATTTAGTCTAGAGTGCTTACGTGATGTCGAATTATCTAAAATCGTGATCTTGACGTATCATGAAGTTGTTCCATATGGGTGTGTATGCGCATATGCGTAAAAAAAATCGCTCATATATATATATATATATATATATATATATTTCGATTTTCGTACGCATGCAGGGTGTGCGGGATCTCAGGGTAAAATGACGTCACTCCAGCATATTTTTAGGAAGAACTGTTAAATCCACTTTACACACACATCTATATATATTGGTATATATATATATATATATATATATATATATATATATATATATATATATATATATATATATATATATATATACGTCACGTCTGTCATATCACGCATATACGTCCATACACATGGAAATTCAGGTTTATAAAGAAACTGATTGAGTGATAATTTGAATTACCTAATATTATAGGTGCATGCCATATAAATTATTTAGTCATTCTAAAAGGCAAATTACAAATGTATTTACGATAGCCTAAGACACGAATAATTATATCTTGGCCATTCTGAATATACATTGTACTCTCGACCAGATAACCTGGCCTTGAAAGGCAAATTATATTCTTTAATGATAAAACTGGCGGGCCTGGCCACCACGGCCCTATAGAAGGCCCTTAAACAGATGTGTTTATTGTGTGTGGGCAGGTTCGAGAGACCTATCAGTCTCTCCAAGAGTACATATTATATAAATGCCAAAAACAAAATAATATTATTTTCAGTTAAGTTCGATACCTTGCTGTGTATACAGAATGATTCCGCACTTTTGTTTTGGTCAGGAAATATGAGTTGGTTCAGTAGCTTCACAAACTGTCTACAGATGTCGCCACTTGTTTAACGTTTTATCAGCATGTCAACCTGCCACAAATGCCAACATTGGCATTTTTGTACGTTCGCCAGGAGGCGAGGTACTAAATTTTACCATTGGTTGGTTTTTATGTATGCAATTTTATGTAAAGAATGCGTAAATACCACAAGTATAGTGTAACCTCCTTAAAATGTTATTTTATCTGCCAATATATCGTTCTAAAACCGTTCATATTTACCTGTACTTAAGTGGAATTACAGCAACTTCACAAATAAAGAATTTTCAAGCTTCCAACCGGTGTTTCTTCTGTGTTTCTTATTTCATGTTTTTTTTTTTCTCCTAGTTTGGGAGTTGTCGCGCATGCGCAAGATTGGACTTCTGGTCACGCAATCTTGTTATGGTAAACAGAAACATGTTGACTTTTTCTTACCCACAGAACAATAACAACGTATAACATTTGGTGAATGGGAGAGAGTTTGCAGAGTTGGATTTGATGGGGAAATGTTTGTATTAAGCCAGAATGAACCAAAAGCGCGAGATTAAACACATGTCATATTATGTATATTGAAATCTTGTGGCTGATAAAGTTTAACTAAAAGTAATTGTTTTTCTTTATGTGGCCTTTCATCAGCATTAGCTACTGGCTTTGTTCCACAGCTCGACTAGCACTGCAAACTGGGCTGGTGAAGCTCGAGTCTGTGTACAAAAGAACACGGGGAAGTTTTAATTGACATCCTGGCGGAGGCACATGCAAGTTCTGACTCCACTTCTAATTTATTTCGCCATTAAACATTTCTTGTCTGAGAGAGAGAGAGAGAGAGAGAGAGAGAGAGAGAGAGAGGGGGGGGGGGAGGGAAGAAGGGGGAGAGCAAGGCGATGCGGCAACACTGTATGATGCACAGAGAGAAAAGACAGTGTATGGTATTTCCTCTACGAGCCCCTACACAAGATAAGTTTGTGTAAAAACATCGTGCGTTCTGTATGTACAAAAACAAAGCTGGAAATGTGCGATATATTCCCCGATCATGATTTGCCGGGTACTCCACAAAATACAGGATGCATTCACTCATGGTTCAAGTTAAAACTTGGAAATACCACTTACAAAACCTTCCTTATAAAAGAAACTAGGTGTGTGTATTAATCACTTCCGGGTTTGCATTGTATGTAAATGTGTGGGATTGGTGTAGTTGTGTGTTTAGGTGCGTGTTCGGGTGTGTGTATTGTACTTGAAAGTTTATATGCGTTAAAGAGAAAGTATAGCTCTCGTATTATTGGTTTCAGCCATTACTAGGGCCATATATCATTCAGGAATTGTTTACTCGGTTCCTATATACATTGCTGTGTATAAACGGCCATCTGTCGTATGTCATTTGTTAAATTGTTACATACAGAAATGTAACGCTCGTGTTTTGGGAGCGAGCCAGGTAGGTTATACGTCGTGGTTCAGATAAACATAGATATAAAAAAAAAGATAGCGGTAAAAACCACGTACCAATTTATAATGCAAAAAAAAGAAAACATTAAGCGGATCATTGTCTAGTAATGCAAGCTTAGTCAGCCAGGTACAATTGACTAGCTTTATAAATGCCATCGCATTAAGCATATCTTGGCATGCACCAACTAATATATAAGACACGCCTGCTCTTGTATAAACTTTTAAGTGAACTTGTTCACGTACTTGTGTGCGAGGTCACCTGTGTGATTAGTTTATATCGCTCACACGCTGTCACGAGATATAAGTGTTCAGTCCAAAGGTAAAATCCATCAAGATAACAGTACAAGAGACCAGCAAAGTATAGCAACGTCGTGTGTATGGTAACCCCAGCTTTGTAATAAGGCTATGTTGTTTATATTGTGCAGACAGAAGAATTTAGACTTATGGTTCAAACATTGGGCAAAGCATAAATTAAAATTTAAAAAAGAAAAACCACACACAAAGATACATACCCACAAACACAAAAAATGCACACACACACATCGACAATGCAGACCAAATTATGACTCAGCAATATCAATGACGAGTCGTACGTAACAATTACGGGCATGCATCAAAGTATAACTTGTAAACAATAAACACAGAGAAAAACTTTAAATATTGACTAATAAGCAGTCCATTCAATTTCATGTGAAGTAAGCGTCAATGAACTTTATGATGAAATAAAAATAAAATCACAAAGTCATTCATAATTATTTTCAGTTTATAAATGGGCTAAAAGATTACAGGTGGGGTAGAAAAACGACTTTTTATCTCTTTATTCTACATGTCGTGAGTACGAATCTCGGGCCCTACAAAAGGTTTCCGATTGAGACTTAAATCATTTACAATATTTTATAAAAATTAAACCATAATTTTTGTGATAAAAGATATTAATAGTTTCAGTGTATCACGTCATCAATCGACTTCAGTTAGACTCCATGGTTGTATGTGTGCGTGTGTGTGTATCCGGACCAGGCAATTTCTCGGCCTTAAGATGTCAACAATAGTCATACAAGTCATATACTACTAGCCTATACTTTGGTAAGATATATGTAATTGGTCTAGATAAATGTAGAAGATACACAGCCACTATTAAATAATCAAACAAACTCGAAGTGTAAAAAAGATATTTATGTTTAAAAAATAAATATGTACTACAATTAAATGCATAAAAAAGTGGCCACATTCACCATGTCAAGTGTATTGTTTAATTAAAAATGCGTCCATTTTTTTTTTAAATATTTTTTAAAACAAATGCACGTCACATGGTTCAAACCAAAACCATCAGTGAATGATACATATGCAAATATATAGAAATTAACATTCAGAAACCTAATAATTTCTCTCATATTTAACATGACCACATGTATTTATACAAGACATTTGTGATAACAATTTCTGCATTAACTAATCAGGCAGCATTACTTGTCATACTCAATACAGTATTTGAATCACATTAGAATCAATGCTACTGACCAAATACATAAAACATCAATACCAATACATTACTAAAATATTGTATGTTAAACATTTTTCAATGGATCAATGACCACTGCATAAAATAGGTTGGGATAGCTTGAACACAGACAGACACTTTATTGGCCTCAGCAAAATTTGGCAAAAATGCTACGCCAACTGGCCTATTACACCAACTTGGACTACAACGTCCACCGGCCTAACACACCGACTCGGTGTGTCACGCGCCTAGGCCTAAATCATGACTAGCAAGCCCACAGGCCTAACACTTCCAATTTAACGCTCACGCCGACAGGTATTATTTTTATTATTGTGTCGTTTAATCTGATTTCGTCGTAGTATCTTTGACAAGTATGACAAGTAATGCTGCCTGATTAGTTAATGCAGAAATTGTTATCACAAATGTCTTGTATAAATACATGTGGTCATGTTAAATATGAGAGAAATTATTAGGTTTCTGAATGTTAATTTCTATATATTTGCATATGTATCATCACTGATGGTTTTGGTTTGAACCATGTGCATTTGTTTTAAAAAAGAAGTTATCGTGTATAAAGTGATTGGATTTGTGCCCCAAAACTGAATAAGTTCCTTCCGTTATTTGCCGGTGAGCAATATGTGGAAAATGGAAGTTTGGGATAAAAAGTTTGGCTTAAATGCGTCTACAATCTTTTTAAATAAGTGGGTTCTGTGACTTTTACCTTTTACCTGAAAATCAAAAAGGTTTCTTGCTTAATTAAGTCATATAAGTCAAGTTTGCAATCGATATGTCAATCCAAACTGGAGTTATCATCCGGAAACAAATTTGTGGACGGACGGGTGGACAGGCGGATGCACATGCAGGGTGATAATAATTATCATGGGCACCCGTATATTAACACACTAGGTTTCGGAACACTTGATGAAACCACAGCTGAGAAACTGACACGATTGCTGTAATTTGACGGGCTCAAAAATAGAAAATAAAATCGTAAAAATGAGAATAAAATACAGGTGGCACGGGAACTGATGAAACTAGTCATGATCAATAAACATATGAGGTTTCAGGACACTAGATGAAATTGACACCTATGCTGTAATTTGACAATACTGGGGGGAAATGCGTAAAAATAGAAAAAAAAATACAGGTGGGACCACCAGTCTTGGGGGAATTGATGACACTAGTTATGATCATTAAGCATATAAGGTTTCAGGACACTAAATGAAACCTAGGTCTAACGGTTACGATTTGTGCTTTATTAATGGACCGACAGACAGACAGACGGATGGAAGACGAACCAAGAGTGATGATCGCTATAGCTCAGATGAATTTCAGTCAGCTGAGCTTAAAACCAATGTGTCACGGCTGATTTGATATTTGGCCAGTGTATGGCTTGGCAGAACCATACTAACTCTAAAGTAAAGACAGGATTGATTCAAATCACTTTTGAAAATGTTGACGTTCCATTGCATTAGTCAGGCATTTGATCAAGCTCTAAAAACCTGAATTGGCTGCGCCCTTTGTTAACTGGTTTCTGAGACAAAGGTTTAATGATAACGGTTAGTTTATTCACTTACCTGTTGGTTGTTCTCGGATTCACTTAGATTCACTTTCTTAAGTAACACATGGAACCCCGGCCGGTATACGTAATGCAGATCAGTACTCCAATTTCTTCCAAATCACAAGCACCTGTGGGTGATCAGGTATCCTGATAAACAATTACACAAAACAAATGAGTGGTGAAAATGGAAAATCATGAACATTTTTTTGTGAAAATAATAAATCATGAAAAATTTGTGTCAAAATGTCTAAAGCCACTTGTTTCCTTAAAGGAGGCTGATGTAGCTAAAAAAGGAGCCTACACAAAAAAGAACAAGAAAACTTTGTCCATTTGTGCGATGCAGTTAGGTTAGGAGTGCTGTTTTTGTCAGACAGATCATGTAGAGGTCGGTACGGAAACGTATACACAAGTATATATATATATATATATATATATGTATATATATATATAAACATACAAGTGGACACGTCTAACTGTTTATGTTATGTTAATAATGTGATTTTTTTTAATGAAATCTTTCAAATGACAAATAATGCTCCTTGCTGTCCATATATAAACATATGTCTTGAAACACAATTGATCAGTGAACGGACGGGAACTGACGAATTCTCATAATAGAAACCTGAATAAAAGGAAACGGTTTATACCCTTCATATACCCCCCCCCCCCCCGAGACTTCTTCCAAAATGTTGTCCATACAGCAACACACGCAAAGCTCGAATGTGAATTATACATATCCTTCGGTCAACGATTGTATCTGAGATTTGACAAAACTAACGTAGAATTTATTTGAAAAAGTTTAAATCTAAATTGAACAGTTCGTATATTCGTATACAGAATATGCAAGACCAAAACCTAATCAGGTGAGGAGATGTATATAATATATATACAGTGAGTTCTCGAATATATGACCACCAACGGGACCTCGATGAAGTGGTCGTTTTTTCGAGGTGGTCTTCCTAGTGAGATCTTATGCAGAGAGCAAAAAAAAAAAAAAAAAAATGGAATCGGGACCTTGAACAAGTGATGGTTATTTGGAGGTGGTCGTTAAGTGGGGTTTTAATAATGTTAATAATGTGATTTTTTTTAATGAAATCTTACAAATGACAAATAATGCTCCTTGCTGTCCATATATAAACATATGTCCTGAAAAACAATTGATCAGTGAACGGACGGGAACTGACGAATTATCATAATAGAAACCTGAATAAAAGGAAACGGTTTATATCCTTCATATACCCCCCCCCCCCCGAGACTTCTTACAATTGAATCCAGAATTTATTTATTTTAAATGCTTCTGTAGCGAAAGTCTACAAAATGTTGTCCATACAGCAACACACGCAAAGCTCGAATGTGAATTATACATATCCTTCGGTCAACGATTGTATCTGAGATTTGACAAAACTAACGTAGAATTTATTTTAAAAAGTTTAAATCTAAATTGAACAATTCGTATATTCGTATAACAAAACTAATGTAGAATTTATTTTAAAAAGTTTAAATCTAAATTGAACAATTCGTATATTCGTATACAGAATATGCATGACCAAAACCTAATCAGGTGAGGAGATGTATATAATATATATACAGTGAGATCTCGAATATATGACCACCAACGGGACCTCGATGAAGTGGTCGTTTTTTCGAGGTGGTCTTCCAAGTGAGATCTTATGCAGAGAGCAAAAAAAAAAAAAAATGGAATCGGGACCTTGAACAAGTGATGGTTATTTGGAGGTGGTCGTTAAGTGGGGCTTTACTGTATTATATATGAGTAACAGCTCTGGCAATGTCGCGTCGCACATAATTCAGAATCGGATCAAGGGGATGGGGTGGGGAAGGGTACAGGAGATCCGCCGCCCCCCTTTCAGCCGCCTCAACTTTACAGACCATGTTTGCGGCCTTGACCGCCCCCCCCCCCCCCTCCGGTCTTGGGACCTTTTTTAGGCTTTTTTTTTTAGAGTGAACCTTTATTTGTTCTCGAATTCACGGGCAGGAGCAGATCACTTCTTTCTCTGCTTTGAGACAGGAGATATTGGGAAATGTCGAGCAATAACCAACCCGGAGGCATAAAAACTAATCATTCTGCATGTCCTTTGAATTGTCAACGTCATAAAATTAAATGACATTTTATATATATATATATATATATATATATATATATATATATATATATATATATATAAATGGAATTAAATGGGAAATATGTCATTAAATGGAAAATATGTAGAAAATCAGCGTAACCATGACCATAAAAGACATTATTTCTCACAGGGGCGGATCAAGGATTTAAGAAAATAAGGGGTCCAACCATGAGGTCCAATGACAAACCCTTTAAAAAAGGTCTCAATGTCCGGATAAGGGGGGGGGGGGGGGGTTCAGCAACAAAAATTGGTCAGCACACCTTTAAAAAGTTGGGGCGCCTAAAAAGGGGGGTCAGGACCCCCCCCCCCCCCTTCGGTCCGCTTCCGTCTTAAAACAAAGACGTCAAAGTAATAGGACCTTAAACAAGTGAAATGGTGAATACTAAAAGGTCGACAAATGTCTTGGTGATTAATCCTGTAGGTTTCTGTTACAGTTCATGTGGAAGTGTATATCCATTCAACACGGAAGAACCCCCCCCCCCCCCCCACACACACACACATCTAGATTTTCAGAAAACAAACCGACGGGACCCGCATTCGCATGATTCAAAGACATGCAAAACTCGTTGAATTAAACACACCCACAAACCGCGCGTTCTCTAAAGCACCGTTTCGCATTTTCGTCCACAATGAAGGATCGAGGTATGAAAAATGAAAACACATGGAAACATTCGTAGATTTTATTATTTTTTTAATCTTATACAATAAAATCCTTAAAGATTAAAACGTCAGTGGACAAAATTTCTCTTCTTTCCGGTTAAATGTAAAAAGGAACAATTCACTGCGCCAAGGCATATTTTCCTGAAAACCTCCTAAAGAGATATGGAAATGGGTTATGATTTTTTTTACCTTAATACGACGGGTACAAGTGTCACAGAACGACAAACAGGGAGGGACTGGTCCCTGTGTCAATAATTGTCCTTTTGAACTGTCTGGCTACGCAGACCCAGGCGTCATGATTAAATAAGAATTGAAACACAATTTTATCTGAAAAAAATTTAATTATAAAAATTCATGAAACAGAACTAGATATTTCTTGGCACCGCAGGTGCCATAGTATCGCCAGACAATTAATCCCCCCCCCCCTTTAAGAATAGGCCCCCCATCTTCAGCAACAATTAATATCAGACCACACTCATAGAAAAGGTCATTCTCATAGAAAAGGTCATGATCCAAATTTCAATATACATCATCCCCTAACCCATGTCTATGTATATGCAAGAAATCTGTCCATTAGTTTTTGACTTATAATGCTCACAGTACTGTTAAGTGGCAATGATGGGGTATTAAACGGCAGAAAACAAGTAAAAGAATAACAGGTGGCACCACCTGTTTCCCATACATGACAACACTATCCAAGATCTTCGTTCAAGTTGATTTTTGGACCAATCAATGCATCCCTTATTGAGAAATTAATGATTTTGTGTGATTTTCACCATATATGGCAATATTCAAGGTCAAGGCCACTCATTGGAAAGGTCATGACCCCTATTCAAATAAACATTATCCTATAACCCATATCCATGTATATGCATAATATGAAAGAAATTTGTCCATTAGTTTTTGACTTATAATGCTCACAGTACTGATAAATGGCAATGATGGGGTATTAAACGGCACAAAACAAGTAAAAGAATAACAGGTGGCGCCACCTGTTTCCGGTACATGACAATACTTTCCAAGATCTTCGAACATGTTGATTTTTGGACCAATGCATGCATCCCTTATTGAGATATTAATGATTTTGTGTAATTTTCACCATATATGGCAATATTCAAGGTCAAGGCCACTCTAATAGGAAAGGTCATGACCCCAATTTATATATACATCATCCCATAACCCATGTCTATGTATATGCATTATATGAAAGAAATCTGTCCATTAGTTTTTGACTTATAATGCTCACAGGTTATAAATGTACTGTTAAGTGGCAATGATGGGGTATTAAACGGCACGAAAACAAGTAAAAGAATAACAGGTGGCGCCACCTGTTTCCGGTACATGACATTACTATCCAAGATCTTCGGTCAAGTTGATTTTTGGACCAATGCATGCATCCCTTATTGAGAAATTAATGATTTTGTGTGATTTTCACCATATATGGCAATATTCAAGGTCAAGGCCACTCATTGGAAAGGTCATGACCCCTATTCAAATAAACATTATCCTATAACCCATATCCATGTATATGCATAATATGAAAGAAATTTGTCCATTAGTTTTTGACTTATAATGCTCACAGTACTGATAATTGGCAATGATGGGGTATTAAACGGCACAAAACAAGTAAAAGAATAACAGGTGGTGCCACCTGTTTCCCGTACATGACAATACTTTCCAAGATCTTCGAACATGTTGATTTTTGGACCAATGCATGCATCCCTTATTGAGATATTAATGATTTTGTGTAATTTTCACCATATATGGCAATATTCAAGGTCAAGGCCACTCTAATAGGAAAGGTCATGACCCCAATTTATATATACATCATCCCATAACCCATGTCTATGTATATGCATTATATGAAAGAAATCTGTCCATTAGTTTTTGACTTATAATGCTCACAGGTTATAAATGTACTGTTAAGTGGCAATGATGGGGTATTAAACGGCATGAAAACAAGTAAAAGAATAACAGGTGGCGCCACCTGTTTCCGGTACATGACATTACTATCCAAGATCTTTGGTCAAGTTGATTTTTGGACCAATGCATGCATCCCTTATTGAGAATTTAATGATTTTGTGTGATTTTCACCATATATGGCAATATTCAAGGTCAAGGCCACTCTCATAGGAAAGGTCATGACCCCAATTTTTATAAACATCATCCCATAACCCATATCTATGTATTTGCATAATATGAAAAAAAAAATCTGTCCATTAGTTTTTGACTTATAATGCTCACAGTACTGTCAAGTAGCAATTTTGGGGATATTAAACGGCATGAAAACAAGTAAAGAATAATAGGTGGCGCCACCAGTTTCTGGAACATGACAACCCTATCCATGATCTTTGATCAACTTGATTTTGGGATCAATCCATGCAAGTTTTCTTGAGATATTTAAGAATTTGTGTGATTTTCCCCAAAATTGAACCTATTCAAGGTCAAGGTCACTCTCCTTGTTGAGGTCATGACCTCATTTTAAATAGGCATCGTCCTCTCACCCATATCTATACATATAACAAGTTTGGTAAAGATCCGTGAAATATTTTTTGAGTTATTGTGTCCAAAAGAAATCTCTGCGGCGGCGGCGGCGGTGGCGCGACCGTGCCTAAACCATAGTATCTCCAGACTATGTCTGGCGATACAATGTTTAAATGTTATTCCCCACACATACCTTTATGGCCTTAATACTGAATGGTAACCTAATATATCATCCACATATAAAAGTGAACAATTATTTCAATAAGCTGAATAAACAACATCAACATTCAACTTGCAGGGCTGGTATACTTTAAATCACTGTAAAACAAAGTCATTTAAATCAACTGATTTTAAAAGTTAATTGACCAATTGCAATATAAATTACTGCGTTATGGATCATATAATGTTAGAAAACCATCAAGTGCAGATCATCTGTGACAAAAATTCTAAATAATCTGAGATTATTAGTTGCTTTAAACTTATTATTTTCTAAAATACTTTTAAATACTGTCATAATAATCTGTATAACAAGAACAGTTAACTTAGCTGATAAAAATTTAGGAAATTATTAATTAATCATTAGTTCATTTAAATCAATAAAAATCTATTTAAATTAAAAAAAGTAAAAAAAATCTTGATTTTTTTCAGACTATTTTTTTACCAGCCCTGTTATCTTGTATTAAATATTAGTTATATAAACACATTCTGTCCCATCTGTAGAACTATTTAAATGTTAGATATTGGTAAACTTGGGTCACTATATATATATCTCTCATTTTTAAAGAAGTATACATATATACATTACTTCATGAATACTAGGAAACTAAAGAATGCATAATGGAACAAAGGGAAGAAGGGTTTGTCAACTGATACACTGCCACTACAAGCTCTGCACAGGATCAATTGCGTCTCAAATAATATGCCCCCCCCCCCCCTTAAATTTTGGACACAAAAGTGTTGCAATGTTAACAATTTTCCACACTGTACCATCTGTTTACTGTTTAGTTAAGCAAACAAAATAGATAAATATGATAAATATTATCATATGGTTATGTCATCTAAATAAGCAAATCTTCCTGAACATATTTGAACTTTTTTTTATACAACCTTCATCAGTGAATATCTGATGATGCAGTAAAAATGGGGGGAAAAAACTGTTCATATTCTATGTAAAATTACACTTTTCATCCACCAATGGAAAAAAATATGTTTTTTTTTTTGTTTCACATCCAATTCCCAATTGGTACCTTCTGAAGCAGATGAAGCTTGGATCTAAAGAGTATTATCTTATTGATGAACATACAAGAGTTTAACAATAAAAGAGATCAGGATTAAAAAAAAAACAGGAATTTTAAACGAACTATATACTCCAAGTATAAATGTCACAAATGCAACCAAACCATTAGAACTATTATGACTTAAATCCTACCAGAAAAAGGAAGCAAGTTTAACCAAAACACGCATCAAAAAACCTTTACCTTTACTATAAATGCAAAAAAGAAAAACAGATATTTGTGTTCTCCTTGTGAATGTTATCATGCAGTGACTCAAGTTTCCTCATAATTACAGATAGTGCTTTGTTTTCAGCTTATCACTCCTACCTCTGATTATTTTATCACATCAAGTATTTGCCACATATGCACATGATATCATTTTGTTCAATGCATCTTCTGTTCAACTATCAAGAATACAATTTTACATCCTTGCTCTTGTTTTGTCTGTTCACACTGATTTTAAGAATATCTATATCAGTATCATGTAATCCTTGACTGTTACATTATTAGCCATTGTTTAACATATTCCAGTTTCAGCACAGACCTCAAAGTCACTATGATGATGTTATAACTTTGGTACATCAAAGTCAGTGTTAATGCCTAAATTGTTTATCATCATAAACAGGTCATATACGGTAGTTCATACACCAAGTATTATTTGAGCATTTTGACATATCACAGGTTTGATTTCACGTTGCTGTTTTTACGTTCTAACATAGCTTCTTCCCTGAGACTGCAATCCCTGCTTGCTTGTTTGCTCTGCCTGTCCTGTTCAGTATCTCAGACTATTATGACTTCAAACGCAGAGGTCCACACACCACTGAATTGACCTCTAAGGTGAACTTCGACCTCTAAGGCAAGCTTCACATGACAGAGCTTTACATGGAAGAGGATGGTTAATTTATCCGTTCCAACATTACTACAGCAATGGGTTAATCCTCCTCAACTCATTTAGGATGTGTATATGAAAACACTCTCTATTGACCACACTTGTATTTCTTGTGTTATAAGTTCTTTCAGTATCACTATACCTCACACCAGCTTTCCATGGGTAAAAATGAAGACAAACCTTGCTGACCAATCCTATGGTGCTTTTATAGTTGCTGTCACTCACCCAATGAATACCTTTACTGTGGCTTTGATGTGCTCGCGACATATGGGACATTTTTGCAGCTGCATGGCACAGTCAAGACAACATGCCAAGTGACTGCATGGCAAGAAGACGATGGCGACCTCATTGGTCAGACAGATCTTACACATGCTCTTATCGCGTAGAGCTTGGTTTTCTGAGATCAAGGTACTCAGTTCTGTAAAAACACAAAACACTTTCATAATAAGAGAACATAAACACGTCTGTTATTATTGTTATATATAAAATAACCACATAGACCAGTAAATCTATTAGCATTTAGGAGCAAAAGTCTTTTCAACTTCAAACAGGTTACCCTACTGATACCCCTTAGACTTATCCATTAGACTGCAAGCCTATTTTTAATAGGCTGGAAATCATGAATCTTAAAATATGAATGTCCTGTTACTGCAATATTAAATTTATTAAATGGTTACTGCAATATTAGATTTATTAAATGATTACTTCAATTTTAAGTCTATTAAATTATTACTGGAATTTTAAATTAAATTATAAATACAAATCTAAACTACAACAAATATTCAGTTACTTGTCAACGTGTGACTACACTTCTATGTACACTTTTTGTCTTTTCAGGACTTTCACTCTTCAAAATGGCACCCAGCATGTTTCTGTGTACATTTCTGTACCAACTACTTCATTTTCTGGTTGACAAAAACATATCAGCGGCAATACAAGGAACCACATTTGTCACTGTCAAATCCGACACAATCCAGCTTATTGCTCTGAGAACCTTTCTATCCAAGTCTGCATCCACACCCATACAGGTTGACACATAGCTTTAATCATGTACCTGTCATGAGATTAACAAAATGTATTTATAAAGACAGCTCACCTTCCTTGTCCACTGCAGATTTCTCAGTGCTGCCACCTGTTGGCTGTGGGGGCTGGTTACTCTCCTCCTTTTGCTTCTTTGCCTTTCTCTTCTTTCTCCTATCTGTAGGGTCAGATTAAATAACATTGTATAAAATAATAGGTTTGTAGTAAACACTATTATGATAAATCATGCTACAGGAACTGTCTGATGAAACATGTACAACACATTATGTTTATCAATACAGGGTGTTATTATCCACAAGATTTTAAGATGATAAAATATATTTCCGTTTTTCACAAAATTCCTTGTGCAAATAATGAAAAGATGATCTGCAACAGTAATATAGTTCTTGTCTAATAAAATTAATAAATTAAATTTAATATCATACCCTTTTCAAGGATGACTTTTGCTTTCAATTTTGATCACATTTTGGTTAATATACTTTAATATTTAGCCATGTACCATGCATTATCATAATAGTTATACAGTGAGATCTTAAGTGGAACTGACAAGACAGCCACACTGCTGGAATCACAGGGCCTGATTGTGTAAAATAACTTACTTTTCTTGGAGCTGGATGAAGCCTCACCCTCTCTCCTCTGACTGCTGGGAGAGCTTGTTAGATTTTTCTGAGCAGCAGTTCCTGCTGAGCCTACAGTCTTACTGGTTCCACTGGCAGCCTTGTCCACTACTGTGACTGCTGCTGCTGATGTGGATGCATCTTTAGTCTCATCTTCATCCTCTGAATCAGACTCTGAATCTGCAGTGTCTGGATCTGGAGCTGGTTTCTCTGTAGAGTTTTCTGCGATGGCAAGTTTTTCTAAAGTATCCAGCAGGTCATTCAAGTCAGCGAATGCACGTCCTACAATAAAATATAAATAAAATAAAGTACAGAACTTGAGCATTCAGGCAGTGATACATCTATTCATGAAACAGTATGATAAATTAGTACATCATGAACAGTATATTTAGAAGGACCATCTGCATAATTTATGAAGTTTCAATTACATATAAAAGGTATATTTCCCAGTCTGTCTCATATGTTTCCAAATCTGTTAGAGAATACTTTATTTAATACTTCCAATTTTTTATTTAAATATAAAATTAATTGCTCTTTTAATTGTATTGATTTAAAAGAAGTTCTCTCTTTTTTTATTCCAAATGGCTGTATACACATGGTTAACTGTCCTTTTTTTATCTGTTATCACATCCACTTTTATCACTAAAATCCCTACCAGTCTTTCTGACAGCATCCTTAATCCTCTCCCTTGTGAAGCCCATTTCTAGCGCCTCTTTAACTATGGGGGTGTTCATAAAACCAGCCACATTGTCGGTTCTGACTGAATCCCCATCAGTCCTTGAACCACCATCAGCTCTCAGAGAATTCTGCAAAAAATAAATACCAATGTATATTAAAGGTCACTGGCAACTTAGGTGGCAGGTCAAATTGAGCCACGACCTTGCATGTCAACAAATCTTATTTAATGAAAAATCAAATAATTATCACTTATAATTTCCCTCAGAGATTAAATTTTATAACATAATAATAAAAATTTAAGCTATTCAGTATAAAGTTAACATCTGGCCAGCTTCTCAACATGTGCAAGTCTTCCATCCTACAGACAAATGCTTTCAATAAAGGGTTTTACCTGAACACAAAAATGACAAGGCATAACAAGTATCAACAGTTTATTTTTTTGGATCAAAACTTTTATTGTTAAACAATACCTTACAGGTAGTAGAAAATCAAACAAGGTTTCATTCAGGGATTTTTGCCTGGTGTACCAGTGACTACATATAGTACAATAACCACAAACACATGAATATTCCATTTATAACCAGACTAGTATTACTGTATGGTTTTTTCATACATACCTGCATATTGTTGATGGCAGTTTGGACTTCAGGTACGTTCCTGCAAGCATCCAGGTACTCGCAGCGGTTGAACCAGCGAGCGTGTTCCTGCCACGGGACATCATCTGCCTCCCAGTTACACAGACCACCTCCGCACATAAAACAGCGAACACGGTCGTCCTGGCCTGGAAGAGAAGAATGTCTATTAGCAAAAATTACAATATTTTTAAGGAACCCAAGTTTCCTAAATAAATGCAAATAAAATGGGGAAACTTTAAACTATAAAATTTATGAATATTTTTCTGGTGTTTATCATTAATTATTTTGACCTGTGAATAAAACATTATATGCCAATGATCATTATTGGAAATTATTATAAAATAGCACAAGCAGTGCTATTTTGACTCAAGAAGAATAATATGCTAGATCTATATTTTTGATATAAAATACTTAAATAATCAGAATTTGAGAAACCTCCCTCATAAATTTTTATTTTAACATTAGCCAAGAATGTTGATAGTCCTAAGTCTACACAGACACATTTATAATTGATAAAAAAAACTTATCAATATTACTTAATTGTTTAATACATGAGAAAAAAAAAAAGTAAAATAATAATGCAGAAAAGCAATTGATACATGTAAATGTAAACCTGAAGGATTTAGTTTTCCAAACAAAACACATTACCCTGCTCCCTGTCCCTGAAAGTTTTTATATTTTTGTTTTCGATTATCTTTCACTGCATCTTATTTTCACATTATGTACCTGTGTAAAAGAAGCCTGCTTGGCACATTCTGGCGATCGGCTGAATGGAAGCAGACTGCCACAGTCTGAATGACCGGAATCTGATGGCTATGTCAGCATACTGTGGATGTGCAGCGTGGTGCATCATCTCTCTCACTCTAGCTGGGTTACATAACTCCTCAGGGGCCTGCAAAATATAAAGATAAGATCGTCTTTACTGGATCAGTCATACACTGTTATGTCACCATAAATAAAACTTTAAAAGTAAATTGTTTGAACAGATATCAGAAAATAAACTTGATGAAATAAAAAATAAGATTAGACTAGAAAGAAGTCGTATGTCATGATCACATAATTTCTTGATTGTTTTAAGTTTAATATAAACTTAAGCTCTGAGAAAAAAAAAACAATCTTTTCTACTGACTGCAAAATACTAATTAAATGTTTAATTTTGACATATAAACATATATATATATACACACACACACATAATAGCATTAATGTAAAATCAAAGTTGTTGCTATTTTAAGAACAAAAACATTTAAAAGTTATTTCAAGATAATGAGACCTACCCCTGGAGTAGCTGGCACATTGAAGGTGCTGACACTTTTGCCCTGGTTACATGAGACAGAATCCGTCTGAATCCTGCCAGTGTTTTGCTGGCGGTTTGGTATGGTGCGGCTGCTGTCTGTCTGGACAGCATCAAATTCTGTCCTGCAATTTGCAACCGGCCTTGAAAAATTATCGCTGTCTGCCAGAGACATGTTCTGCAGAGCCCTAGGAAGAGTTGAGGATGTAGAATTTGAGGAGATGCGAGTCGGAGGTTCTAGGGGACCTGTAATGGCTGGAGCAGGCATGCTGAACAGTCCAGCATCAGCAACTACAGGAGATGGCGAAGACAACCCTCTATAATTGGGCTGAAGTGATGTAAGGCTGTCCTTTACAGCAACCTGTGGCTTTGGTAAGTTTGTGTTAGGTCCACTGGTAAAAGAAAAGTTGGGAGTAAACAGTGAAGGCATGGGATTGTTGTTGCTGTTATGAGACAAACCACCATTTGACCCACTAAATGCCTGAGAGATACTCGCTCTCAGTTGTTTCACATTGCGTTCTTCGTCACGTATTTTGTCCAAAGAAAACACTTCACCTGGAGCTAGTAGCGGAACATTTCCAATATTGTATCCCAAAATGAACTGGCATCTTGGAGAGTGTCTCTCATGTTCTGACAATGGGAGGTCAGTTTTTACCCATCGCTTCATACGAATATCACAAACAAAGCACTTTACTTCATCCTCTTGTCCTGTATAATACAACCCAACTTTGGCCAGAGCTGTAGGAAACATTGGGTTCCCTCTCGGCCATCTTGTATACGATCCCAGTCGGTTGATTTCATAACTGTAATACTCACGGTCATTTTCAACTTCCCGAATGTGCTGATTCCGAAGTATATCCTCCATTTTTACAATATGTCAAAGTACAAATATACAATGCACTATATTTAATAAGAGCACCTGTTGCTACATGCAGATGCTGTCTTTGAAGGCTTGTTCTGTTTGAGTGACTCCACCAAGATTTATAAATATCTTGCCCTCTTTTACAACCTATGCGCAATATATATCTATGGTACCTGCTGCTGTAAATCCAATGTGATTTAAATATCCTTAAACCTCTTCTGCAAAATTTGAAATGTGTGCTATACTTGTTGCCGAGACCACACTGGTCTTTGAATATTCGTATATCTTTGTGATATAAACTTATTTTCAAATATGACAAGTATCTCTGTTTCTCCAGTTTCACTAATGGTGAAGCTGAGAAACCATCATTATTTGTCGTGAAACACAATATTAAAGAATGTACTGGCAGATACATGACCTGCCGCATACTAAATGTTGAATATTTTGATGTAACACAGCCATGTTGTTGTCTGTGATGTTACCACTTTGTTTCTGAAAAAAAAAATAGAAAAATATAAATATCTGCCACATATTAAATAAATAAAAAATGATAATATCACACTATATGTCCATTCAGATCCCAATCTGTTTATCCTGACATTTGTTGAACATTGAAAGTCCAATCTCCACCATGATTTCTACAAAGAGACTGTGCCCTCTTGACCCAGAAGTGATATGCAAATGATAAACTGTAGATAAAATGCTGTGAAAAAATTTAAAGGACATCTTAAGACCATTAACTCCCTTTTGATATCGGAGCCCAGAAAGGATAAAAAAAGTTTAAACAAGCCAACTGATTTGACATCAATGTGTAAAAGTTAACAGTAACTAACCTCAACTTTATAGAAAATGAATTTAACTGATAGCTAAAATTTCTAATTTCACACAAGCCAATAATTCAATACAAAATAGGTAAAACAAATAAAGCATGTATATAGACATACCGTACCTTATCTTTAATAAAATCCATTTAAAAAGAACACTGATCAATGACCACCAAGCCCCCACCCCCCCCCCCCAAAAAAAAATTAAAAAACTACAACTTGAGATTATTACACCATCTGTGACATGTACCATTTAGGTAAAGTACTGACCTTATGACAGGCATCAAATAGTGTCAAGAGTTACTGACAGTTGGACACTAAAGTTGTAGTGACCCAACTGGCAGTCAAACTCCAAGCAAATGGGAAACTAACAGGAGCTATTACGTTTATTTGATATTACACCACTTCTAAATACTTCTGGAAAAGCTGATTCATGGTCCAGTTCTGTTTTGACTGTGCATGACAAAATAATAGTCCGACATGAGCCAAGTTATAGTTAACTTAGTCAGCCTGAAGTATCCTCCAAATGTTAATGCTGACAGTCTGAGTCAGCACCAATTCCTGCAACTCCATATGTCACTCTTGTAACTGATGAAAATGAAAATGTTTAAGACAGGTCTGTAGCTGATCCAAACATACTGACATTCTGGATCTAAATAAACTAATATTGTACAATCCTCTGTGATATTTGTCTATATTGTCTGATGTCAGGTGACAGATAATGTGCATACTTATGTACTTGGTACTGCAAGGTCAAAGTGTCTACATTTAAACTTTAATGTTTAACAAGTTGTTTTCTCTGGAGCCCTGGATTGGACAATCATTAATCTTGTCGTATTGTGTACAGCAGAAAATCGGTCCACATTCATGCTCCAATAGCAGCCAAGCTGGGCTTGCAGTCAAGATTCCCTGCCCAACTTGCCTTAAAACCCTGGAGGCTCCATCCTCTGTCAGGGCCACTCATGAACCTTATTTGATCAAGTGCCAATGATGGCTTTTAAACAGGCTTGCAGTTGTAATCTGCCCAGGCAAGTAAACTGTAAAAACAGAACCTTCCCAGTTTGCTGGTCTCTCTATTTATTAGCACTTGGTTTACTTCATGGGTATGTCATTTATTGTAGTTCAGCATGCACAAAAGGTCATAGTTACTGATGAAATATACATTTCAAGATATACACAGTAACTGCACAATTATATTGCTCCAATTATATCGCTCTAGTTTTCTAAATGAATCTCAAAATCAAATTATCAAGCCAACAAGGCATAATTAACACATCAGTCATGTTTGAGAAAATATTGTCAAAGATTCTCCACAAGGCAATATTTTGTTGTAATATACTGAATTATCATTACTTTTCATATATCATTACTTTTTATGAGTGTCTGTATACATCTAATCACATGTGAGATAACTTTATTTTACTCTTAGTCTTCTCACAAGTCATATGTCACAGGTGATGCACTGACACAGTCTGGATACCAGTAGATTCGTCACAACAGTCAATTATTAGTTAATTAAAATATATGTCCATGGTTGCTACATAGAGAAACAAATCGCAAAACGAACTTACTGAAATCTGAACATTTGCAGAGGGTAAACATTTTTTGCATAAACTAACTTCCTAGCAATATTTCATTCTTCTCTCATTCAATATTCTGTTCTTCCGTCATTATAAGAATCTGCAATTAATAGATGTGCCAGGCCAAGTGAGGCCTGATGTATTCTGAGTCACTTGGTCACCATTTTCCTTTGGTGACGAATCAACTGTGGTGACGAAACGACTAGCTGGTTCCCCACAGTCATATTATTTATATGTACCAGTACTGGCAGTGATTACTTTAATTCTTCATACTGGAATGCTTAAAATGATATCATTTGGGAGAAAAAAAAAAAGATTTACCTTCAACTGGAGAAAAAAATCAGTTTTAATGTTCATGAATTAGAATACTGTAAAAATCTCAATCTTGTCAGTCCTGCATTTCTCTAATTTTTTATTGTATTATAGACTATATATAGTAACAAATGAACTGAAGGGAAACTGATGTGATTTTTACCTTGTCCTATACAATGACTGAGATGGGCTTCCCTGAGTTCCCTCTCAATGTAAATTGTGTAAAAATTGTCAGCTCATGTCATGATCACGACAAATTTACATCCTGCATAATATGAATCATGAGAGCATTCTTCCTGGTTAGTCAAACTGCAAATTAGGGCTGGTCAAAACCTAAAGAATGCAGTTAGTAAAATCCCTAGTGAAGCCGGGCCCTGAGAGAGTCATCCTGAAACATCATTTTTACGATAATTATGTTATTTATTTGATATTTGCTCAAAACCAAAGAAAACTATAGTATTATAAAATTCGGTAGACAATAATTATGAACATTCAGCAAGTAGCCAACATTTACAAAAAAAATATCTTTATACTCGGTCTACTCAAATCAAAAGCACAATCCGTCCGTCTGAAATTCTACGTTTTTTTACAAAGCAATTACTTCAGCAATAGCGTAAAAATACATTACAACATTTCAAACGAACCTGTCTGGTGAGAAGTATCCACATCCCTGATATAAACGTTGATTGGCTCCCATGTCTGACATTTGTTTTAATACAAGGAAATAGCTCGTTTTCATGTTTTTTCAAGGGGAACAAGTCTATATACTATATAGATTGGCATCGGCTTTCTTTTAGCATAAGAAAAGGCTATGTCGAAGCATAAGAAAGGCCATGTTACAATAGTTGGTGATTACCAGACTATTTTCTACACCGAGCAAGCCAATAGAAAGCGATATTTCATAGGGATTTTCCATGGGGATTTCCACTAGTGAGTAAGCCAACGAAGCAAAGGCTATGATCTGATTGAAGGCTATTTATTGAACCAGAATTTACTCTGACATATAAAAAGAAACCTTAAAATGGCCTGCATAATGATTCCACTCCCAATTATGGTAAAGGCTATATACTACAGTTGATCACGTGTCAGTTGTTTGTGTGCCAGTTGGACGGGTCCCAATGAGACGGTTCTATTTGGAAGGGTACCAGCTGACTAGACGCTGTGTTATGTTGACGTGATGTGATAGCATACAGTTACGTAGTTATATGAAGGTTTGAAACTTACAGAAAAAGAAAAAAAATCATAAAACTGGATAGATCTTTCGGGGTACAAGTATGATTTACTATTTAAGGCGCTTTCGATGTTCTCTTTATCTCGTTTATTCTGTGACGTACGCATCTTTCGCGAAAACTGAAATAATTTTTCTTAGAATAATATCCGTATCATTACTATCATATTTTAATCATAGTTAAAATAACGATTCATCATGCATTAAAATTTCAAATGAAACCCTACGTCATGGTGGGCCGACGTATGTATATATATGCAATATAGCCTATGTAATCTAGGTTTTGGGCGAATTTGTATCTTGAGTGCGAAGTATCACATTATTGCCATATTGTCTGTTAAAAGTTATGCACATTTCTGAACCCCGCACGATAGCAGGGATATATGATATCTAGAGAAACCTGCACGCCTAACACGGTGACTGCACTTTAAAGGGACCGGAAGCGTTCCCGATTAACGTGGTCACTTATTAATAACTGAATGTCTGAAAAAGGGACTAATTAAGTTGCGTTTTACAATGATTGTTGAGGCAAGATATTTTATAAGTGCAGTAAAACAACATATTACCTTTTGATATGTGTTTGAAGAAATAATTAGACACGAACCCACAAAAAAGAAAAACAAAACGTGTTAACAGTTATTTCCCGCGGTCCTTTCCTGTAATTATTTTGAAAATGTACGGAGAAATGGGTATATATATATATATATATATATATATATATATATATATATATATATATATATATATATATATTAATATATTAATTATCCCTGCTATTATATATATATATATGTGTGTGTGTTTTGTCGTCTATATTTCAGATACAGATTTATTATAATACACGTCCTCTTTACTTTTCTTTGGACTCAAATGTTGGGGGTTCATTTGAACCAACTTAATATTTATCATAACAGTTTTTTTACGCTAAGGCTTAGACCATCAGTATAATTAACAAGAAGCCGCACTAATAGTGTGTTTCCCTTTAATATAGGTCCACTTGGGATCGAAAAAAAATCCGACCCGTCTATCTGAGACCCCTCCATTTTGGATGACAGAAAACGGTGAAAATACAAGAAAGCTGAAAAATAACATTATTTAATATATCATCGCATTACACCCGCCATGATCGATAAGCAAAACATTCGGCAACATCTGAGATAGTAATATGATTTCAATTGGAAGTCTCTTAAATATAAGTAAAAATCCATGGAAATGTATAAAAAATCATAACATTATCGATAATCAATAAGAACACTATTATAAGTTGAAAGGCAATCAATCAGATTATGAAACAAGTGACCCATGGGTAATGACGCCAGCATAACATTCACAACAGGAATTTATCATCTGAAAGACAAATTGAGATTAACTTCATATGTGATCTTGACCTTTGACCTTCTGACACCAAATCGGTACGGTTCTTCCGTAACTAATGGGTCACACGTGTGTAGACTGAATCCAATCATGATTTGTCTATACAGATTGAACAAGAGAAAAATAAGATCAAGGACACCAGTTTTCAAACTCCTATGTGAACTTGGTTGAAACATTTTTTCTCTATCAAATTTTAGGACAAAGTATATTTAAGTTATCACGTAAACAAGAAATACTAAAGATGATGAACTTGTAGATCAAGGTCCAGGCCATCAGTTTTTACCTTGTCATTGTGGAAACGTTTGTTCCAAATTTGAGGGAAAAATCTTCATTACTTTAAAAGTTACAGGGTTCAAAATTATACTAGAATATAAAGGTAAAGTTCTCCAGTTTTCAAATGCCTCCAAGAATATGACAAAAATAACTGGTTCGTCAAATCTGAAGAAAAAATATGTAGTACTTCAAAAGTTATAAGGGTTATAATAATCATATATTTCTGAAGATAAAGGTCAAGGTCACCAGTTTTCGAAGTCTTTCGAAAACTTGGTGGAAATCGGTATGTCAAATTTTAGAAGCAAATATGCAATACTTCCAAAGTTATAGCGTTCACAATAGAACCTGAAGTTAATGAACTAATATTCGGCTGATTTGGCCTTTAAGATCCTGGAAAAGGTCATCATCCGAGAACTTAGTTTAAAAAAACTTGTGTGACAAATTATGTGGTCACATTATAAACACAAAAGGTTGCAGGACACTAGATGACATCACAACTGAGAAGCTGATACTATCGATGTAATTTAGCAGTCTCAAAAAGAGGGATTAAATGTGTTAAAAATAGAAACTAGGGACCCATTTATAAATTAATTTGAGAATGGATGGGCTCTCTGACATTAACCTTTGATCTAGTGACCCCAAAATCAAAAGGAAAGTTCCCCTATTGGCAGGTGCACCGCATGGGGAGGCGGAATGTTTGCGACGAAAAGTTTGGCTTAAAATGCATCCACAATCTATCTTAAGTAGGGGGTCCTGTGACCTTGACCTTTGCTCTCATGACCCCGGAATCAAAAGAGTTCTTACTTTAGTGGTGAGCCATATATAAGTTCAGTTCAAAACCAATATTTCAATCCAAACAGGTGTTATCTTCTGGAAACTAATATGTGGATATATTGCCCCAGTGACCTTGACCTTTGACGTTGTGACCCAAAAATCCAAATTATTTTTTAACTTTTGGCAACGATCAAAATGTGGAAGATCGAAGGTTTGGGATGAAAGGTTTGGCTTAAAATGCATCAACAATCTTTCTAAAGAAGCGGGTTCTTTGACCTTGACCTTCTACCTCATGACCCAAAAATCAAATGGGCCATATATAATTCAAGTTTGAAATCGATATGTCGATCCAAATTGGATTTATGCCTGGTTATCGGACGGACAGACGGAAATACAGACGGACGACGGACAAAGAGTGATCGCTGAAAGTCATCTGAGCTAAAAATTCATAAATATACTGATGGTGCCACCAGTGTTCAGGAACTGAAGAAACTAGTCATAGTCAATATACACATCAAGTTTCGGGACACCAGATGAAACCACAATTGAGAAAGTGACATAATTTCTGGCATTTGACGGGTCTAAAATCCAGGGAAAATCGTAAAAAAAAAACATGAAGGTGGCACCACCAGTTTTCGAGAACTGACAACCCTAGTCATTGTCAATATTCAATGCAAGATTCAGGGCAATTAACAGGATACTGGAGGTATTGTATCAATGATTTAATTATTCTTGGGGGTACTTACAAGCCCCATAGCTCGTAGGATATATGTCACAGTGACCTCATTTCAGGTTTCCAGTGAGAATTTTATTGACCTCCCTGGATATTCAGTTACAGGTTTCTAGATTCAACGGTTTCAAAACGTGCCAGTTTAACGGACCAAAGGAGAAAGGACCATCGCTATAGCACAGTTGACTTATAGTCAGCTGAGCTAAAGAAAAAACAACTGACCAAGTGCACATAATGTGTGCACTTGCATTCGTTTTAACATGAGAAAACCGAATAGAAAAAACAAAACCCTGATTCGACTATATATGGGTTTGCTTTTAAACGTTATTATATATACTTCTTATATTGGTATATACGCTGACGCCCCGCCCTTATATAGGTTTCTTTATGGGCCCAAGCGCACTGACGAGTGTCGGGAAATTTAGTTTCAAGGGCTCTTATTTCAATGAATGCCAAACAGGAAATTCATTCCGGCAAAATCTTTATTGTGCTCTAGTCGGTTATTAATTTTTTTATGGTAACTGATTTAATGTTGTATAATGTATAAGACAAGACGGTATAGTATAATTAAATATCATTGTTTCATTCTGAAGATTAGAAAAAAATGTAAGACAAATATGATATTTTCTTTATTATTTTACAAAATATCTATTTCTAACTCCTCGTGTGGATTCGTATATAGTATAGTAATGGTTCTCATGTGCATGCAGAATATAGTTCGAGAATTAACGTATACAGGTGTGCCGATGTATATAGAAGCGGCATGGAACTTTAAATGAGGGAAAGATTTCCTAATTATATTTTTATATATATGTGTGTGTTGTGTGTGTGTCCGTTGAACATACACATTAATACTAGTGTGCATACGCAAACATGCTAGAGAACTGTATTATAGAAACACCAGTGGCCTTTTCAATTCGTTTTCCTTTATGTCAACTATATAAATATATAGAATTTACGCTATTGTGGCTAATAAATATATATACTGCATGCATGCATGCAAATTGATGAACTACAGGTAACACCTGCAAGGAAATGTTCCTATAATGCCCCTGTGTAGGATATATAAACTGTTAGAAACAGTGGTATAGGGTGCCCATGTTGACAAAACGAAAACCATATATATCTTTAACGAAAGCTATATGATTCCTCTGACGCGGCCGCGGTGTTTGGTTGCGGTATGCAGTTGCATCAAAGCTGATTCCAGTGAATGACAAGTAAATGTTTCACACAATCAATGTTTTCAGGCGGAGAACGTTTTTCCTCGTGGCATATGCAGATAAAAAAGATAATCCTGGGAAAACCTCTATGTGACGGATACATTTCAGCGGGATTCCGCGTCCGACCCCATCTGTTTAATTTTTTTGTCGGACCCGTCGGCGGGTCGCTACATGATCCGACAAATCGGATGACAGGTCGGATACGTTCCGCAAGCGCTTAAAAGGAATCAGTCCTTCATAATATCACGTTTGACTCCATCCGCAACCGGATCGCGGCCGCAACCACGCAAAAGGAAGCATACAGCTTAATCGACGAAATGCATGCCGAATATACGCGCATATGAAATCTGGCTTTATTTTAGTATTCAATGCCGATTGTAATACTAATTATGCAAGCCGGATCCGCAATCCGTGTATATGGAACTTTACCTTTAAACATTACACAGAAATAAATAATTGCATCATGTTGAAAGTATGGAAAGATGCTCCGGGATTTTTTTTATATATATTATATTTCTTTTATATACAGTAATGTTAATAAGAATTAGTATTTACTTTGCCTCTCCATTACCAGTGGCGGAACCAGGGGGGCGGGGGGACCCTACCCCGTTGAGCAGTAACATGTTTCATTTCATGTATTTCTTTTCCAAGTTATTCGTAATTAATTTTCATTTTTTATATATCTTATTTCCCTAGCAATTAAATTATTGATTAACCCATAGTTTATTACACTCTAATTCATGAGTTGAGGATATCAATGAACAGCCCTGTGATTAAGATAGCTTCCAAATGTTTCTATACTGAAAAATGTACCCTCACTGCAGCCAGACATATTGAGACTTGAAACCTCAATGAATCTTCCACCACCAACTTATTTATATCCTGCCATTATAAATAAATACTTTTCATAAACCCATATTTCCAAATGACTTTTGAACTCACTGATAGTTATTCGACGAGGCCTTGTCGTTTCGTCGGTTGAATAAATGCAAATATAAATTCTTAATGATCCTCTTTATATATTTTTAGAAAATATTTACCCCCTTTCAGGGGCAGTGCGTATTACTCTTTATATTTATTTCTGTATTCAACTGTTTTAATCCTGTAATTTTAAGTATATACTCACATTTTAGATATTCACTTTTTTATCAAAGATATCTCATGGTAAATGCGAAGCTTTTTTGGACACCCATAAAGTGATAATTTTTGTGTGACTTGCACATTTCTCTTTTTTTCATATGACATAATTCATTTGGTGACATGTAAAAGAGTCGATTGCGTGGAAACGTATTGCTAGCTTGGTTCCCATCACCTGCCATATGTTTAAGGCAGTATGGGTGTTCATGGCATGACTATGTACCAGGCTATACAGTCGTTTGTAATGTTAGATGGCTATATCAATAGCGAAGGGAAAGGCTATATCACACCAGCAAATTGCAACATGGGGACAATAACTTGGATTTCCATGTAGATGTCATTTTGTGGTTATAGAACAGCGAATAATCCTACCATCACTGTGCATAAACTCTTTTCTTAATGATATACCTCCTAAAATCTTGGTTGTTGATAAATCATTTCTTGGACGTAAAGATGACAATAAGAAACATTTAAACAATCAAGTTTATAGCTTTCTTGGTGACAGTATTCGATGACTTTTCCAAAAAGAAAATATATATACTTAGAACAAAAAGTTGGTAAATGTATTTCTAAGTCTACCTTTTAGATTTTAACCAGGCAATTTGCAGCTCGTCAATATTTCGCCGACGTTAAACCAGGTTAAACCTTGTTTTTAACAGTACCGAATTTTAAGCTTATTTAATGCAAGATAAATATAACAATCACTTTGTTACTCTCACATTTGAAATAACTGCTACTAAAAAAGTTTGGATCATCTATCGTCTATATTCTTTGTACCACATTTTAGTAATTTACTTATGCATGCTTCACGTTATTCTCTCTCTCTCTCTCTCTCTCTCTCTCTCTCTCTCTCTCTTACACACACACATAATTAAATATTTTTTACAGAAATAGTCAATATTCGAATCTTTGTCATAAATTAATATAAATGCAATCTAACCTCACCTCTGATGCATTCTGTCCAAGCCCCTGGTGAAGTTTAGGCCACCACATTCGTTTACCCGCCTGCGCCATCAGAATTATCGGTTAACAGAAGCGCTCTCCGTTTATATAGCCCTCAACAGTGATCACGTGCACGATAACACACTAATTTGGTTCCCCCCTCTGGTATTTCCTTTGGAGTTTCAGTTTGTATGTATAGGATATATATATATAACTCTGAAGAAAAACAACACTGTAAATTCTCAACAGTCTGTTTCACGGGATGCGACCCGATCATCAGGTGATTCTGGTTAGAATATATATATATATATATATATATATATATATATATATATATATATATATATATATATATATATATCTGGTACTTGCACTGACGTTTCACATTGAGTTTACTGGCAGTCAATCTTGAGTTTCGCCTCTGGTTGGCCCAATCTTACCATTGATTTGGATGAAATTGTAGGCCTACGCAGGCTCTAACTTTGCTGACAGCAGCTCTAATTGTGTAATCAGAAATAGGCCTTGTACTCTGTGTACAAGTCGGATAAGGTAAGATTTATTAATTATGAATTCACAAGTTATGCAAACATATACTTTTTCTAGAACTACATGTGTATATAGTGTTGGACTGTTGACTGGGAATTTATAAATCTTTGGTCCTTCTATAGTTGACATCTTTTGATTTTATATATATTTATTTTTAATTTTTAAGGGCGCCATATTGCGCATTCGTTTTCTATACCCTGGGCCTATAATGTGTCCTTTATCCTTCATGACCGACAGGTACAGAGTTAACTTGTAAACTTCTAGCGTTATCAACTTTTACATGTATTTTACTTATACATACCTTACGTATATACAATCATATGTTGTGTATAGCGCCGCCTTCATGCATGCAAGGTCTCATGCACGCATGGTTCAAATGCGACTGGCAGCTTTTAATCACAAATGGAACTACTTAAAATAATAAGAAATCAATTTCGAATTAAAACTTGTCAAAGGGATTTAATGCTAATACAAATGCTAGAGCAGTTTTATTTAATTTTAATTGTATTATACAAAATTTATAATTGCACACAGGTTAATCTAACTCTGCATGTAAACATATTTTTAACTTTAGTAACGAAAACAAAATAAAATTTAAGCTTTTTAAAAAGCATTATAGGTAATTAAGGTCACATATAGTTTGCAGATAAAAATGGGAATATGTCAAGTACATACATACACACACAATCACACACACACACACATATATACAGATAATATACAAGGTTTTACATACCTTTTCTCTTGCTAATTCATATCTTTAAATTTTCAAATTTGATTTCTCGTCTGCCGACCCACCAACAAATCTAATTAAATGGCATCATGGGATATATATACATGATGGAATAAGTAAATTTTGCATGCATGGGCTTCTATAATTAAACTCTTTTAAAGACGCACACACCAAGTGGTCCATGCATGGGCCTGGACCTTCAATTAAAAGTTCTACACTTGAACCCAAAAAGCCAGCTGCATCCCGAGCGTGGGTTGCAAATGATTTAATAAGAAAAAATATGATTTTTAATGGCATGGTAAGATGTTCCAGCATGTTCATGAACAAAGTTATGTTCCATGCAGCCCTTACGTTTCAATTTGTAAGAGGCTTACAGTCGGACAGCTTAATTGCTATGGAACTAACAGGACCAATAAACATATACCAAGCTGTCGGGCAATTCTTGCACGCATTGTTGTGAAATGGCACATGCAGTTACTCTGTTTGTCAAAGTCTCAAAAATGAAAGAAATAAGGGCCCGATTCTCATAAATGAACATACCCCACTGACAAACCAGAAAAAGATCAACCGGTTCATATGAACTAAACACTACTTAATTAAATGATTCATCAATGAACACAACATGGTTTAAAGAATAATTCACAAAGTCATTTATGCATGTGTATGAAATTAACTCAACACGAAACTTTAGAAGTTGAAGATTATACACATGTATACGCCATAATCACATTTGATAGGACTCTGCATGACGTCTGAACCTTAATCATCTATCTGTGGGCAAAATTTCAACAGAAATTTTCAAAATATTTCAACAAATATTTTTCATACTTTTTCACATAATCTTCACGAGACAGTGGCATTGGATATGCAAGCAGTCCATGCAGTAATCTGAAACAGATTAATCTGAAACAGATTATAAAGCTCTTCAGGGACGAATTATAATTTAGGCTGACCCATTCTTGGGATATCTTATGCTTTGAAATGCCTTTTATTGCTTAACTATTTATTTTATAATTGTGTATATTCAAATTATAGTGACGTTTTAATTATTTTGTCATTATAAAATTAATCTACTGAATGTTTCGTATAACCTTACATGAGGAAATCTACATATAACACAAAGACCTATATATATATAGACTGCAAACCAGCCTCTAATAATTGGTCATGTTTCCTCTTTGCGTATAATGCATGGGGCTCTCGGATAAGTCCCATGTGGCGAAGCTTGATCATTCAGTTGATCATTCAGACATCAAATGTAAACAATGCTTACCTTGGACTTTTGCCAAAAATTCAATTGGATTCTTTCCAGTGAGTGATGGGTAACACCGATGTAAATTTTGAACTGAACCATTCACTACTAACTATATCAAGCTAGAATCAGAGTAATCAAGCCTAACAAGAATTCGTCATCTGAGAATTAAACTGATTATAACCTTGCATTGTGGCCTTAACCTAAGTCCTTTGACCTTTTGACCCTCAATTTGGTATATTCGTCCTAGTGATTGTTAATATGTTTGAAGTACGAATGCAGTCAATCAATGAAAACATAAACTTA
Organism: Sipunculus nudus; assembly: GCA_026874595.1. NCBI lineage: Eukaryota > Metazoa > Annelida > Sipuncula > Golfingiida > Sipunculidae > Sipunculus > Sipunculus nudus. The sequence continues at coordinate 60,020,171 of CM049311.1, read as the reverse complement.
TCACCTGAAAACCAAACTAAGGATAAGTTTCAGCTATGAACATGACCATGGCCCGTCTGGCACTAAAGCAGATACAATTCTTCCTTCACTTTGAGTCCGAAGTGTGTCAAGTTTTAATAACCAATCCAGTTATGGCGGTTATGACTTATATATATATATATATAGTTACTGCTATATGCTGATGTACAAGAGAAATGTGGATTCAAAATACTCGTAACGTCATACAAAATGTAGAGGGCGCCACTAAATTGATCAACTGACCCACTTATACCCAGACCAACATACGTAAAAACCTTTTGGAGAATCAGCTTAGCAGTAGCTGAAAGGAAATGTTGGTAGTGTCTGAATAGATTCACCGGAAAAGACAAATGCAGTCTACTGACAAATGTGACTACGAAAGTTCTGTAAAACTGGTTTGGTATATTTTTTTGTATTTTGCACGATCAGAAAATTTTCATATGTAGTGTTCATGCCGGTTCAATTTTATCAGGTTTGTTAAACTTTGACCACATAGTTGTCTGGAATGCTCAAAAGGCGCAGTTTTCAAAGGGCCAAAAAAAACCGCATATCAACACATATAATCACTGTAAATGTGGGAGGCGCCTTTAAATTTGGTTTGCGGCGCACTTGACCAAATATGCACAGGCGCACAAAATTGCTGAAGAAGCTGTTATTATAGGGATGGGCGACGGACAGACCCCGCGCCTATAAATCATAAATGAGCTAAAAATACGCAGATTTGAAGGTGGTGCCACAAGTATTATTCAACTGATAAAACTACAGATAGTAAGCATAAATAAAATAGTTGCAAACAATCTATAAACCAACATAATCTTTTGCTCTATTCTGATATTCTAAAAATACAAGATAGATGTGTAAACATGAAAATAAAATGTGGCGCCACTAGTCTTGTTAATAGGTAAAACTATCTATGATCATATGGCAACCTAAGTTTCAGAGCAACTAATGAACACACTGCTGAGAAACTGACGAAAAAGTGATCACAAAACTGTCTGAAAATTCAAATAAAAGGCAGGCATGCAACAAAAATATGGGTGATGCGAGCAGTCTTGTCCAGCTAATAACAATTCGTGATAAATAAGCATACAATCAATGACGTAGTTGCTGAGAAACTGACACTATTGCTCTAAATCTGTAGCCTTGAATGAGTGGAATTAATAAAGAAAAAATCAACTTTATATATAGATGGATTCATTAGTTTCGTTCCACTTGTAAAACTATCCTTAATGACTAACATGACTGCAGTGCTGTAATTTGATAGTCTGAAATATACATGTAAAATGCGAAAAAAAAAATTTAAAAAAATCAAATGCAGGCGGCACCACCAGTCTTGTACAATCCTGAAGTTTAGCAAACTACTATCTTTATATACTCTATAACCAGCCTAAGTAATTATGTTTAATATCAACCGAAATGCAATTGTAAAAAGACGTTTTGCAATTAAAAGAACATTAAGGAGAAAAGTTTGATCTTCCAGATTTTTAAACTATTGCCATAATTTTATTTGAAAATAACCCCCTCCCCCACATGTTATCGACTAAAGAATAAGAGAGGTTCGCAAATGAAAACAGAGGGTTTTAATAATAATAATCTTCAGGTATAGAGGTATGTAAATGTAGTTGCTTTTTTAGAGTTAATGGTATGGGAGCAGTTCGAAAAAGAGGAAAGAAGTACACTTTTTAATACACTTTATTAAAATTCCAAAAGATCTTGATATTGAAGATCAATCTCAAGGTCACCTGTTTTTCATCCAAGAACTGTATGGTTAAAAACATTCTGTATCAAATTTGAAGAAAAAAGGTACTCTACTTCAAGTGTTATGGGCTTTACCATCCTACATTTAGCTTATTTGACCATGAAGATCAAGGGGAAAGGTCACCAGTTTTCAAAATAATATGAGAACTTTGTTGAAATAATTTGTGTAATAAATTTGAGGGGGAAATTTGCATTTCGCCAAAAGTAATGGTGTTCGTAAGAAATCCCATATTTCTGTAGATCTGACCTTGAAATTCAAAGTGAATGTGATCAGTTTTCAGACTTATCTGCAATACTGATTGGAGCAATGGGATTCAAACTTAAGAACAGCATATGCCCTACTTCAAACGTTTAGAAAAGTCCAATAGTGCCTTAAAGTATCCTACAATGATCTTTTTTACATGCTCAGTCATGCACATGATGTATTTCCAATTTTAATGACGATCAATGAAAAACATCACTTGAACGAAAACTTTGTTAGTCAGCCGAATATAATCATATAGTCAATAAAACGTGATTAAACGTGCAACATGGGAATCCCAATGTAATACTGGTGCTTTCCAAAAAGCCATCAGCCCTGATAATAATGTTTTGGTATATTACAAAGTATAGTAAGTTTTGAAAACGATATATTTTGCCGAGGACATACAATTATTCAATTACTCTTTGTCTAAAATGACATGCGGTAGTAAGGATTTCAAATAATTCACAACTGTTCATTTAACGTTTTGTTGTATCATAAAAAGTTGTTGAATACAAACATCTTAGTAAAACTTTTTCAAGAGTCATGTGCAATAACTGAAAGCACAACATTTTCTTATAACCCTGCATAGGCCTAGATATATAAATTTTACGCAATACACCCCCTGTGCCACACATAAAATAAATACTACATTTTATAACTGCAGGGTTGTGAAGGCTATGTTCACCTGGCTTACTGATGGAAACCCCCTTTGTGGTTTGCCGATATGCCACGTTGTTTTCAGGGTCATTTTCCAGAACTACGAAATAGGCATGCCTGTGATTGTTTCCCTACCTACGTAATTTCGATCTGGGCGTCATGATCAAACTTTTCGGCGCCTTAGGCCTTATATACATGCCTAAGTGTGAGAAATAATATCTTTGCAAGCAAACGTATAGTTTTAAGAGATCAAATGTGTATATACTGTCAACATATGGGCAAACAATTTGCACTGAGCAAGTAAATGGTCTATCCCACCATCCTCACGTGGCCATGACGCATGCCACAGAGCGGGGGACCGTCACATAAAGGAGTTTGTTAGAAACTCCTTGGTCACACTTAGTTACCCCTTTTTATACAGTTGTCAGCGGAAGTCGAGATTGAGAATTGACAGTTCTTGTTCGTAACATATCAATATAAACATGTCCCCGAGAGCATAACTATCGACGGGAATTCTAACTATTCTCTCTCTCTCTCTCTCTCTCCTGCTTTAAAAAAAGAGGACCTACCAAAAAAGGTAGCCGGCCTGGCCAATAATCCTGCTTTAAACACAAATACACTGATATGGCCCCTTGCTCACGGGGGGGGGGGGGGGGGGGGGGGGGGCTAAATATGAGCTTCTTATAGAAACACGCTTTTTGTACAATTTCTTTCAGCTTTTGTTTTTATTGAAAAATAAATATGAGCTTCTTATAGAAACACGCTTTTTGTACAATTTCTTTCAGCTTTTGTTTTTTATTGAAATGGTGTGTTGTTTTATGGAACATGTATTAGACCATCATAAGTGAAAATATGCTAAAAATGATTACTGTGTTTTCTGGTAGGTACGCTGGGGGGGGGGGGGGGGTGCTTCAGCCCCTAAAGCCCAAGTCTTTATCCACTATAGCTATAACTATTTGCTCAGATTACCTTTAGTCAACCTATCTTCATATATGTTTTATATTCATAAATAAACGGTTTAAATATTTCGATCATCTCTCATCATGATTTTTCTTCAGCAAAATGCCCTGCTTTGGTCTTAAAGTCGCTATTCACCTGCCTTATTTATAGAATCTTTGTAATACATATGCATATACATATGAAAGAAGTGAAGGTTATCAGAAACATAATCTAGGTAAACATAATTTATTAAACCTTTCATAATTAGGGACCCATATGGGTCTCGACGCTCAGCTGCATTTGTATATAAGGATATAGCTTTATGAGGTTTTCCGAGATATTGGTCTTGTGATCAGTTTGAAGCCAACCTGTCTACCCAAACTTGAGTTATCATCCATAAACTAATATGTGAATGGATGGGCCCTGTGACCTTACCCTTTGACTTTGTGACCCTTGTGAATCAACAGTTCTTACTTTAGTAGTGAGCCATATATAAGTCAAGTTTGAAACCAATATTTCAAACCAAACTGGTGTTATCATCTGGAAACTAATATGTGAATAGACTGCCCCCGTGACCTTGACCCTTGACCTTGTGACCCCAGAAATCCATAAGTTACTTCCACTTTTGGCAGCTGAGCAACATCTGGAAGATAGAAGGTTTGGGAAAGAAAGTTTGGCTAAAAATACATCAACAATCTTTTTAAAGAAGTGGGTCCTGTGAACTCTACCTTTTGCCTTATGACACCAAAATCAAAAGGATTCTTGCATTATTGGTGGGTTATATATACGTCAAAATTGAAACCAATATGTCAATCCAACTCTCAGATATCATACAGAAACAAAGATGTGGACAGATGGGCCCCTGTGACCATGACCCCCGAATCAATCAGGTTCTTCCCCTATTGGCAGCTCAGCTATTTGTGCAAGATGGAAGGTTTGGGATGAAAAGTTTGGCTTAAAATGCATCCACAATCTTTCTGAATAAGTGGGTACTATGACCTTGACCTTTGACCTCATGACTCGTAAACTGAACAGATTCTTCCCCTATTGGCAGGTGAGCAATATCTTGAAGATGGAAGGTTTGCGATGAAAAGTTTGGCTTCAAATGCATATGTATTCTTTTTTAAGAAATGAGTCCTGTGACCTTGACCTTTGACCGTTGGACCCCAAAATCCACACGGTTCTAACTTTAGTGGTGAGTCAAATATAAGTTAAGTTTGAAACCAATATGTCAAACTAAACTGGTGTTATCATCAGGAAACTAATTTGTGAACAGATGGCCAATGTGACCTTGACCTTTGACCATGTGACCTCAAATTCATTTATGATCTCCCCATACTGGCAAGTCAGCTAAATGTGCAAAATGGAAAGTTTGGGATGAAAAGCTTGGCTGAAAATGCAGCCATAATCTTTTAAAAAAGTGAGTCCTGTGACCTTGACCTCTGACTTCATGACCCCAAAATCATATAGGTTCTTGCTTTAGTGGTGGGCCATATGTAAGTCAAGTTATCATCTGAAAACAAATTTTTGTGGATGGATGGATGGACAGACAGACAAACAGACAGACAGACAGGGTGATAACTATATGGCATCCACTTGTGATCAATAAACACACCAGGTTTTGGGACACTGGATGTAATTGCAGCTGAAAAAACTGACATGATTGTTGTCATTTTATAGTGAAAAAAAATAGAAAAATATTCGTTAAAATAAGAAAAAATACAGGTGGCGCCACAACTTTTCAGGAACTGAAAAAAAACTAGTCATTGTCAATACTCAAGGCAAAATTCATGACAATCCGTGCATTAATTATCAAGATATTGGAGGTTTTGTATTATATTTTTGATTAATCTTGGGGTACTTTCAAGCCCAATAGCTCGGAGGATATAGGTCACAGTGACCTAATTTCAGGTTTCCAAGGAGATTTTTTATTGACCTCCCAGGATGTTCACTTAGAAGTTTCTAGGACCAGCAGTTACGATTTGTGCCCTGCTAACGGACGGCCGGACGGCTAGACGGCCGGCCGGACGACGGACAAAGCGCCATTCCTATACCTGAGTTGACTTACAGTCAGCTGAGCTAAAAATGAGCCAATCCCATGGATAAAGGCTGTGTCTTTGTCTATACCCACGTGTTTTTATAACATCGGGGGTGGGGGGGGGGGGGGGGGTGTGCAAACATTGCTCCGATCGTAATAGAAAGACGTCCGGCAGAAACATCTGGCTTCAATTCAGAGAGTACAGAGTTCTGTAAATAACAAATACTGCATTGCTTCACATGCTCTAACGAACATCAACCAGGGATCAATAACTCGGTTACATGTTTTAATCTTATATCTGTACTCAAGTACCTTGTGTACAAGTAGCCTGTAGATAAAATGTTTATACGTCAAAGTGGCGTTATAAGACCCATTCCCAGCTAGGGTTACCTTTATTTTTTTTGCTTCCTTAATTTTTTTTTTTTGCTTTCTCAATTTTGTTTTTGCTTCCAAAATAATTTTTTTGCTTCCCAAATTTTTTTTGCGAAATTCTATGTCGAGATCTCGAGATAATTTTTTTTCTGTGTCCTAAATCAGCCAACGTACTACGGAGCAAGCTACGAAAGAAAATAAAAAAAAAGGAATTGTTGTTATTCGTTATTAGTTCAGCGGTCGTGCAATTTCAGAACGCAATCGATAATCTGACCAGTCATGAAAAGGTGTACACGGTGTTTCACGGCCGCCTACGTTTACAGAAATTCCTAGGGGCCTTAACCAGGGAGAAAAACTGTCAGAAGCTCCTATTGTTGTAAGTGGGGTGTCCGTCTTACACATTGTGCGGAAAATATTACGACGATTTCCGTTGCTCTTTCCTTTGAATATACAAAAAATCCACTTTTAAATTAACTCTTGAATTCTCTTAAATTCCATGATATTTAAACAGCATAAAACAACCTGAAATGCCCATTATCCTGATTCCCCATACCCTTACAAAATTCTCGTTAAAATACAAACGTTAACACCATCGTGGTATATTGAGTACTACCAATTTCTATCTGTTGAATTCCCACTGACTAAAATTTAATGTCAATATGACCAGAATAATCTTTCATGTGACGTGAATAATAACAATCTGTCACCCTGACCTATATAGGAGTTATTTTAGATTGCATTTCAAATATAACTTGAACATGTTATAAATGAATCACCATGGCCGCTATGCAACACGTATACGTAACAAGTATCACTGTTACATTTAAGAGTCCAAACTGATATAATGATATATTTGCTTGTACTTATATCAACCATTTAATGATCCACTACCTACAGATAATTAATGTATGTTATGACAAATTATTTCAAGTTAATATATAATATATATTTCAATGATATAAATACTTGAAATCAATTAAAATACTTTACTTAATAATAAATGATCATAAGTTCATAAATAAAGTGCAGAAAAATAACTTAAAGGTTAAACTTTACTTTAAGGGTATAGTAATTTAACAAAAAAGTCACAATTTACCAAAACATTGGATTTTTTTCTGAAAACATTAAACATGCCCCACCTATACATATAACTCATGAAATTACTCTTTTTTAGTAAAAAAAAAAGTTTAAGTGTCTTCCTTGCTGCAGCACTATGCATATTACAACGCTCTACTAGATTTAGCTGCTGTCAAATGCGATAAAAAGGTGGAACTTCATAGAAGTGACCAGTTATTTAGATGCATTGATGATTGAAAAACGCTCACCAAATGAAGTTTTTTCCCGTTGAGTTGAAACTAAACGTGTATCAGTGAATGTAATATTCATATAGGTATCCATGTTATATGCTATACATTCAGATCGGACCATTTCCCCCTCGATCCGAGGGATGGACATCCAAATTTAGGATTTCATGCAAATTCAGTTTTAGTTTTCCATCGCACTGCATGTTGTTTAGCTACTCTGTTGTAATTTATTATTTCTCAATATAATATACAGGGTCAGGAACATCTTATGTATGTATTAATTATATAGGTGTACGGATGTAAAAATGTTGTTCATAATGTTATTTCATTGGTGTTTTCTTCTTGTATGTATTGTTTTGTATGAATGCGCGCAATGTTTTAGTGTATTCTATTTATGGTTGTAAGGTGACTAATTTTTACGGAAGTCGGCAAATTTGGCTTATATTGATTACCATTTAAATGGCTATGCTGTTATGATTATGGTGATTATTGGGCCAAATAACTATAAATTCTTGTTACTCTTCAGTTTAGCTTATTGTACAGGTACATGCAGTACAGGCATGTTAGCAGAATCCTTGACCCCCTATAGCCCAGAAACCCTTTGCTGGTCATATTGTGTTGACAGGGGTTAAATTTGAGTGATAGTTTGTGTTTAAGATTGTATAACATTAATCCTCCACCGAGAAACTTGATCCTTAGATTGTCAACTTCACTTATCAACCAGATTTGTCATTTTATATAAGACTTTATATAAGTTCATTATGTTAATATATTAAAATGATATGGATGGTCAAGATTTTTCTTAGTTCTAAATGGACAGTATTTTTAAGGCTTGTTTTAGGTCAGTATTATAATATTCAGTAGCTGAAATCAAGTATCTGGTTGGTTAGTCAGGTTTAGGGACATGTATTTAAGGGCTTTACAGGCCTCGGACAGACAGGCACTTTTGGGCACTTTTAGACGTCGCAGGACTCTGTTCTGTTTTTATTTAAATCAATAAAGCCTTATATTATTAGATTAGAACTTTTTAAAGGAAGATCTTATGATCATTTTTGTAGTTAGAAATGTCAACTTTCAATATTTTGCATATATATATTTTAATTTGTGAACCTTATTAATAAACTTTATTATTACCATATGGATGGACTTTATCATGATGTATCATGATCGGTGAGAAAAAGTGAACAAGAATACATGGACGTATATATATAAAATCTACGTGGAGCTAATTCCCCCGTTCCCTGGATGCCCAGTGGAATGTAACAATGCACTCATTTAGCATCGAATAAAAAAAAGAGTGAGTCAAATGAAATTTTGTAGATCCCTTTGCCATGGATATGTACGCAAACATTGTAAAATATGTAATAAATAGTGATTCTGTGCAGACAGAATTACTAGTTACAGTTTGCATGCATAGATAAACGTTGTGGAATTTGTGTACAACCTCATACATTATTTTGTCCTGCAAGTTTTAAAATAATCTAAAGAGAACATTCGAAGAGCACATACCCCGGAGTTCTTTTTTCAAGGCCACAAAACATAATGAACACTTCCATGCCACAAGGTCCACTTAGTCTAACTGGAATTCGTCTGTAACGTTTCTGAAGTAACACTGCCGGGTGTGTACAGCCTCTCTTAGCAGAGAGAAACCCCTGAAACATAGAAAACAACCTGAAACTTTCATGCATATTACGTTATTCCAATGTATAAATATGGCGACATGAGGGGTCCTTAGTGCAGAACATGAGTATATAGAGAACATGTCTAGATGCTGCATGCAAGTGTATAAATAGACATATACGTAGTATTATATAGTTTCATTTCCTGTAGCAGTTCTAGCCTTCAATACTAATAAACGTTTGATTTTGAATCCCGAGTATTGTCATCTTTACAAAAACAATACTTGTAAATATAAAGCCATCTGATTTTGAAGACACACGTTCATGAATGTTGACACATTGAAAAAGGACGAAGCAGGCAGTGAGAAAAGGCAATTGACCGCTTAATTAACACGCATGTACCACATCACTGTGAGCATTTTCAGACTGGACTCACCCAGATTTTGAATGACCAGGGGTTTTTGTATAAGCATGTATGTATATATAAATTGGGACACGAATTTGCATGGCATATTCAGAAGTATAAAATCATCACCTGGTATGCGAGAACGATCGATCAATATTTTAAAGCGTTATTTGATAAAGAATCGTTTCACACCTCATATCATCAACCATGGTCACGGAATCGTACTGCTGGTGTCGCCATGACGACCGTTCTTCAGCTCTCTTTGTCTGTGGACCTCGTGAACTATTGTTTCCCGGTCATAATCACGTATACAACTGGAAGGAGAAAAATACTCAAATGACCCCAGTCCTGAATATTATACTACATGGTATAGGTGCCTACTATATTACAACAAAGCAAACATTTAAAAATCAATTTGTGTGGTTATATCGAAGATTCCAAGATTCAAAAAGCCTTGGTGGTGGTCTTGATACAGAAATATTCATGTCATATTAAACTTTTCCAAGTACCTTGTAGAACAGGGGGATCGGTAGAAACCGTTGTCTCAACTTGTCTGAATATTTAATATTTCTAGATAGTTTATCTGAATATGAGCTGAAACAGGTCTAATCGTCACAAGTTATAGATAAGGCACATGAGTTAAAAAGAGGCCAATATACACACACACAAAATAATCAGCCATAAAAGAAGGCACATAAAGAAAAGAAGGCACATCTACATATGTAAAACGCATTATTCCTAATCGAAAGTTTGCACATTACGGGAATACAATTATATCTACGGTACACTTGTTAATTGGATAAAACGGAACATGTAGACCTGGGCATAAAGGCTAACGCCACGGATGGTTTATTTTATATAAATATATATATATATATATATATTTTTTTTTTGGGGGGGGGGGGGTTGCAGGTAGCCGCCTCCATTTTGTACTGCAAACTTAACTATATATATGTATATATCAATGACAGGGCAGTATCACAAGGTTCCTCTCATTTTATATCCGTGCGTTAACCAAGCCCCAGTGACTACTGCACCTTCCTGTCCTGGGTGCGTATAGTCATCCCCATTGCTGGGTCATACCACCGAGGATCCCCCGAAAGGCGCACCTGTTTGTGAGTGAAACATGGCCGTTGGGCACGACCTTCCAATAACGCCTGGATGGCATAAATGTCGAATGTGCATCAACCTGGGGAGATCGAATGCTATCATAATGTAAACCATCAGCTGTTTTCAGTGGTGAAAACTGCACCCCCCCCCCCCCCCCCCCTCCATCCCCCCCCCCCCCCCCGGCCCGTTTAGGGCTAACACCTCACATGTTATTTGATTCTTTTCCCATTTAAGGCGGTTTCACACCGGATGCGTCCGAACGAATATGACACGAGCAAATTTTTCTGTCGTTCCGACTAAAATCCTGTCGCATCCGATATTTCATTCACACCAAATCCGAACGATATTTTTGGTTTTCGACCGAGGAATTTTAGTCTCCGAAATTCGCATTGGACAGCTATATGAGAAAAATATCGGATGCACTACAATATAGGCTTGGGCCATATATATATATATATATATATATATATATATATATATATATATGGGCCTATACAGAAAAATGTCGAATATTTTTGGACTTGTAAATTGATTTTATCTCTTAGTGTACTGACTGTATATAATTGAAAATTATTAGGCCTAGTAGCTAGGTACCAGCTATAGTCATGAGTTCACAGGTGACATATATTTATACCACTGACTGGACCCAGATTCCCATTGCAACATGCCTTTAAACCTTCAACAGAACAGATTCCATTGCAACTCCTGCATTTCAAGTTAAATTAAAGTTTGAATTACTATATTAGTTGATTTATATTTGATTTTCAAATCTGCCAATATGATTTAGAACATGCAGTCTGCCCCAAGCTTTGAAACTTCCGTTTTTATTGTTACGGAACCTAATATCAACAGATAATGTATGCGTGTCGAACATAAACTTTGTCATGGAGATAAAAAAATCAGATTCTGTAACACTAGGCAGCGTGAAATGTTTAGGGAATGAACAAAGAAGATAATGGTTTTTTGTTAACAAATAACTATAATTATTCTTAAAACACCACTAACATTACAATACACAAAATCAATACAATGACACATTAAAACAACAGTATAACAGCAAATCAATACAAGTATATAAATAAAGTGTACAGTACCTGAAAACCACCACTGTCACAGCGACAACAAGTCCTTTATAACGTACAACCCAGATGAACAGTTCACATAAATCTTCTCAGAAAATAACAGTCCAGTTCATTCACAAAATCAATCCGATGTAATCCCAAAGTGAAGTTCTTGTTATAATCCCGAAAGCAAACTGAAGACTATATAAGATCCGCCACAAATTTTGAAGAAAACCAAAACTGCCGCACTTATCGGAAAAGGTCCACAACTGACTTACACGCTTCTTTGTACGCTGAAATATTTTTCTCCTCTCTCTTTTCTCTAAAACCCAGCCCCCTATATATAACTTCTCAACCCCAAGCCTAGAACTTTTGAATTCCCGAACAATCCAAAGAACCTAACATGATACACTGTACAGGAAACATCTAGAACAACGAAAACCGTGTTTCTACACACCAAGGTCCACACGTGAGCCGGCCCGGCTCGGCCAGGCGAGAAAGCCCTAGACTAGCACGACCGTTGTGTTTACACGTGGGCAGCACCCGGCCAGCTAGAACAAGGAACGCTGGAGCATAGCAACGCCAGCGCTTGAGCCAAACACGAATGAGAATGTCAGCAGCGCACAATAAAAGAGACATGTCAACAGTTCACAATAAAACAGACATATGTAACGATATGCAAAACGTTTAACTAAAAATAATATTTATGTGATAATAAAAATGACACATGAAAAAAGTTTTTGTTTCTTGATTATTTTTTAACTAAATTTATCGCAGAACATTTTATTTTCGGTGGAGGGGTTGATCATTGTAACAATCCCTCCCCCTCTCCTTTCAGAGAATAACTGTAATATATTGCAAATAATATATTAAGAATTATAAGTTACCATGAAATATTATATCTTGACCTCGTTTAAAGTCTTAATGTTTTGTCCTCGATTGTAAATTAAAATAAGAGGCAAATCCCCTTAAATTAAAATATAATCCCCCAAGGAGATATACATATTATATAAAAAGAAATCTGATTTTAATAGAAAAATCCTTGGAGTTAAAAAATAATCCCTCTTTTTATATTTTTCTTTTATCAATGCATAATTCTAGAACAGTGGACAAAGAAACAACATTTCTTCGTTGTACAGTATTATATATCAAATATGTAACGTACAAATGTCTAGTCTGGTTATAAATGTCCCAGCTCTTTTGTGTTGAAGGTGAAAAGAAGCTATTCTTGTCCGATGCGAACGACAAAAAATAGAACATGTTCTATTTTTATCGTTCGGATAGCATCGTTCGGATTAGGTGTGTATGCACCAACATAAAATAAAGGATTTTATTTTTTCGTTCGTACAGCAAATTTTCGTTCGGACGTAAAATTCGTTCGGACGCATCCGGTGTGAAACCGCCTTTATTCGTGATTATTTTTTATTTCAGATTTCATTTTTATTCCCAGCAATTAAATTATTAATTGACGTATGTGTGATTTGTTCCGTTCAGATAACATCCAAATATTTGTATACTTATTAAGGGGGTCTTTCCTTAATTGCATTCGGCATGGTCATAACACCAGGGTATATATCCCCAAATTGCACTCATGTCTGAGTGAGGCACAGCCTTCCCGTTAGTCTGCAGGGCGCTCAGTCTGGGTTGGTGTCGGTTGTTACTCTTACATGTGCTCTGCCTAAACTACAAAAGTCATTAAATTTGCAAAGTTAAAAATAGACCTCAACATCAATTATTTTACCACGAAAATTAAATTTTGTTGTTAATATTTTGTGAGTGGTTAACTTGGATGCGCATGTTCACCGACGAATAAACATGTCACATACAACTGAATGTATGGACCGGGCATTTTACGTCCTGAGTTTTAACCACATTATCCAAAGCAATTTAATTTCTCTTTAAATTGCATGTTTAAAACTTTCTCCCCATACAGGAGGCATTATTTAAATCAAGGTTTTCATATCGTGTGCATAGAGAGTTTGAGGCTTTTATCATGCGCTTTTCAATGGTTTTAATCCCCCGATTTTACCAACGATATTACCGACATATATAACAGGTATGTAATAAAGAGTATGATCATGCAGTGGAGTGTTTCCAAATTAAGGAGGAAACCTTCACTAGAGATCTATTGTTTCTGGAATTCAAGAAGAGCGGCGTATACTTTGCCCAATTTAAAACTAAATCTCTTACACAGCATCATCGGTCTCCGTACTTGCATGGTCAACGGTTTCACCAAAAAAAATATATATATAATAGGATTGTAGCAGAAAAACAAGTATTTCCGATACTCCCTCTGTCTTTCAGGCATTGCTGTGCCTTTGGATTGGCATATAATACATAATTTCAACCGTTTTCAATTAAGATAAATCCATGTTTACTTTTCCTATACATACATATAAATAGTCATTTGAAACAGTTATTCTTATATCATATATCCACTGATCATCTCAATATTATTTGAATACGTTCTAAGCGTGTCTTATAACCAGCTGCTTTGGCATTCTGGTTTTCCTATGCACGCGCATCTTCTGGTCGATGCAGACCTGATAGTAATTCCTGATATTATCATCCGTGATAGTGGTATCTAAATCTTGAGGTGCTTGGTCCCGATTATCCGACAATCACCTACGGGGTTCTTAAAGGTACAATGTTAGGTTACCTGTTTTCCCTTTTGTCAACATTGCTGTGTTTACAAACATGTTGTTGATTAACAAGTTCATACTTTCACCACGGAGGTATTACAAGAACTTACCAAAACCAGAATTACCTTTATATCATGTATATATATATATATATATATATATATATATATATATAAATATATATATATATATACATATATATATATATATATATATATATATATATATATACAGAGAAGCCAGAAATCACAAATTCTCTTTCAAAAAGGTAGGTGAATGGGGACCTTAAAGGTGATTTGAAAACCATATGACAGTTTCTTAGTGTAATGTATTTTAATATCGTCCCTATGATAAATAATTCTGCCAAGGCAATTATTAAAACTGTTGACTATTTGAAAACCATACACAATATATAAAAGCGTAATACCAAAGATGTCTAATGTTATTCTTAAGATCGAAGGTAGGTAAATAGGTTTGACCTTGACCTTTAATACCCTCCCTAACCTTTGGACAGCCCTTGGAGCAGTTGGTATTAACAGTACACATTCAAAATCTTATAAATCGATCCAATATTATTCATTTTGATGCGAGAGGAAAAATATCAAAGCAATATCCAGGCTTTTTTATTATGAAGGCGGCCATCTTGGATTTTTTTTGGGGGGGGGGGGTCAAGGGGTTGATAAAATTTGTTACCAAACTTTTTCCATCAGCTTACACCTAAATGAAGTGAAAACAAATGCTTTCTCAATTTGGGCATTCAATCCTAAGGGATTGGGATTTTGCTACATGAGCGACTACACTAATAGGTCAAGCTTCCTCATTTAGATTTTGTGGGAGATACTCCAGTTGTTTACCTAAGTGAACAAATGCTCAAAAATACATACAAATCTGAAATCCAAAAGGGCGTAATAATAACACTATTATTCTTATCCTATATTTAAATCGACCTGATTCAACAGACCCCTTCCTGATTCACCTTTCCTTAAAAAAGTCCTTGACATACCAGCAGTGTCGTCTACATAATGCTTATCAAACCAGTTATGAATAGATTATATACAGTCGTTTTCACTGCAGATCACATATAGTGCGTGAACTTAATGTCATAAGTCGCGCAGAATTTTATTCATGTAATCTTTAATATTTGATATAACGTAGTCAACTAGATCCAGAGAACCAAAAATTTAATCTGTGTTCCCCAGCACCTGTGGCATAACTTAATTTGCTTGTGATGACACAGCAGTAAAAAGGAACATACATGTACGTTTCACAAAGACCCCTGAACCCGCCTCCAGTGAAGAACCTTTTTTTATATGTTGCATAGGGCCTATGTGATCGACCCCCGCACTCAAGAGCCACTGACAGACAGCTTGGATATTTTGAAATGATGATATATGCATTTTTAATTGGACTATGTATTCTTTCTAAATTGTTTTCACTGTGTTTATAAGCTAGAAAGAAATATACACCTGAATGTAAGAGATGTCAAATAAGTGTAACAACCGGCTATTTACATCCGCCAAGGTTACGTGTCGTGTCGTTGATGTTGCCATGGCGAACGTTCTGTGTGCATGAATGTACGTGCATGTATATAGGCAGGCACGTGAATGATCCTTTTACAAAATATACTCCAGTACAAGCATGCGGAAGAAGGCTAAAGTTCAACCATGCAGTGCAGATATATTCAGCACAAATGGATTATGTCATCAAAAGTGGCTCAAGGTTATATGTCTTCAAATAACCATGCATATATAAAAGAGTTCCTGGAATGTATACCGGAAATTCCTTGGTCGTGGTGCAGATTGTGTTTATGTGCTCCTCTGTCAGAGGGGCGTTCACATATTTTACATGACTCTGTAAAACCGTATTTTTCTAAAGCAGCGTTTTTGAACCGTTGGTATATTCTCTGCGACCACTTAATATGACAAATCTCTATGACAGCAGTCAAGGACAGGTACACTGATGATACGGTCATTAACAGTCTTTCATTGACTATATAGGCCTATTACTGTTTGCTAAACTTTCATCCATTTCCTCAGATAATTTAATTTTACTTTTAATTAATTTGTGCAGTGAATTCACGCAACTTACAGTAACATATACGAAACATGTGATTTTAATTTAAACTATACAAACGGTGACGATCAAGTTTATGTGTTTAACAGGTTTAATATGAAACTGTTTATATATATACTGCTATACACGCAATACGACTCCCATATATATACTAAGTATCTAGAGGGGCGTGTCGATGTCATTATTTACTCGCCGTTCTTTGATGATTGACTTGTCATATAATTGGCAGAAGCGGATCCAGGGGAGGGGTCCAGGGGGTCCGGACCCCCCCCCCCCCCCCCCCCCTTTTTTTCATTCACTGCAAGCTTTTTTTTAAGGGTTTCAGGCACAATTTTGCGGCCTGGACAACCCCCCCCCCCCCTTTTTCCGGACCTGGTGGTCTTTTTTTTAGGTTTTTCATTAGTCCTCCATGGTTGGACCCCCCCCCCTTTTTCCTAAATCCTGGATCCGCCCCTGATTGGCAAGCCTTTAAGCTTTTCCTCACATGGCCCAAGATTCTTTACTTATTTAATTGACAACTGCTCAAAACATGACCATTCTATTAATCCTGTCATTATTTTTTAAATAAACTTTATTTGATTTCTGTTTTGTTCAGGTATTGAAATAATCATATACATGTATAGTTAATTACAGTCCAAGTCATAGGTTCTACGTGGATGAAACTACGAAGTGATCAACCCAAGAAAATGTGTATATAATTAGGCCTATGTGTATTATTCAACATCATTTTTAAGATTACTAATACTGAATATACTTATAATCAATTCTATTTTTATAAGCTTAAAGGCTAAAAAAATTCTCAGTACCTGATATATATGCAGTAGAGGTCTGATCATCATGTTGATGGCATTCTTCGATCAGTTTTTAGGTCATCCAACTGTATCATCAACCATCCAAGGGATCGTTTCGCCGGTGACTGGTGACAGCCGTTCTTTTCAAGTTTTTTTAACATGGGATTTTGACCACCGGCCATCAGGTTTTACACTATAATTTCATGGAAAGTAAGACACGGGTACTGAACTCAGCACTGAATGCCCTCAACAAGCAACAAGTAGCATACAAAAGACTCCTCAGCCTTGCATGCCACTATCATTATCCCGAGTACAAGGAGTTCCTTCACTGGCCTACATTGATGTAATGAAATCTTAATCATGGCCAATTAGGTTAACTCAGTGCACGCACTTTTTACCGGAATAAGCCCCATTATTGACGAGAAGTATAGGCCAAAGTAAATTTCTATGCACTTACCGTGAAAATACTTTTTTTCTGACGTAAGCATTTATCAATTCACTAGGTGCTGCGTGATTCATGCAACAACAAACAGCGACCTTGTTATGCTAGTAAATCCTGGGACGTGCCACTTGCCAAGTCTATGTTTAAACAAATGAAGCCATACGTTGATGCCGGGTGCTTATCTTAATGATCCGTGAAAACCTAAGGCTGCATGCATCGGCTGCATCTCAGCCTCTGATTCAGATGTCAGGAGGGTTAACGGAGAACAGGCCAAAGTGCACATTTAATTGTGTCCTTATTGTGGTGCATTGCTATAAAAGTGTGGATGTTCATAATATAAAGACTTCCTTACTTCAGAAGAGTGAAAACACATGTGTGAAATTGATTATTAATTTCATTTTTAAATTCTAACTGAGATAATAATTAGGATAATGAGATTATTTCTCCCCCATCAAACCAACAGTGTCTATACCTGATTTTAAAGGGCTTTTTAAATCAAATTTACTTAATCGTTTAGATATTAGTTAAAAAGTTAAGTATGTACTGTAAACTCCAAAATACAAACTGTTTTTTGGAAGATTGATCCAAGGAGTAATCTTGAAGATGCAATGTTGTTGCAACTTTTTTTAGTGATGTTATCTGGAAAAAAATTAAATTCAGTTAAACATTTTGAGACTTAAAAACTAATAAAATCTATATGTAAGCATAATTTGAAATGATATGAGCCAAACATAGGATGAAAAATGATGCAACTTACAATTCATAATTAACTTAAATTTCCAGAATTTGTTTTATTGCAAATTTATAAAATTTGAAATTAAAAAATAATTAATATTATATAAAATATTCACAGAGAAAATGAATATGCAAAAAATAGGGTTTTATAAATAATGTAAATAATTATTCCCCTGACAGTGAAATAAAGGAATCAGACCTATCTGTCCGTCTGTCTGTCCATCTGTAAATATTTCATATGCAACAGAGTATCTCAAAACTTTTACTGTTTTTTTTTATAACAGTCATGTCAGTGTATATTAGTTTTGCAATCATATATTCAGTACTTTAACCTAATAAGAGGACCATTTCCTCTTAGATTTTTCAAATGGCAATGTAAAAAAATAAAAATAAAAAAAATAGCATATTTTGCATTTGCTAAAATTTAAAAAAAAATTAACTCAGTTTATGTATAAAATTAAATGCATGTGTTCTGTAATCCATATTGTAAGTATACAGCTGTAAATTGTAATATGTTCAATCTTTTAAATGATACAATAAAGCCATGTGAGGAGGTATGATTAGCCATGATTAATATGTTTCGAATTTGTTTTTGAAGTTTGAATTACATTGATGTTCTAAAGGAAATCCTTTAAAACATAATAATGAAAGATAACTCGTAATTTGGTGTATATTTTGTAGCATTTCAATCATATCTTTTAAGGCTTGCTATATATAGGCCGTGCGATGCAAACCACTGTGACAAGAATACTTTCCTTAAATAATTTTTTAGCTCATTTGTTTATATGTTTGAACTGATTTTACAATTATTTATTATACCTACACATTTTTCTATCAAATATATCCTTCCATATAACTCTTTGGTCCATCCTTTTTTCCCTTATTCCATGATTAATGGTTTCAGGCCACATTTTTCGTATATTACAGTGTACAATATACATTGTATACTTATCAGATTTAGTTAGTGCTCATTTGAAAATGTACAATTTTAATTTTATACAATATTTTATTTCAATTAATAATAAATGAATGTGTATTATTATACAAGAGCTCATATCCACTTTCATCCTTATTCCATATTTTACAGGATTTTAGTTATTTTCAGTGGATATTTCAAACACATATTACTTTCACATAGTTTAAATACAGATAGTTTTACAAACATTTGATCATGAGAGGCTCATGCATGTATCTTTGATGTAGTCCATAAAAGTGCACATGCAGTATATTTGTCTTGCATTCATATTTAGTATTTGATTATCACCAAATAGTTGGGCCATTTCCTCTTAGCTTTTCAAATACTATAATCAATATATATAAAAAATAGAACCAGGTACATTTTGCATTTGTTAAAATTTTACATTGTAATTAAAGCAAAACCAATAAGATTCTGTTAAAAACTATTTATAATAGATAAATACTGCACCTGCAGCCTGCAGTATACATTATACGCATATGTCCCATGTGCCCTTTTATTTACAGTCAGCATTGCTAAGCGTCTGTCCATAGCATGTTTTAATCTTGAAATTATATTTCAGTTAACATTGAGCTGTTCATGTAAAGTATTGTATACTCGACTCAATCGCATGATGACACGTTTACACGGTCCCCAGTCCGGAAATCCCCTCGGTAATTTCTGGCGTCATACATGTTGAATTGGAATTTCCATAGCTCATGATTATATAAATTTGATGTAACAAACACTCTAAAACATTGGTTAAACCACTCCAAAAACCATTTTGAGTAGAAATAATATCATGACTTCTCGTGTAACAAGTATGTGAGCATGCAGGGATGCATTTAATTTTACCTTTCTAGACAGATCACGCAGTGAACATTTTAGAATAGACAGAGGTCACAATGGTGAATACTTTAACTTAGGGCTGGCGTGTCTCGCGCCATAGAGAATCACGCATATTTCAAGTACCAGTATTATTTAACGGCCTTGTAAAAATTCCAGCCATGATCATAAAATACCATAGGGCAGTTTAAGATGTGTTTATACATGCACTTATTGGTCTCGTCAGATTGTCACACTGTCATGACGAAAACATTTTAATTACCACTTAACTTCCAAAGGAAAATGTAAATATAATTAAACACAAATGATGTACCATGTAAGATTTCATGCTATACTCCTGATTGCGTCATGCCTGAGTAATGTAGTTCCTGATGAACACTGGTATATTAATTACATAATATAATATATAATTATAATATATTTATATAATATAATATATCTATTTATTTATTTATTTTCTGATCCAACATGGTTATTCAGCGGACATAGAAATTAGTCATCCGAAGCTTTAATTTTCGATTTTTCTGAAGGAAATATGGCAAGCCAATATATATAGATATATCATATAGGGTGTGTACCTATATATGGGGGGAGGGGTCACCTAACATATGAAAGGAAGTCCGTATGAATGGTAGAGACATCTGATTAAGAATGAAAGAATGAATGAACAATGGAATGAAGGAATGATGGAATATGGCTTCAGGTCCAACCAGCCAATACACGTAACACTACTATAACACCGGCTTATACACAAAAACACACATATCTTATTAAAAATAAAATTTCTCACTCAACAATCAAGTTACTTTATACGCTGTTTGTGTGTAGTTTTTGTTTGATAGTCATTGATGTGTATAATGCGTTATAATGTTTTGTACATTTAATATGCGTGATAGCAATATTAGCAGTGGATGATGTCAGCTTGAATACCCTATGCCTCCTAACCTAAGGCACTCGTAATGTTTAAAAAGATAACAAATAGTTTTGATTTCACCACCAAGAGCTGGCACAGGGTCACAAACAAACTGTAGTCAGGTTTATGAAACATCTAGATTGATGTACAATGCAATATCCTGCTCGCCCTGGTCTGACAACACGTGGGAAGTGATCGATACAATATTGTGCTCGGTTCAAATTCCAGTTGTAAAATACCGGCGTCTTTGCCAGATGCACGACATTATGTAGGCTTGGAATAAGAATGTGTAAATGGTGGATAAACATCCATTAGCAAAACAAAAGAAGATAAGTTCATGTTAATTTTATATATACATAATTTTAGACTAAGAACAATGCTATCAATTATTCACATTATGTCAGACGAGTCGTCCGCTCTATTATACCACAAGCAGAACAATTACGGAAATATTTCCCTTTTAACATCATGACATTTAATTACCTTTTTACATGCAATGTTTATTATGTCTCCCCGCCAGCCCCCCCCCCCCCCCTTACTGTTTTCAGTCACATTGTCCGTTGTTGTCGTCGTTTGCCTTCTGTATAGGATATCTTGGGAGCACAATTACTTCAGGAGTGCTGCAATTTGTCCCCAATAAATTTAAATAAAAAATTATTTCTACAAAAGGAATTCGAGAATGGAAGGTCTTGACTTTTATATTCAAAGTCAAATCAGCCGAATTGTAAAATGTTTGGTGAACCCCATATTATCTTATGCAGTACTTGATATTTTGTTATCAAATTTGATACACATTTTGTTTTAACCAGTTCAATAATCTTGGATTGACAATTGGTGACAATGGCCAGGTCAAAACAGCTGAATTATAGTTCATCATGTTTGGATTTCTTGTGAAAATGATCCGTTAGGAAATACTGCATATATTTTGTACTCAAATTTGATACATACATTGACCAAGTTCTCATAATAAATCGATATAAATGATGATCTTGGCCATGATGTTCGGTCTTCCTCTTTTATATTCTTGAGAATGTGATATGTCCGAAAATTTGATAGACAAAATGTTTAAACCAAGTTCTCAGAGGAGTTTGAAAACTTGTAACCTTGATCTTATTCTCCCCTGTACGACCTGTATTGACCAGTCTTTATTTGGTTCAGTCTTAACACATCTTTGGCCCATCACTTAAGGAAAAGCCCTGACGACTTTAGTGTAAGATGGTCAAAGGTCAAAATCACATCTGAAGTTTGCCTCAATTTGGCTTCCAGATGATAAATTGCATGCAATTAAATATATAAAAGGTTGAAATGTCATGCTGGCAGTTGAGCGCCATGGCCCGTTCCCCGTTTTATTATTGTTTTTAGTACATGCATGCCAGGTCTGGTTGATTTCAAAATGCTATAAATGAAAAAAAAACCCTTTCATGTAGGTCCAAATCAGATATACGTAAATACGTTGACTAGGCAAGCATTTAAGTGCATGATTTAGCGGATACTTTTGATAAACAATATAAAAGAAAGATTACTCTGAAGAGTAAAATAAAATTTTTCGAAAATACATATGTGAAACGTGTGATAGAATACATATAGAATAAAAAAATTCGAACCTTAACTGAATAATTGAACCCTCTTCATAATCACAAGATCTGCATGTCTGAATAAGAAAAGTAGTAAAGATGAAACTAAACGAGGATTTCCAAAAGATATTCCTTAAAGGATTAAAGTCCTTTGTACTGTAATATAATATGACTGGTTCATAGAAAAGGGAAACTTGGCACTGAAGAACTTGTATTGATCGATGTTTACCTCATTATTGGCAAAAAAAGTCCGTGCACAACAGCTTATATTAACATATTCACATATAGATAGCCTTCATGGTAGCATCAGTTTTATCCTCAACTGCTGCAACGAATGCTCTGTATATAAATAGCGATATGTACCAATCTTCTGAACAGAGCATGTACACCCTGGAAAACTATAATAAAGACTTGAGTAAAAAATCAAATATACGAGTCATGTTTTGTGGCCAAAAGAAACTTCTTGAAGAGATCAAAGGCGGCCATCCAAAAATAGCCACCATCTTGACATTTTTGTTTGCAAATGTTACTTAACAAATGCGTATATTATATATATATATATATATATATATATATATATATATATATATATATATATATATATATATTTAAGTATTCTTCACTTATCTACCGGAATTAAAATGTATCAGCGCAGCAGTGCTATGTGCTTTTATTAACACTGAACACATCTGGCTAACTGTCTAGTTTAAGCCCTTCAAGTAACTGCCCGAGCCTCTACCGTCTGTGGTCTTCTTTTAGCCTTCAAAATTACCAGCAGGTATCAGCGCAGCAGTGCTATGTGCTTAACACTGAACACATCTGGCTAACTGTCTTGTTTAAGCCCTTCAAGTCACTGCCCGAGCCTCGACCGTCTGTGGTCTTCTTTCAGCCTTCAAAATTACCTCCATATACTAGTATATTATTTCTCTGCACACTATAAAACTATCGATGTGCGTCACTCTTCTTATCGGTGCGGCGCAGTATACACCTACAGGCAACCTAATTCTCGGTATCTCAGTACTGTTTCCCACTATAACAGGGGAGTATAAAAACTGCTAGTAGAAGTCAAACTCATTCGTTGTCAACCTGATTCGAAAATGAATGGCAGGTAAGAAATGCACTAAATCAAATATTTATTATTTACTATTATTCATATAATTGTTTTATATAAATATAAATTTTATATACACGATATTTCTGAACTACCGAATCATAAATGAATGTGATACCTTAAATTTATGTCTTAAAATTTGATAGACAAAATGTTTAAACAAAGTTCTCAGATGAGTGTGAAATCTGGTGTCCTTGATCTTATTCTTCCCTTGTACAACCCGTATAGACCAGTCATTATTGGATCCAGTCTTCCCATATATATATCTGCAGCTGTGACCCATCATTTAAGGTATCATTATTGTTTGAAACCCCTATATCTAAATATTCATATTAGATCCCATAACGTGTTCATTATTTACACCTACTGAGGTAATTTTCATTTTTCTGATGGATTTAATATGTTTCAGCGAAGCGGTACAATACGCTTTTTAACATGTTAACGCTCAATCGTCCGAATGCTGTTGTTAAATGGCCTATATGACCTCAGTTTAATTTGATAAATAATTATTAATTTTTAAGAAAAAGACGTGCTAGAGTGATTACTTAATCGGTTGTAATATGATTCAGTAAATCATGTGGTTCATAAATAAATTATTCAAGAGATTTTTGAATAGCTGGTAATGTTCATATTACATACTTTAATTTATTAAAGAACCAAGTAAATTACATAGTGATGGCTGTTCCAATGTAACTGACATCTAAACTTAAAATCAATAAGGTATTATTACTTAAAGGAGTACATAAAGGAGCTAAGGTTTATTCAAAATTATTAAATATTAAAAAACAGACAAGAGAGATGGAAAAACAATGAAAATATCTTTTTCATATTCATCTGAGCCAGGAAAAAAATGAACCAATGTTTGCATAAGATCCTCATTCTTTTCATTGAATCATTTTTTCACAATTCTAAATTGAATCACCATTTATCCCTAATTTGGCTAGATAACAACAAATTATGCATGCATTTGTTTTATTTTTTACCACAAAAAATAAATATATTTTTTTTTATAAATTTGCAAAACAATAAATATCTGAAAATATAACTTAATTCAGAATTTACAATTTTAAATAAGACTTTTTTTTCCATAATTAATCTCATGAAACGTCAAACTATAATTCCTGATGGGTTTAATTATATTTTAATTTGTCAAAATTATTTAAAAGGAAATCAGTTTCTTTAAAAATGTCACATTACCACAAAATGACATTATGGATTACTCCTTGATTTGGAATAGTTTTAAACAATGGAGAGGAAACAGCCTTTCAATTCAAAAAATACATTTCAAACATTAATTTATTTTTAATTAGACTTGAGGGGGGAAAGGGTGATATGAGAATAACTGTACACCTGTGACCCCTGCTTCCCCAGTGACCCATTACAAATCGGGTAAACGAAAGAGCTGCACTGAATGACCTCCAGTGACCCAAGTGGGTTGTTTGACAATGTGAGTGAATACAATAAAAGCCTTCAAAAATTAAATACTATTAAACTAGCCTAATGTTTTAGCTTTTATTTTCAAATTTCATATTTAAACTGATTATATCCGTATGTGTAAATGCTGTGAAGATTAAAGCCACAGTACTTACAGAGAAAAAAATTTGCCATACTCGAAGTTTGGCCAAATTTAAGGTACTGAATTTATATATATGCTAATAACTTTAAAAATTTACAAAATTCTGATCTGATTTCTGTTATATAATTGAATCTTGATTAAATAAAGTTATATCTTTGGAAAAATGTCTCTAGCTTCAGCAATTATCTTGTAAGCTGAGAAAATATATTTCCAAACTTTTTACAAGGTACATTATGTTTGAGGCCATAACTTGAACAATTTACACAATTTTAACCTAACGTATGATATGTACATAGGAAATATATGCAGGAATGATTATTTGAAACATGAATACAATAACATTATTGGCTTTTATAGTGGGCAGTTTTGAAGTGTAACAATAGGTTTTTACTGGAAAACAGAGTTTTTGCTAAATTTCTCAAAGGAACGAAGTCGCAGTGACCCAGTTTTCGGTTTGGTAGGAAACTTGGCGACATCGGACTGTATGTAGAATTTTGGATTCATAGGTCGAACAGTTTCAAAACGTGCCTTGTTAACCGATGGCCGGAAGGACGGACGATGGACAAAGGACCATCACTAAAGCTAATAAATTTAAAATAAACAGTTCGAGTGTGAGTCACTTCTTAGCGTACTGGAACTGCATGTGCTCCCCCCCCCCCCCCCCCCCCCAATCTTCAAATCCTTGATACGCCAACAGAGTGAATAAAATACTTCCTGGGAGTTTCTCAAAATCAGCACCAGGATTGAATGGACACTTGTAATAAGGTCAGTACGTCTACCTTTTGCTAGCAAAAAAAAAAAAATAATAAAAAAAACAAGGGATCATTGGGTCATGGCGCTCAGCTGAAATTGATTCTGAGAATATTTGATTGAATTCCTAGTGATTGTGATGGAAAGATGCAGAAGCCTCTCATTATTACTTACATATATTTGTAAAAACTTCAGTATTTCAAAATTCCAACTAAGTGACTGTAATATGCATGTAAATATATCCACTGGGAAATTACGCAACCCTGTAAATGATAGGATAATGGACATTTAATTTCTTAACTGAAATAAATTGCTGCAAAAATGTAAAAGTTTTCCATTTTTAAATGGGCTTTAAGTTTGAAAAGCGAGTTAAAACAAGCCAATTTGGTATACATTGCATCTGCACTATGTAATATATGAAATGTGTGGCCTGAAACCATTTAATGATGCAATAAGGAAAGAAATAGTAATGGGCCTAAATGTTATATGAAAGGAAAGATTTGCTTCAAACTTGTTTTTTAAATGTGTCTACTCAAACTGGAGTTATCACCAGGTGACTACTTTGTGGATGGATGAGCCCTGTGACCTTGACCTTTGAGCTTGTGACCCAAAAATCAAACAGAATTTCCCTTATTGACAGGTGTCCAACATATGGAAGGTAGAAGGTTTGGGATGAAAAGTTTGGCTTAAAATGCATCAACAAGCTTTTAACAGAAGTGGGTCCTAGGACCCTGACCTTTGACCTCATGGCCCCAAAATCAAACGGGTTCTTACTTTATGGGTTGGTGACATATTAGTCAGGTTTTAAACCAATATTTCAATCCAACTTGGAGTTATCATCTGGAAGCAAATAAATGGACAGATGACCGCTGTGAATTTAACCTTTAACCTCATGATGCAAAAATTAAAAGGGTTCTTACCTTATTGTTAGGCCATATACCAATAAAGTTTGAAATGATTATGTTACTTCAATCTGGATTTATCATTCAGAAACAAGAATACTGGTAGTAGACAAGTGATAAAGTGTATCCGCCTAATATATGACAGGGCAATATATGAATAACCTCCAAGAAATTGCAAGAAATTGAAGGTGGAAATTACAAGGAATACAAGTGTGTATGCACAGGACTTTTCATGTTTATATTTTATCAGAAGTGATTAAAAAGTCAGAGTAATGCTTTATACTTTTTAGAATTAAATATTATTGTACAATCAACTACTCGCTGATTTATCAATGTCAAAGATCTATGGATCAACAAGTTGGAAAAAATGTACATATTTATGTTCTCATGAAATATTATCTGGCAGTTACTCAAGTTTCTTTATGATTCACAGATAGTGGTTTGTTTTCAGGTTATCAGGCATGATTTATAAATATAGCAACTTTGCCATTGAACGACATCGTGTTAAAATGTCTCTCTTCAATCACAACATTTCCTTATCACTTATTCAACACTCGATGCCAAAATGTTTGTTTAATAAACAGGATTTCTTCAATTTGCATTGCTGAATTTCACAGAACATCTTTTTGATTTATGGAACATATATGACATTTGATATGCATCACAGTTTTATATTCTTCCTCTGTTCACTCATACCTCTGATTATTGTTATCACTTATTTGCCAAATATGCACATTATATCACCATGTTACATGCATCATCCTTGACATCCTTGTAATGTTCTTGTGTTTCGTCTGTTCGCATTGTTTTTGAAGAATATTTATATCAGTGGGTTGTAATCCTTTACTGTAACATTACAAGCAATTATTTAAACATTTTGCAGTGTCAGCACTGACCTCAAAATCACTACGATGATGTCATCACTTTCAGTCTGAGTTAATGCGTAAACTGTTCATCATCACATACACAAGTCATATACATTAGTTCATACACCAGATAAGAGGTTTTAATTGAGCATATTGACATATCACAGATATGAGTTCACGTCGCTGTTTAGCGTTCTAATATTTCTGGTTCCCTGAGACTGCAATCGCTGGCTACTTGTTTGCTCTGCCTATCCTGTTTGGCGTTTCTAACTATCATAACTTCGAACACAGAGGTCTGCCCACCGCTGAATTGACCTCTACGGTGAACTTCGACCTCTAAGGTGAGCTTCGACCTGTAGGGTGAACTTTGACCTCTTGGGTGAGTTTCCACACGACGGAGCTTCACACAAAGAGGATGGTTGATTGACATATTCCAAAATTACAACAGGAATGGGTAAACCTTTATACCAAATTTCGGATGTGTATATGTGTACACACAATATTTACCACACTTGTATTTCTTGTGTTATCAGTTGTGTCAGTAAAGTAGTCCAAACACTCACTCACGTTTGGCTTCCATGGTTACATTGGTAGACAAACCTTGCTGACCAGTCGTATGACAAGTCGTATGGCCCTTTAACAGTAGCTGTCATTCATCCAATGAATACCTTTACTGTGGCTTTGATGTGCTCGCGACATATGGGACATTTTTGCAATTGCATGGCACAATCAAGACAACATGCCAAGTGACTGCATGGCAAGAAGACGATTGCGACCTCATTGGTTAGACAGATCTTACACATGTTCTTGTCACGCAGAGCTTGGTTTTCTGAGATCAGGGTACTCAGTTCTGCAAAAACACAAAACACCGTCATAACATGAGAACATAAACACATGTCTGTTGTTGTTATTACATATAAAAATACCATAAGGAACCAGGCGCGGATCCGCGGGGGGGGGGGGGGGGGGGGTCGACCAAACCTTTTTTTAAAGACCAACTTTAAACCATTATCTTTACACCTTCCATACTTTAGGTTGGAAATCATCAGTATGAATCTTTAAATATTCATGTCCTATCACTTAAATATTAAATGTTTTAAATTATCAATAAAAATCTAAACTACTATAAAATATTCAGCTACTTGTCAACTTGTAAGGACACATTTCCATGTACCCTTTAGTCTTACAGGACTTTCACTTCTTCAAAATGGCACCCAGCAGGTTTCTGTGTACATTTCTATACCAAACCGCTACATGTTACGGTTAACAAAAACATATCAGCAGCGATACATGGAACCACTCTAGTCTTGTCATTGTCAAAAGTCACTTAAAACCGACACGATCTAGTATACTCCTTTGAGAACCTTTCTATCACTGTACGTTTCTGTATCCACACCCATACAAGTAGACACGTATCTTTAATCATTAAACAATAGTGCTTAATTTGTATTTTAACTTCGTTTTATGTATTTATAGCAACTCTGTTGCATACTTTTCATAACGAAACTCGACTACATTTATTTGTACTTCAACTTAAGTTGTGTTTACGTCACGGCGTTTTTGCTTAAAATTCTGTGATTGTATGATGTAATTTTAGTTTATGGACTTATTGAATATTATATTTTATTGTGAAGTATATTTGTATTACAGGGCACTTCTGTAAACAGAATTTATTCTGATAAAGGTTTCCCCTAAAAATGTTGTAATAAATAATAAATAAATAAATAAATAAATAAAACTGTCCGTGAGATAAACGAACTGCTTTGAGGTTAAGTCACAATCAACCTACGAATTTTACGGTCGTGCGATTTCAGCGTGGCGAGAACAGATGGAAACGTCGTAGGTCTGAGAGAGGTTTTTCTTGATAATTTCGTAGATAATTTCGTTCACATATATGTTGTAGGATTGTCTTTGAAAAATGGTAAGGGCTGTCTAAGTCTAATCTTACGCTATTCCTACGACAGTCGAATGAGGTCCCTACGATGGTCGTAATTCAAAAGAAAAATCTCCGACAATTTTCTGCAGCCGACCTGTCGTATACTGTGGTTGCCTTTATATCAGCGGGGCTGAATTTTCGCGGTTTTTGTATTTTTAAAAGTTTCACGGGGTTCCTTTTTCGCGCTCTATCATTAGTCTAGTAGTGTATTTTATTATCAAATATGAAACTATGAACTGTTATGACAAAATTATTTCATAAACCGCTGATTTCATGGTTATCCTAGTCTACTGTTTCTCTGTCCGGATATCGCATGTTCGAACTGCTGAGCCGACACGTGCGGGAAGCATTGACCCCGCTGGCTGTAATTAGTTCAGGGCCAAGGCTCATTCAAAACAACTCACATTCCACTGTTCTACGGCACTTCGGCCCGAAAATGAACTGTGACCTTTCAAATATATTCAAAATTCACGTCATCACTAGCCTATCAAATATCGTTTGGCGCGTCATGATTTCGGTAGTGACAGAATTAGTCCATTATACAGTTACAAGGTGGCGCTACCCTAGCGGCTACGTTCACTACTTTAGTCGCAAATTTTATTTTTTAACAATTACTAAATACGGCACAATGTGAAAGATAACCTTCTACTCAATATTCATTTTAAGGCGCGAAGCGCGCCCATCGGGTCTGCACATCCCTGCAAAGTGTCACGGTATGTGTCGCGCGGTGTATGTCACTAAGACAAACTCACGGCGGTCACAGGAATGACCAGGAATGACCTACGACGATAGAACATTCGTTAGACCGTCATAGGTAGAACGTGCGGCAATCGCTCAACTGTCGAAGGAAAGTCCTACGATTCGTAGGGCCTCAGATAACCAAAAGGTCGTATGAAAGCCATATGAACTTGTATCTACGACAAGGGTCTACGACAGTTTTATTTCCGTCGCAAAACACCTGAATTTCGTACAACACAGTCACGTATATCCTAGGAATTTCCCCAATTTTCCGTTGTAGTCCTGTCGTATATGTGTTGTGCGATGTATGTGACTTAGGTTAGTAAAGACAACTGACCTTCCTTGTCCACTGGAGATTTCTCAGTGCTGCCACCTGTTGGCTGTGGGGGCTGGTTACTCTCCTCCTTTTGCTTCTTTGCCTTTCTCTTCTTTCTCCTATCTGTAGGGTCAGATTAAATATTTATTGTATAAAATGATAGGTTTGTAGTAAACACTAATATGATAAATCATGCTACAGGAACTGTCTGATGAAACATGTACAACATATTATGATTATCAATACAAGGTGTTTTTAACCACAATATTTTAAGATGATAAAATATTTTTTTTTTCACATATTTCCTAAAACAAATAACGAAAATATGATATGTAACAGGAACACAGCCCTTGTCGAATGAAATGAATAGCTGGAGTTCAATATCATACCAAACTTTTTTTTTCAGGAATGACTTTTGCTCTCAATTTTATCGCATTTCGGTTAATTCACTTTAAACTGAAACCATGTACCCAAGAAGGGTGTGCATTAGCAGTCAGCTGAGCAAAAACAATTCCCGACACTGTAGGGGCCCAAAAATAATTATAATAGTTAACATAATAATTATAGTTACCATAATATATACACCATAAGATCTTAGGTGGAACTAAGAAGATAGCCACACTGCTCGAACTTGAGTGGACTCTGAACTTACTTTTCTTGGAGCTGGATGAAGCTTCACCCTCTCTCCTCTGACTGGTGGGAGAGCTTGTCAGGTTCTTTTGAGCAGCAGTTCCTGCTGAGCCTACAGTCTTGCTGGTTCCACTAGCAGCCTTGTCTGCTACTGTGACTGCTGCTGCTGATGTAGATGCATCTTTAGTCTCATCTTCATCCTCTGAATCAGACTCTGAATCTGCAGTGTCTGGATCTGGAGCTGGTTTCTCTGTAGAGTTTTGTGCAATGGCAAGTTTTTCTAAAGTATCCAGCAGGTCATTCAAGTCAGCGAATGCACGTCCTACAATACAATACAATACATTATAAATATATATCTGTATAATAAAAATAAAAATAATAATAATAATAATAATAACGTAAAAGTCTAGAACTTGGGCCTTCAGACATTAACAAACCTATTAATGAAACAGTATGATAATTGAGACATTTGATTCAAAAACATAAAATATAATATTTAGAAGGACCGGCTGAAAAATTTATGACGTTTCAATTATGTATACAGGTATATTTACCGGTCTATCCTATATGTCTCCAAATCAGTGGGAGAATAATTTATTTTACACTTCTATTTTACTTTTATTTAAATATTAATATCTGATCTTGTAATAGTCCCTTGTATTAAAGTAGTTCTATTTTATTCAAAATTGATACATAGACATGGTTAACTATCTCCTTTTAAGTAGTTATCTCTGTCAACTCATACAGCCGCACACACGTCCACTTTTATTCACCAAAATCCTTACCAGTCTTTCTGACAGCATCCTTAATCCTCTCCCTTGTGAAGCCCATTTCTAGCGCCTCTTTAACTATGGAGGTGTTCATAAAACCAGCCACATTGTCAGTTCTTACTGAATCCCCATCAGTTCTTGAACCGCCATCAGCTCTCAGGGAATTCTGCAAAAAATAAATACCAATGAATATTAAAGTTCACTGACAACTTAGGTGGCAAGTAAAACTGACCCATATATTAGAATGCAAATTAAATTTATTTAAAGAACAATAAAAAAATTGTTATTTCCCTGGAAGATTAATTTAGTCATAATAGTTAAAATTTCAGCTATTTAGCATTAACTTATGATCTGGCCAGCTTCTCAACATGAGGAGTTCATCCATCGTATATAGACCTATGATTTCAATAAAGGGTGTTTTTACCTTAACACAATAATCACAACGAATTACAAGTATCAATACTTTAATTTTTGGAGATCAATATTGTTAAACAAAACTGAGAACTTACAAGTAGTAGAAAATAAAACAAGGTTTCATTCGACGATTTTTGCCTGTTGTACCAGTGATTAAATAGAGTACCATAACCTAAGCCAGATAAATGTTCTATTTATTACGCTCCTAAGGCAGCCGAAATCTTACGCTTCTAAAGAAGCTATACTGATTTTACCACTGCCTGGTATGACCGGTTATGATAGGATTAGACACCAGGTGGCAGGTCGGTATCTGCTGAAAAACCTTGTGCATATGACTTGACTAGCAGCCAACCAAATGCAAGTTAACAAACACTCGACAGACAATATGGCTCCATCCATAGCTGCTCCTCAAGCGCCGCTTTATGACAGTTTTATGGTTACTCTGTGTACATAATAGGTCGATCTTTGCTCCCTCTGTGTTCTCTTATCATCGACCGATTATGAAAGACAATACAATGTTAGCGTAGCAATGTATCCGTTGCCAGCAACAGCGAGGTGTGCAAATGTTGTTACATTTCGTTTGAGTGACAGCTCACCGGCTTGGATTCTGTGTGCGCAAGGACCTGTGCCAACCACGCGTCGGGCCATTCTCTCTGAGCCTATTCAAACGGATGCTGGGGTGATGAGCTGTCACTCAAAATGAAATGTAATAACATGGGCTCCGTACTTCCTCGCTTGGTTGGTATCCGATGGTTTGCAACACGTCTAGATAATAATATAGATTCCTTGTTGCATCAATTTGTTGGTCGCGTTTCGGGCATTGTTTACACGCAGTCAAGAGGAACACAAATGTAATTTATTGAATCAGTTTCTAGTCTAGCTCATACACAATGGCCTTTTCCACCCCTAAGAAGATTTTGCCAACAGCATTTATATGTGATATAAATCATGTGACTATATCAGCCATTCATAGAGGATGTTACTTCCAGCACCGGGTCTCATCTGATTGGCCAAACATACAATGCTTTCCTCTCGTGTAGGGGCCCAGAAAACCTGGCCAAAATAAACAGCGGTTGAGATATAGGTAGTAGGCCTATAGGTAAAGCGCTGTGTAAAGAGTGTATCTATTTATAACCAGACAAGTATTACTGTATGTTTTAAGCCACAGGCCCTTAAAATCACCATTAAAACATGTCTAAATGGCTTCTATAGATTGGCGGTGCTCTCATTGGTCGGCTCATTAATATTCGTGATAACAATCCAACGATGGTGCTCAGTTAGTTCTGTGTCAGACCCAAACCTTTTTGGGCCAATTTTTCCGCATGCAAAGGATGAGTTCGTGCCACTCCGTCGGTAGGTTGGAAATGGATAATTTATACGGAATGATCGCTGGGGGTCCTCCGACAGTCGTTTCTTACCTTGTGTCTTAATATTATTATGGGTAGTATTAGGCTATTTAGGGGACATTAAGATATGTTTTAATGGTGATTTCAAGGGCCTGTTTAAGCATACATACCTGCATGTTGTTGATGACAGTTTGGACTTCGGGTACGTTCCTGCAAGCATCCAAGTACTCACAGCGGTTGAACCAGCGAGCGTGTTCCTGCCACGGGACGTCATCTGCCTCCCAGTTACACAGACCACCTCCGCACATAAAACAGCGGACACGGTCGTCCTGGCCTGGAAGAGAAGAATGTCTATTAGCAAAAATTACAACATTTTTAAGGAACCCAAGTTTCCTAAATAAACTTTGGAAACTATTAAATTTTTTGAGTATTTTATTTGGTGTTTATCCTGTGACTTAAACATATTAGAAATTGTTTTGATTAAAGTAGAATAATACAGAGATGTTATGGATATAAATACTTAATCGGTTTGAAAAACATAACTCTGGAATTTTCATTTTAACATTAGCCAAGAATGATGATAATTCTCAGTCTCCTTAGACATATTTACAATTGATGGAAACAAGCAATTCACTGATCAATATTACTTAATTGTTTAATAACTAAGAAAAAAAGTATAACGAAAATACAGAAAGGCAGTTTATACATTTAAATGCAAATCTGAAAGATTTAGTTTTCCAAACAAGAACCCTGCTACCTAAAAGTGTTGATATTTTTTTTTCAAAATTTTTCACTTCATCTCATTTTCACATTATGTACCTGTGTAAAAGAAGCCTGCTTGGCACATTCTGGCGATCGGCTGAATGGAAGCAGACTGCCACAGTCTGAATGACCGGAACCTGATGGCTATGTCAGCATACTGTGGATGTGCAGCGTGGTGCATCATCTCTCTCACTCTAGCTGGGTTACATAACTCCTCAGGGGCCTGCAAAATATAAAGATAAGATCGTCTTTACTGGATCAGTCATACACTATTATGGCATCATAAATAAAACTTGAAAAGTAAATTGTTTGAACAGATATCAGATAAGAAACTTGATAAAATAAAAAATAAGATTAGATTAGAAAGAAGTCACATGTCATGATCACATAATTTCTTGATTGTTTTAAGTTTAATATAAACTGAAGCTCTTTAAAAAGAACAATCTTTTCTGCTGACTGCAAAATACCAATTTACTGTTTAATTTTGACATATAAATAAATATATACAAACACATACATAACAGCATTAATGTAAAATCAGAGTTGTTGCTATTTTAAGAACAAAAACATTTAAAAGTTATTTCAAGATAATGAGACCTACCCCTGGAGTAGCTGGCACATTGAAGGTGCTGACACTTTTGCCCTGGTTACATGAGACTGAATCCGTCTGAATCCTGCCAGTGTTTTGCTGGCGGTTTGGTATAGTGCGGCTGCTGTCTGTCTGGAGAGCATCAAATTCTGTCCTGCAATTTGCAACCTGCCTTGAAAAATTATCGCCGTCTGCCAGATACATGTTCTGCATAGCCCCAGGAAGAGTTGAGGATGTAGAATTTGAGGAAATGCGAGTCTGAGGTTCTAGGGGACCTGTAATGGCTGGAGCAGGCATGCTGAACAGTCCAGCATCAGCAACTACAGGAGATGGCGAAGACAACCCTCTATAATTGGGCTGAAGTGATGTAAGGCTGTCCTTTACAGCAACCTTTGGCTGTGGTAAGTTTGTGTTAAGTCCACTGGCAAAAGAAAAGTTGGCAGTCAAAAATGAAGGCATGGGATTGTTGTTGCTGTTATGAGACAAACCACCAATTGACACACTAAATGCCTGAGAGATACTCGCTCTCAGTTGTTTCACATTGCGTTCTTCGTCACGTATTTTGTCCAAAGAAAACACTTCACCTGGAGCTAGTAGCGGAACATTTCCAATATTGTATCCCAAAATGAACTGGCATCTTGGAGAGTGTCTCTCATGTTCTGACAATGGGAGGTCAGTTTTTACCCATCGCTTCATACGAATATCACAAACAAAGCACTTTACTTCATCCTCTTGTCCTGTATAATACAACCCGACTTTGGCCAGAGCTGTAGGAAACATTGGGTTCCCTCTCGGCCATCTTGTATACGATCCCAGTCGGTTGATTTCATGACTGTAATACTCACGGTCATTTTCAACTTCCCGGATGTGCTGATTCCGAAGTATATCCTCCATTTTTTTGCAAAATGTATCAGAGGGTAAAAATACAATTGACTCTTTCTGCACTATATTTAACAAGAGCACCTGTTCCTACATTCAGGTGCTGTCTGTGAAGCTTTCGACTTGATTGACCCCACCAAAGTTTATAAATTCCTTTCTTTCTGTTAATAGATATATTCAATAAATATCTACAATGTCTTCTACTTTGAATTCTATGTTGTTTTAATATCTGTAAATCTCTCTTGCATAGTTTTTCAAATGGGCTATACCTGCTCGGTAGAACCCTTCTGAGTTGAGTAACAACTTGACCTTTGTTGTATGAACTAATATGCAAGTAGTACTTTATTAAGACCAAATATACGTATCTGAAATTCCTTCTGCAGAGACAGTTTAATTTTAATTTATGTTGTCGGATATCACTAGTTGATTTATTCAACCAGAGTTTTAATATTCTTTTAACGAATATAAGATATAGTTCAATAATAGCTATTTTCAAATTAAGTTTACAACTCAGCTTAGCCAGTTTCGCTACTGGAGAAGCCTGGATATTTTTATTTTTTAATGTGTGGCACGATATTAATGGCCGTTTTTGCGGTTCCATCCGCCACATTCTACAGCTTCAGACATTTGATGGAATACTGCCATGTTGCATTCAGTGCTGATATTGATCTTCGCCTGCAAAAGAAAACAGAACAATGAAAAGCATGTGAAAATTTTAAAGAAAATTACATGTTAATAAAAATGTTTATCTGCAGTAGATAAACAACATGCCAAAGTCCACTAACGTAGCTGAAAGGACCAGAACAAAAAGAATAATGAATGGTTCCTGGCCTAGTTTCATCTCCATTCTTTGAACTTAAAAAAGTCAGACTGGTTCATATAGCACTTTTATGAAGTAATAATATGTTAACAGTTCAAGTGACAAGTGAGTACTAGTACATCTACAAACAATGGCATATACTGTAAACCAGTAGACCTGAAACATCTGATCATAGCACAACTGCAGAAACAGCATTGAACTTGCGCGTTCTAGTGTCCCATAAACCAAAGGTAGACAAATTCAAGAAACTCCCGGGAGGTGTGACAGTATTTATACAGTTTGACTTAGTACTACTGGTATATCTTGTTGGAAATTGCCAGATCATAAGTACATGTGCATGACTAAGGGTTGTCTTACTAAGTTAGTCAGCGATTGTTCCAACAAGCTGAAAAACTTGAGCTGACAGTAAGCAAAGCAACAGTCATGAAATTCTTACACATGTCACGAATTTATAAAACTACTATAAAACCTACTTAACCCAACCTGGGTAAAACCAGGGGTGGCGGGTAAAACCTGCAAACCCTGTCATGAAAAGTCCAACATGCGGGCTGAATATATATATTCTAACCACATTCACCTGATGATCGGTTCGCATCCCGTGAAACAGCAGACTGTTGTGAATTTACAGTGTTGTTTTTCTTCAGTGATATATATATATATATATATATATATATATATATATATATACAAAATTGAGTATACAGTGAAACTGCAAGGTCATGGGTTTTAGTAATCAATATGTACTTTATGTAGCAAGTCTGACCAAGGTTTCAAACATGGTCCTGGATTGGACAATCATTCAATGATATGTCAAAATGACATACTGTGTTGACGACAGGAAGCCATTATATATCATATATATATGATATATATATATATCATTATATATCTATACATATATATATATATATATATATATATATATATATATATATATATATAAAGGACAGCAGCTGCCAAGACAGCATTTTTATCACCAATGTTCAACCATTTAGTTTAATGGTTTATTCATGGGTCTTCATTTGGGAACAAAATACTTAACACATATGGATACTGATGAGATATGAATATAGATCTGCATATTACAAAATCGCCATTTAGAATTTCAAACAAACTGCAGGAAAGGGGCTGACAAATGTAGCATATAAACGGTATAATTTTATACGTTATATCAATTTATACCTTTAAATTGAATAAATTAATATTATATACCATTATCAATACACTGCTTAATAGATTAATAGATTATTACCAGTATACAAGTCATTTTGTTCCTCTGAAAAGAATATTTAATTGGCAGTTTTATAATTTTATAATTATTATTTTTACTTGTTTTTAAATAACTGATTAACCTTCAAAGCCACTTGTTTATCATTTTAGCCTAAATTCTATTAATTAATTAATTAAAAGTCAAATCATAATATATTTAGAGTTATTCGGTTAAAAATATTACTCTGGGGGTACTTCTGAGCCCGATAACTCGTAGGATATGGGTAACAGAGACCTTATTTCAGGTTTCCAAGGTGATTTTTTTTATGGACCTCCCTCAATGTCAAGTATGAAGATTCTAGATCCAATGGTTACGATTTGTGCCCAACGGCCAACCACATTTATGAAGGTCTCAAATATAGAGAAAAAAACTTGAAAAATACAGGTGGCACCACCAGTCTGAAGGAACTGAGGATACACGCGATGATGAACATGCATGCAAAGAGTCATGGTGATCAATGCATTGGTTGTTCAGATACTGGACCTTTTGTATCAAATTTTCAATTATTCTGGGGGGGGGGGGGGGTACTAATGAGCCCGATAGCTCGGAGGATATGGGCAACAGAGACCTAATTTCCGGTTTCTGAGGTGATTTTTTATGGACCTCCCTTGAATGAAGTTAGAAGATGCTAGATCCAATTATGTGTGCCCTTCTTAAAACATAGTTATTCCGTTTGGCTTGAGAGCATACAATAGGTAGAGGTATAGATACTCTGATGCTGGCCTTTCATATATATAACACAACCGTAATACAGGATCATCACTTTGTTGGAGCTAATAAACAATGCACATCGTTTTGGAGCCAAAAGGGGGGATTATAATTGGTGCCAGAAACAGAATTTACAATATGTGTCGTTTTTGCCAACTTGAAACAATAAGGCATTCCTAATTGACGCGTGAATGCAGCAATATTAGCAATAAAAGTTGTCATGGATAATCTAATATAAGGTTTACAACAGTATATAACACTTTGTTCAACAAACATACAATCAGCTTTATATATATATATATATATATATATATATATATATATATATATATATATATATATATATAATATAATGAGTCTATGTATTGTTCATGTTAGGTTAAAGTTACAGAGACGAAAGCAAATGTCTAGTCACAATATACAGGTATGACCTACAGATATGATGTACATGCTCGTATGGCGTACAGGTTTGGGGAATGGCTGTTTCGTTTATAGGTTCGTGTATCTTCAGACCATTCAGAGAATCTGTTCACTGAAAAGAGTTTAACCCTAGTTACTGCAAGCAGTGCTTTCTTGTCATAGAAGATAATTTTCACCAATAACTGCGGCTGCATCTATATACTATAGTAATTGTTTGGAACTATAGAGTGAACACATAATTATAGGTCGTCTGATCTAGCTGCTGTGGTGGTCAACGAGATTTGCTATGCCCAAGTCTAACTTGATCTATATACGCACAAGCCAACACGTCTTATCGGGCCATTTTGTATTACAACTTAATGTTGTATATATGTATTGTGAAAAATAAAACTTTATTATAAGGACGTTTTCTTTCTCACATGAGCGCAGGTGAACCGAGTAAATAATTCACCACAAATCCATCTCGGGTATATTATGCTCATTAATTGTACTGTACCAATGATTTGTATCCAGTTTCTCTGTTATAAAATGTCGTCAGCACCTTTCTACAACATCTTATCCTTTAATATCCTTTTGTCTCACACACAAAGGCCAATACGAGAGCTTTGCCAACTATAGTATAAGGAATGTTTCACAGGAATTTGAAAAGCCCCAGCCATCTATAGCCCTGTTACGACTATATATATAACATGCCATAAGAACTGGTTTGCAAGTACTATATATATACATATATATCATTTTTCGAACTTTTGCTATTAAGCTCCGTGTCCCACGTTTTCCAAAGATAAGCATTATATCTCCCAAATTATCGCCCAATATGCGCGACTGCATGGTGCTTCCATGTGGATCGATTCTATTTATAATAACCAGAATACAAGGGTGGTTAATTATGCTGAGATTCCTCCAACCATATATTAATCCAGCTTCTTAATGTCGCATGTGCAAGGGCATCATGGAAACAGAAGCAACATGTTGTTTAAGTTTAAGTATCCCAAGTCCATCCATCTCTTTAGTAGACACGATATATACGATATATCATTAGCAAAATGTTAAAACATATGTTTTGCTAGGTGCATTATATATCTCATATTTAAAAACATGAAAGCCATCCATTTTATGTTCTTTAAAATAAAAATAAAATCAACGTACGCAATAATATGACCGGATCATATTTAGTGTTATACTAGTGTTCAATTAAAGGAGCAAATGTGATTTATCTCATTACATTTTCACTTTAGAAACATTCAGTTTTGTAAATTATACAAAACCCATTGATAAATTGTGGAATGATGAAATATGAATAAAAAAAATATCGGTATATATAAATGAATGGATTAAGATTTTGTACTATCGACTATTGATAAATTAATTCATCCACAGACTTACAATACCATGACTGCTTGATATATGTGTAGCAAAATTATACCAAAACAAAAAAAAAAATCATTAACAGAATTAGGCCGATATGTATGGAATATACCTTTCATTGTAATCTCAAAGCGCCCCTTAAGATAAGAGGATTTTATATATTAGATAATGATGCGTTAAGCCTTACGTACGGAATGCGGTATGTGTGTTGAGAGATTCCATATATATGTTTACTATAAATATATGCATTACATGTGTCGTTCTGGGATACTATATACATACGAACCCGGCAAAACCCCTACATGTAGCGATTCGTTTTGCCGGATACGCATTCCGTATGTCAGATCCGCGCGTTAGGAATCTCACCATATTTAATTCATTTCGTCAATACCGATTTATTCGATCTAAAATCCGTGCAAAGGGAATCTTAGCATTATGGAATTTGAAAATATACAGAGGAAAGAGTTGTGGAATATTGACCAAACTTCTATATATATAATGGAGAGGTGAAGTGGTGAGGAAGGACATATATATATATATATATATATATATATATATATATATATATATATATATAAGCTAGCGGGTACACGTGCATATATATATATACTGACTGTTTTGTCTTCTGCTAGTGGTCGAGCCAACATCTCATATGAATCTATCCTCATCGTGAGATGTCATTCTGGAGAATAATGTGAAATATATCCATCCACGGGCCATCACTGGGGTGTGTATTTTTTATAAATAAATATATATATATATAATATATATATATATATATATATATATATATATATATATATATACACTTGTGTGAAAGCAGAACGGACAGACAGAAAAAACAAGTGATTTAGGACCTTTTTGTGTGTGTTACGCTTTTCCTCCATCCTGACCCGGAGGTTATTTTATTTATTTAGTCGTTGTCATGCGCTTCCCGTTTCGTTTAAAACCAGTTTAAAGTATACTAGTATACTGTAGAGTAGTATACTAATAGTAGTATACTGAACGACTTTGCAAGGCGTC
Organism: Sipunculus nudus; assembly: GCA_026874595.1. Lineage (NCBI taxonomy): Eukaryota > Metazoa > Annelida > Sipuncula > Golfingiida > Sipunculidae > Sipunculus > Sipunculus nudus. The sequence continues at coordinate 59,978,480 of CM049311.1, read as the reverse complement.
TTCCAATCCCCCTCCCACAAGTATAATGTCTTTCCCCTCCTCCAGCGAGAATTAAATGCGTCTGTGGGATGTACGAATAAAAGGCTATCTTGGGCAGCAATCGGGGGCCTTCCCACCGCGGAACGTAAAGGCTATGTCGTTTGATGATGTGTGCCACATCATATGGGTGTCTGACCCTGAGTGTCTATGATTATGTGTATCGTTACAGCAATAAGGAATATATGTGAAAATAACCGTTTTAAAGATTCACATGATGTAGCAACAAAAGTATCACATTATTACAACAATGAAATAGGTGCAATTTGCTATCCTCAGCCACTTGATCATTGAAGTAATAATACGTACCTTATTGATTTTAAGTTAGGAATCAGCTACATTGGAACAGCTATCAGTAAGGCATTTACTTGGTTCTTTAATGAATTCAAATGTGTTAAATATGAACATTACCAGCTATTCACAAATGATGTATATTGTATGTATATTTTACTTATCAACCACAATATTTACTAAATCATATAAGTAATCATTCATGCACTTCTATATTTTAATCATTAATAATTATTTATCTAATTAAACTAAGATCATATAGGTTTTTTTACAGGAACTTTCACAATATCCTTAATACGTTTTTACTAGTGGCCATCATTTATGATTTGGTAGTACAAAAATATCGTGCACAAAAAAAATTACAATTATATTAATAATAATAAATGATAAATATTTGATTAAGTGCATTTCTCACCTGCCGTTCATTTTCAAATCAGGTTGACAACGAATGGGTTTGACTTCTTCTTTCAGCTGTATTACTTCCCTGTTGTAGAGTGAAACAGTATGCTGAGATACCAAGGAGCAGGTTGCCTGTTGGTGTACTGCACCGCACTGATCAGAACAGTGACGCACATCGGAAGTTTTTATAGTGTGCAGAGGCCTTTTATATACAGAGGATTCATTGCAGCCAGTTATGTGAGAGGATAAAACTGAGGCTACCATGAAGGCTATCTATTTGTGATAAAATTTATATAAGCTGTTGAGCACGGACTTTTGTTGCCAATAACGAGGTCAACATCGATCAACACAAGTTTTCCAGTGCCAAGTTTCCCTTTCCTATGAACCAGTCAAATTATGGTACAGTACAAAGGACTTTAATCCTTTAAGGAATATCTTTTGGAAATCCACGTTTAATTTCATCTTTACAAACTTTCTCATTCAGACATGCAGCTCTTGTGATTATGAAGAGGGTTCAATAAATCAGTAAAGGTAGAATTTTTTTTATTCTATATGTAGTCTATCACACGTATCACATATGAATTTCTGAAAAAAATCTATTTTACTTCACAGAGTAACCTTTCTTTTATATTGTTTTTCAAAAGTATCCGCTGAATCATGAACTTAAATGCTAGCCTAGTCAACATATATAAACGTATATCTGGTTTGGAGCTATGTGAAAGGTTTTTTTTTTCCATTTATAGCATTTTGAAATCAACCAGACCTGGTGACAAATGCACCTGTGGTTCCTGGGTTAGCATTCATCCCTATGCATAGCTGGGTCATAACACCGATGATTTCGTTTGTAAGAGCCATATGGCAGTAGGGCACGACTTTCCCTTATATTCTACAGAGCGCTCACCTTGGGTGGAGACGGACTCTAAAAATCGTGATAGATCGTTGAGATTTAAACTCACGTTCTCTTAGATCTGAGTCCTGTGCTCTATACCCATTTATCACAGAAGCCGGTAATGCCTGATCGTCTATTGGGGAGTGTTTTTAAATAGAATCTTGAACGAATGTATTTATTATAAAGATGGCGCTTTGTCCAATTATAGAAGCACAAATCAAAACGTATTACACATGCATGCATGTACTAAAAACAATAATAAAACGGGGACCGACGGGCCATGACGCTCAACTGCCAGCATGACATTTCAACCTTTTATATATTTAATTGCATGCAATTTATCATCTGGAAGCCAAATTGAGGTAAACTTCAGATGTGATTTTGACCTTTGACCCTCTTACACTAAAGTCGTCAGGGTTTCCTTAAGTGATGGGCCAAAGATATGTTAAGACTGAACCAAATAATGACTGGTCAATACAGGTCGTACAGGGGAGAATAAGATCAAGGTTACAAGCATTCACACTCCTCTGTTTTAGGACATCAGAATACCCTTAGATCATTTATATATAAACAGGGGAAGCAAGAAATCACATAAAATCTGGTAAATGGTCACCTTTAAGGACAAAATATGCAGTACCTCCTAAGTGATCATGATCACAAGAAATAATAACATGTTGAACTATAATTCAGCTGATCTGACTTGACCAGGGTCACCAAAGTTCCATTTCATCAAAATTTTGTATAAAATTTGAAAACAAAATATCCAGTACTGCAAAAGATATGGGATTCACGAAAAAATTAACATTTCGGCTGATTTGACATGATCACCGGTACTCACAGCTCCTCCTAGACTTTGGAAGAAATAATTTATGTTTCAAATTTCAGTGGGATATATGCAGCGCTGCGTAAGTAATTATGCTCACAAGATATCCTGAAAAGAAGGCAAACGACGACAACAACCGACAATGTGACTGAAAACAATATTTGATGGGGGGGGGGGGCATAATAAACACACACGATTTCAGCACACAAGATGAACCCACAGTTGAAAACCGTTACCATTATCATAATATGGCAGTCTAAAATATAAAGAGGAAAAAATTTACGCAACCTGGCGCAACCAGTCTTCAGAAGCCGATAAAACTAGTCATAATCAATATATATATATATATATAGATATGAGCTTTTGGACTCTATAGATGAAACCACAGCTGAGTAACTAACCCCTTTGTTGCAATTTTGGAAGTCAAAAATATATAGGAAAATGCGTTAAATATAAAAAAATGCAGGCTGCGTCAAAAGATTTTCGGAATTTATAAGTCATGATCAGTATTAGTCTAAATGCTGAGTTAACAATGACAACATTGCATTACACAAGTTAAAATAGCTAAAAATTTATATGAATCCCCTGTGGTGTACTTTAATTTAAATAATCAAATTAGAAATGTCGTTTGTACTTAAATTGTGTATAAATATAAAACACATACAAGTGCTTGGACTTATATAGTGGTATATATAGGGACGCATGTCGCATGCACGATGCATGCTACATGCATGTACTCTCGTGCTTGTGAAAAATATATGATATGGCACGTTCATAGCCCAATATTTATGTATCTGCTATAAATTTAATATATGCTATTATGTTATGGAAATTCCATCGTTTGTCAGCCAAATAAAATTATGTGGACGTTGGCTTTGTATCAAGTTTTTATCGTCTCATTGAAGTCGGCACGTGAGTGTGATATACACAGCAGACAAGGAGTCCCATATATTGGCTTACGCAGGGAATTTCCAGTAAAATTTACTTGAAGTCTTGATAAAGCTTAAATGCTATTACTTTTCGCGGGCTGTAAAGGTAATTAAATGTCTCAATGTTAAAAGGGAAATAATCCCGTAAATGTCCTGTATGTTGTACAGAACAGAACGACCCGTCTGACAAAATTATAGAATTAGCTTTCTTTCTTCTTAGTCTTGAAATCAGATGCAAACTGACAGTCATATAATAACGTGTATACAATCATTGATCAGAGATCTAAAATTAACATGAACTTTCACTTATACCTGTTATATAACCACTGTATCTTTTACGCATAAAAATTCACAGCTTTAAATGTGGGCGGAGTATTGCATTATGCATCCATCTAGAAGTTTCAAATACCCTCAGGCATCTCACACTCATTTGCCAGACTATAATATTTGACCCTGTGCCAGGTCCTGGTGGTGAAACCCGGCACACCGTTATGGAATAAACAGTGATTAAAACGAAGAAAAATACTCCATTTCCAAGAGAAAATTTTTATAGGGCTAAGTGACGGTTACAGGTTGTGCCTTGTTAAGGCAGTGACATCGGTATAAGATGGATAACAGATAGACGGCGATGGACGAAGGGTCAATGAAAAATCCAGTTAAGGAAAAATCAACCGAGCTAATTTTCATGAACAATTGCCATGAGCAAAGTTTCAAAATCATAAGCGGGCTATTATACCACAGCGTGTATAATCTTGATCTTTGTGCCAGGTTAGCATGAATAATTGTGCTTAGCCTGGGGCTTTTTAAAGGAAATGTTCTTGTAGTCAGCAAGGACACGTTTTTAAAATGTATTTGACTCTTTTTTTTTAATATAGTATGTTAGAATTCCTGTCTTATATAAGTTGCAGTATGTGGTGCAAATGACCACATTGGAATTTAAAACAAGCATAGCTGTATGAAAACAGACTAACAATATATTATCTGCTATTATGTTTGGCTAATATGCATAATTTTACTTCTAGAGATGATACTTTATTCGTATATATATATATATATATATATATATATATATATATATATATATATATATATAAATGCAAGTCAATGTTGAAAATATGAATCTGACCTCATAAACCAATTATATGACGTTTCATATTATCAGAAAAAGAAGTGCTATCTTGGACACCGATCTCAACACATACCACGACGTAGTTTATCCTCAACACCGACCATGACGTAGTTTATTCACAACTGAATTTTGTATTAATTAAAGTATTCATGCATTCCACAAGAGCTGTGTTGAGGTTGCATATATGGCCCTTCATTGACTAATCCATAAACAGTTACATTCCCACAGAAATGATTACCTATGTAAGTTTTCACCTGAATGAAATGAAATACTAGTACATATAATAATTTTTAATAAACATGACAAAATTCATTTAGCTCAAAATGAATGTAAATATATCATCATGTTTTATCAGTTTCGAATGAATGTAACTGGCTGAAACAATCCCGGGGCACTGATCACTCAAAGTTAGCCTCCAAGTTAGCCTTAAAGTTAGCCTTCTAGTTAAGCAAAGCGTCGTATCTTGTAGTAATGATAACATTGAGGCAAAGTTTCATAGGCCAAAGGCTGTTTCATTAACCGACACAGAAGACACAGAGTGGCATAAAGAGCATGTTTAGTGCCAGTATAAAAACTCCGGTGTGACCATTTAAATAAACATCACATTATTCATCACATGATTAAATTTATTCTATCGCGTCACACAAGGATGTGAACCTGAGTATAGCGCATGTATGCGACGTATAGTAAATTCTAACATTTCTAAAGACCCCGCCCCCTCCACTAGGTACAACAAAATTTATCGAATGTCACATAATAAGGCTGTGATATATATATATATATATATATATATATATATATATATATATATATATAAACAGTGACGCCTTTTAGATAGACTAACTAGTTTATTAACACACGAGCTTTCGAAGCAAACATGCAGGCTTCTGCGTCATGTGGTAATTGATCTTTACCTTCGCTATATGTGTGTGTGTGTGTGTGTGTGTGTGCAGTGTGTGTGTGTGATATATATACAAAATCACTAATGTAACATTGATATATTGAAAAATGCTAACAAAATTTGAATGTCGAGACTCTGACCAATCATCTCAGTTTATTATGATATACACTAAAAAATCTCGAATGTCACATTGAGCTATAGGCCTCCATAGATTTATATGTTCTAATTGCTATCAAAGAACAGCTGTTACACGATATGTCTATATACACTTTGTAGATACATGAAATAAAGGCTATCTTAAGTGTGCCGGCCGGCTTACCTATGGAAATCCCCTTTGTACATTTTGGTAGTCATCAAGTGAATACCATCGTGATTTTCCACAGAAAAATTATATCCATTATATCCCCTCATACATTTTTTATCAATAAAAATACTCTATATAAAAAAAACAATTTACATTCAAGGGATCATAATATTATATTTTAACTGTCGATTCTAGCAAGACGTGAACATAATTTAAAACATACATTGAGCGAGGAGACATCAGATCGCATGCGGCCAACATGGTTATAATGGTTATAGCGGCCAAGGGACCGTCACAGAACGCGTCTAATAAAGAGAAACTCTATATGTGCATGTATCATCCTGTGTGTGCGTGTGTGTGTGTGCGATATGTATACAGCCACTATGTATACAGCCATTCACCCGGTGAATATATATATACTTTTTATATAGTTTTATAAGAAGGGTGCTCAACAAAACACTACCAAACGCAAGAATTCAAGGATTCTTCCAGTGCAGGCTACTCTGAAGCGACATCTGTACAGGACATATATGGCTGAACTTCCTCATTAACGAAACAATCGTTGTATTTCAGTTGTTCACCGCGTAGGTTCTAACTTAATTCCTGTAAATATAAAATAAATATTTCACAAATCAGCAATTTTACAGATTCTGTAAATGTGTCGGGGTATATACTGCTGTATAAAGAAAACACATGCCCACGTGAATATAATATCTTAAACGCTCATAGTTTTATGTAGCTTTGATTAAGGCAGGTATGATACACAAAATTAGGACCTGACAGTCTACAGTGAAATTCGTACATGCTTGACCTTGTGTAGCATCATCTTTGCTTCTGTGATGGCGTAGAGAAAGCCGAACAAATATGACCTAGGCTGTCCTGATGATCGTGAACAATGATTTTAATGTGACTAACGTCCGATGTAAAGAATAATAAAATGTTATGCCGACTTAAAATTGTGCATAGAACTGAAAAAAAAATGCATTATGGATTGCAATAAGTTTAATTACAAATAACTTTTAATTGTGAAGACAAAAAATGTTTATGACATTTAAGAGGTGTAAATATTACTTAATATGCACACAAACATTTCATAAGGGACCGTTTATTTGCTAACTATAAATTGCGATTACCTGCCAGAAACCTTTTTATGAAGTTTGTGACCATGTCAAACATCTGCATCTTCTGCGTTCCCGAGACATCACCTATTTATGTAATAAACAAGTTTTAAAGCTGCAAATATAATTCCCTGTATGATATGAAGGAGATATCAATGTTTTCATGTCGTCTTTTGATTACAATATATCATGTCAACATCCATCAATATTTTTACATATACGTTTATGTATTGATATGTGGACGGTATTGGATGACCTGACATGATGGAAAGCTTTGTCCGGCATTTACTTACTCCGAGCGTTATTCAAGTCATATGCAAGTAAGATGCGCTGGAACGCAATGGCCCAATCAAGTGTGACCGAATCTGATTGTCTGGAAATCGATTTTATTTCTACTGTTTATTTGGAAATACCTTGTATTTGAGAATATTCTATCTCCAAAGAATAAGAAAGAAAAGCGCAGCTATATATAGGCCTACAGCAGCTATAGAGGATGGCCTTCAGTCAGATAAATTTACATAATCAAAAACTCATCATGCATGGATAAGATAAACTCTCCATAATAATAATCTCCCCTCTACCAATTGTAATATTTGCAAGGTTCTAGTTAACATGAATACCTGCATGAGGCTTCATGCTGGTGCATGGCATTTAAAGTTTACATTAAGATTTGATAGTATTGTAAAACTTATGCTAATCAATGTATATATACTGGCGTTCGCTGCCTATATATAGATATCTGCTTATTGCTCGATAGGAGGATGTTGGTCTAATGCAACCTGAAGTGTTATATATAACACTTATTCAACTTGGACACAGTGTTCTAGTGTATAATTTCTGCCTACACCATCTCGGTTTTATCCCTTTACGTTTCATCCATTATCTTCATCAGTTTCATTTTAAATAAATTATAATATTTTCATTATGTCTGTAAATTCGCACACGTTCAGATTTATTTTCTTTTTATTCTTTCAAACCAAGTTACGGGATGGTCTGCGGTGTAGATGATGATACTTATTCATAACAAAGACTATATATACAGGAACACTTATGTATTATACAACAACTATATACATGAAATTGATTTTCTCATGAATGTAGAAATTCATAAATATGACATGTTGAAAGATATGATGATTCATGGCGCCAAATGTACTAATCTGATATACAAGAGTAGTCTACATTTTCTTTTTACGCTGATTAAAACAAAAGTTACGCACCCCGTATTAATTGTCAGCCAAGCTCTGGTGGTTGTCCCATGGACCATTGTTTTTGTGAAGCTTGCCTGGCAGTATAAGAGTGTTGAACGGCACATTCCTGATGTGGTCTACAAATACATCGAATTATTCGGATATGACAAATATTACAAAATCACAATATAGGTCCACATACATTCTTATCGGTACTGATTCGCAACAGGACACTTCGATTCCCATTGTGTATGACACAGCTGTAAACATAAATATAAAAAAAATGTTCATTTAGAGTGGATACAATAAGAAGCTGTTAATAAAAGTGATGTAATGTTAATTTTTATTCAGGACAAACTGACCCTAACCCATCCTAAATGGCATCATCAGTTGTTGCAAATATCACAACACAATATTACACTGACCTTATAACAATGCATGGCATACCAGATAAACAACCGTTTACCAAGTATGGAAATAGACGGAAGCAAGACATGCTTAAAACACTAATCTGCAAGAAATGATAAATGCCTCTATGGTTCCCTGAGTGCTTATACTGCAAGTATAAAGAATGTATTCGCACTCAAAAGTGTGACGTAATCATATCCTTATCGAGGAAAGCGAACCCTCCCACCCGCGATCACATAACGGGTTCAACTGTTTCAAGAGTAACCTGTAAATAGAATGACACCACTTCAAAACTAGAACAGAGGATCGCAGCCGCACAAGCTGAAACTATACACCTCTGACAACCCCATCCCTGTAAAGAAACTATATATAGGCTCCTGGAAAGCTGCTGACTGATAGCATCTGCCATGATATCATGACCTTATAGTATAAATGCATGTTCGGTAAGATAAATGTACATTTTCCTCTCACCTTTAACCAGGGTCGAATCCAGGATTTAGGAAAACGAGTTGAACAACCCAGAAAGATATAAAAACAAAACCTGATGAAGTGTCCTCAAGTCCGGAAAAGGGGGTGTCCAGGCCGCAGTCCGCTTGTGCCAACATTGTTCATATATTTTTAACAATACCTTATTGGTACTATCAAATATATCATGATGTTTGGTATAACGCACAAATTGATAAATTTTGAAGGTTAATAATATATTTAGTATTCTAATAAAAACATTATAATCATGTCATGTTTATAATCACATCATGTTTTAAAGCTTGGAAATATTTACCTGAAATGCAAATTAAGAGTGATCAGTATGTTTCTTAATAAACAGTCAACCAAATGTTGTCATCCACCGAGGTCACGGGGTCGTTCTGTCCGTGTCGTTATGACAACCGCTCTCCGGTGATATTTGGCACGGTACGCCAACCTTTAACCATCCGCCATCTGGTCGTAATTAACATGGGCTGGAAGACACTGTATCAAATAACATGAACAGGTAGGACTATAATCCTGTGCTGCATTCAACGCTTATATGAGTCTAAATTACCATTGGTGCAATAAGTTCCTTCCCTGCGTGCATGGTATTGTAACGGAAGTGTTATAATCAGAATTATTACAAGGCCAAGGTAAAACCCACTTGCCGTGAAAATATTTTTCTGACGTAAGTAATTCAGAAGTTAAATTGGTGCCGGTGCTAAGGAATAGACAACGGTCTTTTCATACAAGTAATCAGATAATTCATGGGGCGTGCCGCATAGAAAGGCTATGTATCAACACCTTTATGCTAAACAGTGGCGGGTGCTATGAACTCGCTCCCGATGCTGGACAGTCTTATCAAGCTGATTCATGAAAATCCATATATGTTGGAATTATAAACGTTAATACCAACATCCAGCTCAGCTTCCGATTAATAGGTCTGGGATAAGTCAGGGAAACTCTTAAAAGTGGCTTCAATGCACCACAATGAAATCTTTTCAAGTTATGATGCTAAGTACTTATTTGTATCTGGGGTGTAGCTGACACAACGACCTTCGAATTCAAGTTATAAATGTGACAACTGCTGACTGGTAACCACAATGATAAACACGCCTGGAACGCGACTTTTTTTATTATTTGATCAGGTGTTGCCGTATTTCAATGTACAGTAGGTCTAAATATAGACTTCAGTTTATGACAGTCAGCACAAATCCCCACAGCTCAGTGACCTGATTATTTGTTGAACGGTAAGTACCCTCGTTGCTTCCGGAACAAGTGAACCCATATATATTTGACCACTTCAAAACACTTAAATCATATTCGAGAATTAACTGAGATATTTTTTATATAAATAAAATCCTGAGACGTGGTATAGAATTTATAGAAGTCAACATGTGATTTAAAGTGTATTTTGTGTACATCATATTTTTTTTTTTTTTTTTTTTTACACTTACCTTCTCAGTTACGTCAACTATATATAAAGGCCGCGTTTACTGTTACCTAGAATGACAATATCTGTTGGCTTCTGATAAGGATCTGATTGCAGACCGCAAGTACGCTTAACGTGCATTTTTTTAAATATTTATATGAAGGGATCTATTTGTAACCAAGGTTTATATTTAGACCATGCAGTTTTTGGCGCTCAAAGCCATGTGAATAACGGGTTTCAGTGACCGCATTATGTTTTTGACCTTGAGTCTGTTTTTTGGAAGGCTACCGAGAAAGAAGAACAAATATATATCAAACAGCTATATAATTTTTTAACATATTTTGAGAATGACAATAACATTGACAATAACAATAACATCTCAGAATCTTTTGTCAAATACAAGTTTCCAGGGAAAATATTCCTGTAATCGTGGGTAATTTATTATTTTTTAAATGAAGCATTTATTAATCAATGTAATATACTTGTAAATATTACCCCGTTCAGACAGCCGTACGTGAAATATAGGCATGTGTATAACATTTTGGATACGTGCTAGCTGATTTGTAGTTCTTAAGAAATCAGTCCATTTGAGGGCAGGGAGAGGGTTTTCTTCACGAAATCAAAACCCTCTAGAGCATAAATTTACTGAATATTTGCTGACTGTCTACAGAGCACATAAGAGTTGTGTCAGAATTATGTCTTTTAAACCCGGCATAAACCCGGAAATTGAGGAAAAAAGATCTTACGTTTTGCACCGTTTCCTAATTTAAGATAAATAAGCAAATATATCTCACTAGACCGCTACATCACAACAGTATAGCCAAAGAGGTACAGTGTTGCTATATATATATATATATAGAAGGTAGTGTTACCCTCCGATGTAAAGTGCTCTATGGCCTACAGACTAGGCCAGAGCGGTATAACTCTGAAGAAAAAGAACACTGTTAATTCACAACAGTCTGTTTCACGGGATGCGACCCGATCATCAGGTGAATGTGGTTAGAATGAAGCTAACGGCGTGGTTTGAAAAGCCGAGACTTTACGAGATTACGAGATTATGCTTTGTGCGATTCGGGTGGGGGGGGGGGGGGGGGGGGCATGTGAAAGACTGACACTGATCCTATTGTCCTCGGGTGCACAATAGGATTGGTCGGGGTACACGTGCGATACTGGAACATAACAGGGCAGGACAAAGAGGTTATTTATTGTTGTAAATTTAATATATAATACAAAGATATATACCAGGATGCTCAATTAGCATATTGAACTGATTTCTAATAGGGTCTTGGAAGCAGTGAACAGTTAGAACAGACAATGACGTGAAACACTACATAGCGTGTACTGAAGGTGATTTCAAGACAAGATACAATAACCACAAGCAATCCTTTCGGAATAGATCCCACGCTAAAAATACTGAACTGTCTAAACACATTTGGTCACTAAAAGACAATAATATCAACTAGACATTTCTTGGCACCGCAGGTGCCAGAGTATCCCCAGACATAGTAGCCCCCCCCCCCCTTTAAGAATAGGCCCCCATTTTTAGCATCATATACTGACACTTGGCATATATATTGTTTCTTCCATCTATCAATCCACAATCTTGTTGAAGATGTTGGTCCTGTGACCTTGATCTTTTTAAAGATGTGTCCTGTGACCTTGACCTTTGACCTCATGACCCCAAAATCAATTTGGGTCTTGCTTTTCCAATGGGACATATACAAGTCAAGTTTAAAATCTATACATCAATAAAGCAGGAATTATCATCCAGAAACTAATTTTTGGGCAGATGGCTCCTGTGACCTTAACCTTTGACCTAGTGACCTCAAAATTGATAGGGTTCTTCCTCTCTTGGTAGGTGAACTATATGTGCAAGATGAAATATCTGAGATGAAATGTTTGGCTGAAAATGCATCCACATCTTTTTAAAGATGTGTCCTGTGACCTTGACCTTTGACCTCATGACCCCAAAATCAATTTGGGTCTTGCTTTTCCAATGGACATATACAAGTCAAGTTTGAAATCCATACATTAATAAAAGCAGGAATTATCATCCAGAAACTAATTTTAGGACAGATGGCTCCTGTGACCTTCACCTTTGACCTTGTGACCTCAAAATTGATAGGGGTCTTCACTCTTTGCAGGTGAACTATATGTGCAAGATGAAAGATCTGAGATGAATTGTTTGACTGAAAATGCATCCACAATCTTTTTAAAGATGTTTCCTGTGAACTTGACCTTTGACCTCATGACCCCGAAATCAATTGGAGTCTTGCTTTTTCAATGGGACATATAAAAGTCAAGTTTGAAATCAATACATCAATAAAAGCAGGAATTATCATCCAGAAACTTTTTTTTGGGACAGATAGCTCCTGTGGCCTTGACCTTTGACCTTGTGACCCCAAAATTTATATGGATCATCCACTATTGGCAAGTGAGCTATATATTAAAGATGGAAGACCTAGGATGAAAGTTTGGCTTAAAATGCATCCACAGTATCTTTTAAAATGCCAGTCCAGTGACCTTGACCTTTGACCTCATGACCCTAGAACCTATAGGGTTCTTACTTTAGTGGTGGGCCATACATAAGTCGTGTTTGAAATCCATATGGCTATCAACACTGGAGATATCATAAGAGGTGTGTGATTTTCACCATATATGGCAATATTCAAGGTCAAGGCCACTATCATTGGAAAGGTCATGACCCCAATTTAAATAAACATCATCCCATAACCCATACCTATGTATATGCATAATATAAAAGAAATCTGTCCATTAGTTTTTGACTTACAATGCTCACAGTAATGTAAGGTAGCAATTTTGGGGGTATTAAACGGCAAGAAAACAAGTAAAGAATAATAGGTGGCGCCACCAGTTTCTGGAACATGACAACCCTATCCATGATCTTCCATCAACTTGATTTTGGGATAAATCCATGCAAGATTTCTTGAGATATTAAAGAATTTGTATGATTTTCCCCAAAATTGGACCTATTCAAGGTCAAGGACACTCTCTTAGTAAAGGTCATGACCTTATTTTAAATAGGCGTCGTCCTCTCACCCATATCTATACATATACCAAGTTTGGTAAAGTTCCGTGAAATATTTTTTGGGTTATCGCGCCAACAAGATTTATATGCGGCGGCGGCGGCGGCGGGACCGGTATGAAAACATAGTATCTCCCGACTTTGTCTGGGGATACAATTACAAGCTCTCCTGGGAAATATCTGCCAAGGCAGCACCTTACTTCTGTGGGACTAGGAAGTGTGATCTCTGCTTGTCTGAAAAGCTACTTATAGCAACCCCCCCCCCCCCCCCCCGGATCATTGTTGAACTCAAAGAGCTGAAATTCTCTCCAAGTGCCGCCATCAAAACAAATTCACCCTGAAATATTTTAAAACCTAGCATTTGTACTAATATTCAGCGTGCCCCCTTAAACCCCCCCCCCCTCCCCCAACGAGGATCCGCTGGGCAGACTTACCTGTTCAGGTAGTTGTTCTCTCACTGCTTTGCAGTGATGAGGGACATGGCGTTACCACTACATCATGGTGAGTTTACAGAGTGGATTGCATTTGGTATGAGTATAGTATAGTATATTTGCCTTTTATATTGTATATTTGACTTGTATATTGTGTATTTTCATAGTATATGTGTATTTTTATCATATGTATACTACTGATATGTTCACTGCTTCCAAGACCCTATTAGAAATCAGTTCAATATGCTAATTGAGCATCCTGGTATATATCTTTGTATTATATATAAAATTTACAACAATAAATAACCTCTTTGTCCTGCCCTGTTATGTTCCAGTATCGCACGTGTACCCCGACCAATCCTATTGTGCACCCGAGGAAAAAAGGATCAGTGTCAGTCTTTCACATGCCCTCCCCCCCCCCCCCCCGACCCGAATCGCACAAAGCATAATCTCGTAATCTCGTAAAGTCTCGGCTTTTCAAACCACGCCATTAGCTTCATTCTAACCACATTCACCTGATGATCGGGTCGCATCCCGTGAAACAGACTGTTGTGAATTAACAGTGTTGTTTTTCTTCAGAGTTATATATATATATATATATATATATATATATATATATATATATATATATATATATATATATAAGGCTTACTTCCTACGCTGGTCTTATAACAGAGCGACGAAATGGCGATATATACTGGTGTTATACAGTAACATTGGTAGAGTATAAGCAGTCAGACAAACAGCCACCCACCTGTTATCGTCCTAAAGGGTTGAGGGGTCGTTCCGTCCATATCGTTATATATGACGACCCGCGACTCTCCGGCAATATTTTGCACGTTACGTGCACCTTACGTATTTTGCATCCAAGACCATATGCCATCCGATCGTAATTGACACACAGGGACAGGAAGACACTGTACTGAACCCCATCAACAGCAATCCTCTGGAATACATTTAGGGTGTACATAATGCCGCAAGTGCAATAAGTTTTCCTCCTGTCCTATATATTATAGTAGCGCAAGTGCGAAATATTCAAAACGACAACAAGGTCACCAAGAATATAGTAAACTTTCCCAAGTATGGTTACAATATTTCTTTCACGCAAGTATTTCAAAAGTTCAAAGCGTGCTGGTGCCCCTGAACAAACAGCGACCTTGGCATACCGGTAATTCCTGCGGCCTGCCTCTGTTAACAGTGATTAAAGGCTTTGTGTATAAATAACTGCATGCCAGGCAGAAGTAATAGTGGCGAAAGCCAGTGAACTCGCTCCCGATCCAGGACATGCAGTCTTATCGAGATGATCTTTGAAAACCCATATGTATGTGGTCCATTTACATGTGCACGAAGGTCCAGTTCAGCTTCCGAATAAAAGGTCTGCATGGGACAAATCAGGTAAACTCTTCCAGTCACGCGAGGATATTTTTTGTTAAGAACGATGACCTCTTGAAATATCGTTCCTGGGGTCTAGATGACACAGCGATCTTGACATTCCTGAATAGGCCGAATCCGTTTGTTATGGTGCTGACCGCATTGACAAATATGCTTAACAGCAGAACTTTTTTTTATCAGATTTTGGCGTATATCAGTCCACAGAATTTCTAAATATAGACTTCAGTTTATGCCAATTGGTGCACAGTCCACGAGCTCGACTGCGCTGATAATTTGTTGAACATAAACTAGGCTACCCGTCCCTTCTAGGGAGGCACTGGATAGGATGACCAACGCATATTTCACATGGTCAATACATTTTTAACATATTCGAGAATTGACGAATACACTTTTGTCAAAAAGAAAAATGTTCCGAGAACTGATATTATAAAATCATCATGTGAATTAAAAAGTTATATTCGAAAGAGGTCGCATTTTAATTCATAAAGAATAATACTTTGTGAATATGACGTCATGCCATATGTTTTCATGCAGTGGATACTGTGGACAGACTGATCTTCACCATCGCGTAAACTTGCTTGTGCTTGCCATCAGAATTACACATGCAGCTGGCCGTTGGATACTGAATCATATTCATGTATTTAATTCTAACCTGAGGAACACTTAAAAGCTTGACTATATTTGAAAAAAATTATAAATTAAAATATAGGTGTCATTTGTCTATAGCGTTAAAAATGTAACAAGCATCAGTCATCGTCTAAACCAATGGATCATGATTTGCCTCCAAGAGGGTATGCGTCCATCCCCGTTCCTTTGTATTTGTTTACAACATAACTCGTGCAATAAAGAACGGAATCTCGTGAGATTTTCAGGGCATTTCGGGAACAGGCCAGTAAATGTGTGGTGTGGATCTGGCACATGATCCGGATTCTTGGATGTTATCAAGGATTAATCACAAATGTAGAGTCACTTATGCACTTATCCTCAGGCATTCCATTTATTTCTAATTATGATGAATGGTAGCTATTTATACGAGTTACTTTAAATGATTGCCGGAGTCACCCTCTGCTCCCCAGTATCTGTTCCTCGGTATCTATATGTTACCTATATATATATATATACATTGAAGAAAAACAACAAAATACAGACTGTTTCACGGGATGCGACCCGATCATCAGGTGAATGTTGTTAGAATGAAGCTAACGGCGTGGTTTGAAAAGCCGAGACTTTACGAGATTACGAAATTATGCTTTGTGCGTATCGGGGAGAGCAAGTAAATGTGTTATATCGCTCTGGCCTTGTCTGAAGGCCATAAAGTACTTTACACCGAAGGGTAACTCTACCTTCTCTCTCTCTCTCTCTCTCTCTCTCTCTCTATATATATATATATATATATATATATATATATATATATAGAGAGAGAGAGAGAGAGAGAGAGAGAGAGAGCTGCCAGTATACATGTTGTCTGTTTCAGTGACGAACAAACCAATAGGGGCCAATACAAGAGGGGGGGGGGGTCAACACACTTTCAGTATAAGGGGCAGGCCAAAGTAAGCGTCTCCCCTTGAACTTCAGAGAACAAGATATATATATCTAATTAAGTTATGGCCCTTGGTGCCACTTCTGCAATTCTGTATAAGAATGGCCAGCATTAAAAGCTTGTTTATTTATTATCAAGCTCTGCCATACATAAATGTTTCATTAGGTTATCAGAAAAGCTAATTGCACCTCAGCGAGAGCTGCGAACCTGCAGATATATATTAATTGTGAAACCCTGCATTGGAACTGACAGGTCTCTGTTTTGACAGATTTGATTTGCCACGTGTTTCATGTGCTTGGAATGCGTGGCCTCACTAAGAAAATATACACAAATGGAAGCCTTTCATTATGCCATTAATATACTTCCTGAATTCCTTTTTTTATTGATATACTTATAACATGTAAACACTATAAAACTAATCAAGTGGAACTCAGTTACAAGCATCTATTCTTCATGAATTCTCATCATAAATCAAATTACAATTTAACATTTTATCAAAGAAGGAAAATCAGCACTGGCAAACATAGATATACTGAACCTAAGGAACGTATAGGTACCGGAGATCAAAGGTGGGCACCCTGATTACAAACGAAGTGTTCAAATTGTCATTAACGTAATATAATGATCATGAAATTCTTTAATCGTCTCAGACCGTTTATATGGTTTACCATACTCATAGGATAGAGAGAAAAAAATTAAGATCATGCGACATGATTCTTTTTTTTGGTTAGTTTTATGTATTTAAATACTGAAGCATGGGCCTTGTTTAAAGAGAAAATGTCAGGGGAGCAATGCTTCCCGGACGCCCCCCCCCCCCTTTGAAAATACGAACCCCCACTTAAGATATCCACGCCCATGCCCGACTAACAACAAAGAAAGAACTCCTTCTAAATAATAATTTTGTCTCCACCCTCCCCGTTTTTATAATTTTTTGTTTAATCTTTAACATCTTAATTTTTCTTAAAGTATTTGATTTAAATCATTCAAGTTTACACACATGCTATATAATATAAAATATTTTGTGTAAGCATTTAAAGAGGCAATACTATATCTTTTTTTCAATGGGAGATGCATAATTGATGATTATCAAGGAAAATATATGAAACTATTAAATATTTGGATTTTAAAATTATCTCGAAATCTTTATGTTAAAGGTGACACATATTTTCTCAATTCAGTGATACAAAAGGTACTTTGTCCCTACCTCTAAAAGCTGTGGGGTCCCTTATAAAAATGACTGAGGTAAAAATGGCTGAAGTAAAAATGGCAGAGGTAAAAATGGCTGAAGTAAAAATGACTGAGGTAAAAATGGCTGAAGTAAAAATGATGGAGGTAAAAATGGCTGAAGTAAAAATGATGGAGGTAAAAATGGCAGAAGTAAAAAAGGCGGAGGTTAAAATGGCTGAAGTAAAAATGACTGAGGTAAAAATGGCTGAAGTAAAAATGATGGAGGTAAAAATGGCAGAAGTAAAAAAGGCGGAGGTTAAAATGGCTGAAGTAAAAATGGCAGAGGTAAAAACGGCTGAAGTAAATTGGCGGAGGTAAAAATTGCTTAAGTAAAAATGGGAGAGGTAAAAACGGCTGAAGTAAAATGTTGGGTGTTCATGTTAGACGAACACACATGGTGCGGAAATAAGATACACTATTGATCATATGTTGGTACATACTCAGTATACAGTATGTTTGTATGTGTTAGGAAGCAATGCTGAGTTCTTGATGAGTAGTGTTGATCTTACAAATTTCTTATATGTCAAGGAAGGATGAAGGAAATGAAAGTCATAACTATATTTTTTTACAAAGCTGTTGTTTATCCGACACAGCCTTTCGTATATTTTGGTTTAAACAAAACTAAAAGTGTTGATGTAGAATCATAATATAGGTGTGTATAATAGAATTGTTCAAAGTAACCTTTCATCTTAATCATGAGACTAATCATGGGGAATGTGTTCGGCAGGATCTTTGCTGGGCAAAGGCAGCGTGATCTGCTAGGTTCCTGTGTGGCCAATGTTGCAAAACAAAGTTGCTAATCCACAGTGTGTACACCATCCAGATGCATTCACCTCAGCCATTTTTACCTAAGCCAGTTTTACCTCGGCCATTATTATATAGAACCAGCTGAGGGAGCATGCCCCCGTTCCCCTTGAAACATAAGCCTTGTCAAGAGAAATCGTGGGCGGGCAGTAGAAATAGAGTGGCCAACTTTTCTTTAATTTTATACTCTGATATATATATATATATATATATATATATATATATATAAATATATATTTATATATATTATATTATATTGAACCTGCCAAATACTAGTATATGTTTTAATTTCATGGTGCAGAGCACAATATTTAGGAACTGAAAATATCATTTGTTAAGTATCCATCTAACCTTGCTTATAATAATTAAAATTCATTCTTTAAACAAATATTTCATGTTTATATCTTTATTAGAAAACTGTAAATTATGTCCATGTCATATGTGTCCATGTCATTTTATTTATTTACTTATGGTCATGTAATCACCAAATTCCCGTAGTGATTGCCAAGAATGATATGTTAACAGTTTTGCTGCTTGGTTGATACGGTCCCCAGTCCGGAAATCCCCTCGGTATTTTGAGACGTCATGCTTGTTGTTCTGGTATTTCCATGGGTCATGATACATAATTGATCACCACAGGCACGCTATAACATTGATAAAATCATAAAAACCTCATTATCATTTGACATAGCATCCTGCTTCATGGTGTAACAAGCATGTGGGTGTGCAGTTAGGCACGTAATGTAATATCCCCAAAAAGGTCAGCCCGTTAACTTATCCTGAAATCAGAGGTTAATGTGGTGCAGATTTTAAAGCTAGAAACGAATAAAGTTTAGAAACGATATTTCAAAGGAGATCTCAACCATCTCAATTACAATAAACTTCATTAGAAGGAAATTCCTAAATCATGTAATTAACACACGATGTTACAGTTAGAATGCGTCCATATCCATGGTTATACGGTTATATTATGAAGGAGCATTGTAATGGCGATCTTTCTCTGACATTGAAAACTTTTATTTTCCTTTCGATTTCTGAACTGGGTGGTTATTCAGAAGTTAAAGTTATTAGTCATGTCTGGCTTTTATTTTCGATTTCCCTGGGGGAAATGTTGTACGTCAGCTGTCATTTAAGGCACATGCTTCTTATTAATTAAGATATTTTATATATATATAATATATATATGTATGTAAAAACAGTAAATATAGCGACTTACGATAATATACACAAACATACATATAATAAAATATGATTTCACATTCAACAGTATAAATAATCAGTACTTGATATTCATTGATGTGTATTATGGGTGGTATTTCAGTTATATAAATGTTTTGTTCATACAATTCAATATGCATGCTATCTCGCACCAGCAGTAAAATTTTTTCTGCGAAGTTGAGGATGTCAGCTCGAATACAATATACATATCACCTGACCTCACGCCATCGAAATTCTTAAATGGATAAACGTCTCGCTTACGTCAGATATTATGCCAATACACATACGTAAAGAAACGTAAAGTCCCTTTGCATGTATTTTCATCTGTATCACAATGGATTTTCCCCACAGTATGCAATAAAAAGAAATATATATATCTACAGTAATGAAGAATCAACTGAGACTTTGAATCAGTAGGCATCGATATTGAACTGATGGGGCCTACTGCAACGATATTGAACTGATGGGGCCTACTGCAACGATATTGAACTGATGGGGCCTACTGCAACGATATTGAACTGATTGGGCCTACTGCATCGATATTAAACTGATAGGGCCCACTGCATCGATATTGGTCTGATAGTGCCTATTTTGACCTCGGCAGAACCTTATGTAGGGCTTGGGGGTACTAATCTACCAGCCGGGTGGTAACGGTTTAATATAAATGCTATTTAAAGGATATAAACCGTATAACTTTGTTCCTCATCCTTTAGATACTCATAAATCCGTGAAAAACAAATACAGCAAGATATTTTGATGTAATACCATAAAACCGTTAATTGATTTGACCAAATTGGTTGACTAGTTTACACCAGCTCTTCCTAAACATTCTCTCGTGGCCGCATCTATATCCATATGCCAAAGTATGAATGACATATTAAATTAAGAATCGACAGTTTTAGTCATTTTATTTAAAGATAATCATGAGTGTGCAGAGCAACTGTGTGAACCAGACTACGGACGCTCTTGTGTTCGAACATTGTTTTGTGTCTGAAGAATCAAAGAAATGTGTGGCCAGAATAAGCGCTATATTATTTGTTATTTCCTTGCTAAACTATATTAGTGTAGATGGTTTCAACTTTGGCTTACCGTTTTTTAAGCCGACATTTGTAGTAGTTGCCGAAGTACAGTATACAAACATCATCCTGTCATCAACAACATACCGTGGATTATTTTTCAAAACATAGAAGAAGCTGCTTTACTCGCACTGGACTGAGGATTTTCCATACTCAGCAGAACCCTGAGTCTCGGGGTGGAGGATTAAAGACTAGCCATGTCAACTCTGGACGTTGTCAAGCCAGTTGTCTGTCACTGTCTTCCATGGGTTTCGCGGCAGGTTTCATCTCCGGGTACTGGAGCTTACCTTGTTTTCCAATTGCCTGGGAGATTCCTTCATACTTCCGTGACTGTGGATTTGCTGTCTTTGGTCAAGCTTGCAGTATGACAGCATATTCCTGGCTTAGTGCTCGGGTCTGTCTTTCTCGATTCTTCTTGCACAGTCTTGCATTTGTCTACCTCCATCGCTCGCTGCTATACAAGATGTAGGTCATTAATTGCAATATGCTTTGTGCCGTGTGTTCATCACGTGGATGCAGACCAGGGTGGTGCTTCTTGTCAATACAAGAGGAGGGAGCTGGTCCTCAGAATGTATTTGAACATTTACCCTCTGCAAACCTGTTCTTTAAGCAAGATGTTTTGTCCCCTTTGCTGCCCTAGTAGTGGACAAGGATAATTGTTTCCACATAGTAGACTTTAGCTCGGTTAGCTTCCGGAACTCTTTAAGTTGTGAATTCAGACTCGTCGACATGACGTAGTCCTTCTGAATTGTCGCTTGTATGATCATTATTGCTGCCGTCGACTCGACATAGTCCTTCTTGTCACTTGTACGATCATTATTGCTGCCGTCGACTCGACATAGTCCTTCTTGTAACTTGTTGCAAGATCCTTTTTTTTGTCACTTGTACAATCGTTATTGCCGCCATCGACTCGACATAGTCCTTGTCACTTGTACGATCATGATTGCCGCCGTCGACTCCACATAGTCCTTTTCACTTGTACGATCATGATTGCTGCCGTCGACTCGACATAGTCTTTGTTCCTTGAACGATAATTATTGCTGCCGTCGACTCGACATAGTCCTTCTTGTTAATAGTACGATTATGATTGCTGCCGTCGACTCGACATAGTCCTTGTCACTTGTACGATTATGATTACTGCCATCGACCCGACATAGTCCTTCTTGTCACTTGTACATGATTCTTTTTTGTCACTTGTACAATCATTATTGCCGCCATCGACTCGACATAGTCCTTCCTGTCACTTGTACGATCATGATTGCTGCCATCGACACGACATAGTCCTTGTTACTTGCACGATTATGATTGCTGCCGTCGACACGACATAGTCCTTGTTACTTGCACGATTATGATTGCTGCCGTCGACTCGACATAGTCCTTTTCACTTGTACGATTATGATTGCTGCCGTCGACTCGACATAGTCCTTGTCAATTGTACGATTATGATTGCTGCCGTCGACTCGGCATAGTCTTTCTTGTCACTTGTACGATCATTATTCCCTCCATCGACTCGACATAGTCCTTGTTACATGTACGGTCATTATTGCTGGCGTTGACTCGACATAGTCCTTCTTGTTAATTGTACGATCATAATTGCTGCCGTCGACTCGACCTAGTCCTTGTCACTTGTACGATTTTGATTGCTGCCGTCGACTCGACATCGCCCTTCCTGTCACTTGTACGATCATTATTGCTGCCGTCGACTCGACACTGTCCTTCCTCTGAGATATACTCCAAGGAATTGCTTAAGTCAATTAAATTACGGTGTAGGTCAGGGTTCTTGATATACTTTCGACATTTCGATCAGTACCCCGATGTTGAAATTTTGCTCCGATGTGTTCTGTTTATTTTGTCTTTTCTTCAGCGTTCCTCTGGATTCTATAAGGTGACCGCTTATTTGGAATTTTTTACCAGACAATCCATTAAGTAGACTCATTCAAATTAAATAGACCCCTCCTATTTACAAGATGAATTTAAGAATTGACAGTGCATGTTTGACCTGTGCATGGTTCAAAATGAAGTCCGTTTCCTGGCCCGTACTCGAACAGTCCTCATCCTCTGACCAAAAGGACTAGGTGGAGCAAAAAACGGATAAAACTGTTCCAGACCAATGGTCACCTCAAATTATAAGGACAATGTATATCTAATGTATGAAACCGAATATTTACAAATTAAATTATTTTAAAAGTCATGATACCTTCTGAATAAAATTCCTTACCATACTTCAAATAAGCGTCGTCCCCTGACCAAAATCTGCAAATATTCATATAAATCGCTCAGTTTTTTTCTATTTACCTAGCTCGTAAAAATTGTACCAACCAACACTCGGGGGAAAATATGTGGACCGGTATGGAAGTTCATTGAATAAAGATAAGGTTATCTACCGTAAATAATAAATATACTGTATTGTATCTTGAAACTGAAAAGTTTCTAACAACATTAAGTCTTTTTGTTTGTATTTTTCATCACCACAATTCTGTTTATATATGCTTTGATATCATGTGAATTTTGAGCTGCATCAACAGCCTTTTGTCATATTCAGCGAGGCACTAAAGCGACCACTGGCGCAAACAATGCCTATCAGATTAAACCTAGCTGGGCCCGCCTGCCTGACAGTTCGTCATGCCAACGCACTACACAAAACGTGCATGTGCCCTACGTTCTAAGTCTCTGTATATAGCCCCTTTGCTATACGTGTACACAGTTTAGCGGAACTCGTTCATGTTGGCCTATCAACTGAATCGGCCCATCCCGTTCGAGTTTAAAAGGGAGGAGCGGCAACAGGCGTCCCAGCCCCTAAAATATGTTAAACGTTTAGGGAGCTCTTTATTTCCTAAATTACCAGGGGGTGCCTAATCCTTTCGCTGAATAAGTTTTGTATTTGTACACAAATCTAGCTGTTAATTCATATAATAGGATCATTAGCACATGGGCTAGGAAGGGTCACCGTGCACCCCCTCTGGGATTTTATGCCATTGGTATTTTTAGATTCCCAAGTATGTCCAATTTCTGAATTCAGATGTTAACATTGATTATTTTAGGATATACTACCCTTTTCGGCCATTTAAAGACAACCGCGTCTTTACGCACGGCACCTGCGGACAGTTAGCCTTGATAAGGGGGTACGGGTATGTAAATGCTTATAGCTCGCTTAATATTTGACATATTTACATCAAATAAATTGTATTGTATTTGCAAATAGTCGGGGAAAGTCACTGGTACAAACAATCTTATAAATGTATCACATATTTTTGTTGATTAAGCAATTTATAACGAAACTAATAAAATATCCTGAAAGAATCTTGAATTGAACAGCTTTTTCTTCAAACTTTTTCCAACAGTAGTTTTTTTTCGAGATGATGTTGTCATTTCTGAAGTTTTCGTGCATTAATGCATAAGTTCTTGACACTCTTTCGAATCCTTTTGAGAAAAATATGAATATTTGACCTTATATACATGCAATAAATGACCCACTATCAAAACTATTTTAAAATACCCTTTGTATATAAGATGAATGTGGTGTCCCCTGTTTCCCTCCAGATGTACTTGATAATCACTGTGGTGCTTCCCTAATATATATATATATATATATATAAAGATATTCTCCTGTACCAGAAGGTGCTTATTGGCTTTAATAATAATTAGAGCCCTCTCTTGAGCAATTTTTGAACACATCATAATAATAAAAAATAATCATATAAACATTCTAATAGATTAAGAACATTTCCGTTTTATGCAAATCAAACTGAAAAATTATGATGTATTTGTCCACAAAATGGAAGACTAAATATTTTTAAAAAAATAATTTACTTACGGTGGACGTGTAAGCTCAGTGCATTTGTCCCGTATACAGTACGGCATAAGAAGTGTCTTGTACCACAATGTTAACACAAGGTTTCAAGTCATGTCAAAAGGGGAAAGAACAAGACGGCATGTACAACAGTTTCAATTATTAAACACAATTATTAATTACAGCTTTTACAACTTCATAACTTCATTTGGTGTTGGTTGATTTTTTATGTTTTTGTTACAATTATATTATGACTATGTCATAATTTGTCTTGTTCTTTTTAAATGCCTTACTATGTGGCTTTCAGAATTTCTCGCAAGGAAAAGTACTTGATATTTTTTAATTGAAAACAAATCACACGATCTAAATGTATGCTGATGCAATAGAGTGGACATTTTAATGAAGATTTCTTTTCAAGGCAATCGAAAGTAATGGAAGGTATAAACAGCAGCAAGAAAGTAAAGGAGCGGAAGTCTCACATGCAGTGACAGTACAATCCAGGGTGGGGGGGGGGTGTCATACATGTGGTCTTCACTGGGAATAATTTTAATTAAAAACATACGTAGCATTTCTGATTGTGAAGATTACAAATATTGACGGAGAAAAAGAGAGCTATATTTAATATGAAACAATCAGAGACTATAAGGATTCTAAGCAGAAATGGACAAAGCCTGTGCCCTTATTCCGGACACAGTGGAGGCCAATCACTGACAACATTGGGACTACTAATTATACAATCTCTGACATGTCCGTCCAAGTATATCATATATCTTTTGTTGTATACAGTGTATTTTCTTTTATTCATTTTATTTTATTACAATTCATATATCTGTAAAATATAACTCAGCTTCTGTAAAATGCGGTTGTATATAAAATTCGCATGTGAGTTCACCTGTTCATGGCACTTTTTTAAAATGAAATGTGTTTTATATATTTTCGCCCATGAACATTTTGAGAGGATTCAGCCCCTAGCTCCCATGTTATGGCCTTAAATAATTTCGTTATTTATGATGAGGCTTTCTGCTGTTTCAGTGCTTACTTCTGAAATTAATAAACGGAAGACTATGGATATTAATTATATTGCCCCAGATAAGGAGGGGAATAGTCAGTCATTCGCGTTTATTAACAAGACAGACTTTAAGGTCTTAAACAGAAATATTCTACATGAATGGCGGAGATATTATTGGAATCATGTAAGGAAATCAAAATCTCTGCTGGCGATTTGGTAAAATATCCTTATTTTTCAATATACAAATAAGCGTGAATGCATGAGCATGACACAAACTGATTTCGGTTAATTAATTATATACACCCATCTTTCTATGTCAGTCCCCAAAACACGTGTTTTTATGAAGAATCTAATAAATTTCAGTGCTTACATTTGAGATAATAAAATGCATTTAATGGTCAAGTTAATGACAAATGGACACTCTATCTCTCCTGGAGAGGTCAAGGTAATGGAAGTACCAATTTAAAATTCAATGCCCAATCATTGAAGGCTATGTATATCAAGGCTACGTATATACGAGCAGGAAGTAAAAGCCTACCGTTATGAAAGTATTCCATTCGAATGGCAGGAGTGATTGTTGAGAACCCGCTTCTTACTTTACTGTAGTTGTTTAATATATTATGTAAAAGATAGGTAATAAAAAAATGCTAATATTCCCTTCTAGTCCCTACAAAAATACCCAGTAATATATACACAATTGCTACTAGTGAGGACTCAGTCTTATCTTGTAAGATCCTCTCCTGAAGTATCATTTGAAAATTCATTACAATTTATTATACAAAATTTTATTCAATGCTGATAAAAATACTCAAATATCATACAGTGAAACCTGTGTAATAAGACCATCCTTATTTACTGGCCAAAAGTGGTCTTAAAAAACAGGGGTCTTATTAGACAGGTCCGTTATAACCAGTGAGAATGGTTTCGGTTCACCCAAGGGTGGTCTCAATAGACAGGAGGTCTTATTAGACAAGTGCCCTCTTACACAGGTTCCACTGTTATACGTGTGGTATCTGCCGGGTTGTAATACATCTTTCGCTAACCAGTAAAATGTGATCAACAGTTCAGGGAAATTTTTTTTCGATGCAAACACGCTTAGACATATAATTATGTTTATTTATTTGGAATTACATTTTTGCTAGATATTAGCAGGCTTAATTTCTACGTTGCAATACTGGCAGCATTAACGCTGCATTTGGTCTCAATTCCTCCCATGTACCAGAATGGTGGTGACAGTGGTCTAGGTCTGACCCACACTTTCTTCCATGGTATTTAAAGTATTAATAATTAGAAAGTCACCAAATTTTCTTGAATGACACTTGTTCTCAAGTGGTTATTCACCCTTTTTTCCATGAAATGCCTAGTATATATTTAAATTTTTTTATATCCGCCAGGAATAATATGTTTTGATCGCCGTTTGGAACTATCTATTTAATATAGGATGGTAACCGGGATCAACATAAAATTATTGTTTGAAGGAATTTTCTGTATTAAGAGACAAGGTATTACTTTTTTGCCCGAGGAGCACTCTACGAAAAAAAGGGTACGTTTCAGATATAACTGAAATGGGTTCTTCAATATTTGGAACCTTTAAAGGTTCCTACTGGAACCTTAAAGAAGACGGGGTTCTTTTTTGGAACCTCCCGAGGGTTCTTTTATGGAACCTGGAAGGTTCCATCTAGAACCTCTTCAGAGGGCCTGAGGGGAAACCTCCAAGGTTCTTCACGATGGATTGAGTGGGGAACCTTATAAGGACCTTGGTGGAACCCCATGTGTATACATACCCCTCCTCCTTATCAAGTATAACTGTCCGCTGGTGCCATGCAAGAGTAATGACTCTAAGTGGCATAAAATTGTAGGGTGTCCTAAAATAATCAATGTTAACGTCCTAATTCATTGATTGGACATATATGTACTTGGTGGATATATAACACCTATGTCATAAAATTCCACAGGGGGTGCACGGTGGCACTTCCTACTCCATGGCATATATATATATATATATATATATATATATATATATATATTTGTATATATATAAATATATATATATATATGAATGATTATTTTTGTGTAGTTGTTATATGTTAGAAATGGCTCAAGAGAGGGCTTCATTTTTTAAACACAATAAACACCTTCAGGTTCAGATGAATAACTATTTATATCATTATAGAAGCATTACAGTGAAAATCAAGTGCATCTGGAGAGAAACATGAGACACCACATTCAACTTATATACAAAGGGTACTTTAAAATGGACTTAGCAGTGGGTCATTTACTGCATGGATATATGGTCAAATATTCATATTTTAACAGACGGATTAGTAAGAGTGTCCGGAACTAACGTATTAATGCACAAGAACTTCAGAAATGTCAACATCATCTGGAAAAACTACTGTCGGGGAAAGTTTAAAAAAGCTGTTAAATTCAATATTCTTTCAGGATATTTTATTAGTATCGTAATTAATTGCTTAATCAACAAAAAAATGTGATACATTATATGATAATTTTTTGTCAGTGATTTTCTTCTATTATTTGCGAATACAACACAGTTTGTTTGAAGTGAATATATCAAATATCAAGCAAGCTATAAGAACTTACATACCCCTACCCCCTTAGCAAGGCTACCTGTCCGCGGATGCCGTGCGTAATGACGCGGTTTTCTTTAAATGGCCTTAAAGGGTAGTGTATCCCATAATAATCAATGTTAACACCTTAATTCATTAATTGGACATACTTGGGAATCTAAAAAAAACTATGTCATAAAAAATCCCTGAGGGGGTGCACGGTGACCTTTCCTAGCCCATGAGCTACATCTTGAAGTCCATTAGACACGATTTATAGTAGCTGTAATAGGCTAACCAAAACCTCCATTACACATGCACAGGTCATACCATGTCATCAAATGTCTCGGCGACCCCCCCCCCCCCCACACACACACACATACACACAATCTTCTCTTCGAATTTTAGTGGGGATCTCATTTTGTCACTCATAGTTGCGGTAAAACCTCTTATTGAATAAGCTACAAATGGTGGCGATTTAAGTTTATTTAAGTAAAATATATATTTCTGTACCACACATTTGCCAAAAACTTTAACGCAATCTGCATTTAAAGCGCCTACAAAGCGGACATAAATAGTCATTTTCTTTATTCGATTTTATACACCATGAGAGGGGACATAAATGGTCATTTTCTTCATTTGATTTTATACACAGTCGGAGGATTACCCCTCGCCCCCCCCCCCCCCCCCAACACACACACACATCCAGGGCACGCGATAGGGATTTTGTGTGGTCCCTTATGCCAAAATCATGCGCACGCCTGTGGCATATTGGTCCCCTCTCCCCTCCCGTTTCACCCTATCAGCCGTAAAACTGCAGGCAGTTTATTCGCTTATTTTCGAAAAAAATAGTATGCATACATAAAAATAACAATAAACAAAATCAATTGTGCCTAACTGCTGCCACCTTGCGGATAAAAAGGAAACTTGCCTGAACCCATGCTGCTTTGGCAGTACAGGTAGGGATACACAGGACTGACAAACACGTGGTAACTAATAAGTAGCAAGAATGGATTTTGTAGAGAATTTAATTCAGGTAAGAGACTCTACTGCTATAAAGTATGAGTTTAATGAAAATCCATAGGATTTTTGTTGTTACTTGTAATATTATATTGTGATATTACAAGTGGTAACACGGTACCTATTACCGTTTTATTATTGGGTCGTTTGACCTGATTTCGTCGTAGTATCTCTTAGAACATTGGAGAAATGAAGACTATTATTAATAGGGATTCAAGCGCCAGTGGTGATATTATATTTAAAATTATTACTAACTTAGAAAAATACCAAAGACTGATTAATATCTGTTGTAGCTATAATCTAAATTATGATTCTAAGATACTAGAATACGGGTAGTTGACAAGCAACTACGTGTATCCGCCGAAATCACAGAGGAATTGGTAAAGTAAGGCACTGAATGTTCTTGACATGACACAACTCCAAATTTGTGGCATCTGTGATGCCTATTAAACTCCTCATATATGTGCAATTGTCTCCAAGAACAAATCTACAGATGGATACACCATGCAAAATTCAGGCCGAGACACCATCCACTACCGAGAAAAATTGCATCAATGCATTCTATAAAATCAGAACAGCTGGTGACGCCACCTGTCTGGTCTACAACGAAGCTGTCCAAGGTGGATGGACATGCAAAATTTCAGACCAATACATTGAACTACTCCTAAGATAATGGCAAATTTTCTCCAAAGGAAACGTACGGATGGCAACCACATGAAAATGATTGCAGATGGCGACACCAGTCTTGATTACGAGATGGAGGTTTCAAAGATTTATGGACATGCACAATTTCAGCCCAATTAATTGAACCAAGCATTAATACGAACAGATGGGAAATGCATGGATGGACGCAACGCAAAAATAATTGTAGGTGGCGCTACCAGTCTCGAATACGCAATGGAGAAATTCAAGATCTTTGGACATGCCAATTTCAGCTCAATACATTGAACCACTCCTGAGATAGGGACTGTTATCACAAAGACACCCAGATTCATACTGCACATAAAGGAGGCGGGTTTGTTATACACAACTACATATGTGAGCGAAGAACATTGCCAGGTTACTGAAAGGTCGGTCTAAGGGTCTCAGAGGAGTTTTCTGGAAACGAACGCGGCGGCGGAGGCGGTAAACAGATATGGGGTATATTACAGTTTTTCAATTACTATTACTATAACTTTCAATTTCTGTTATTACTATTACTTTAACTATTACCATTACTACATTTTATCATCTATTACTATTACTATTATTAGGGTATCTATTACTATTACTATTAATTATATTGACGGGAGGATTCTAGTTCTTGCGTAGCCAACACTGCTTTAAACCAGACATAGGGTCTATTACAGCTGCTCTATTACTATAACTATAACTTTCAATTTCTTATATTACTATTACCATTACTATTACAATATTTTACCATATATTACTATTACTATTACTTATCCTGATTTGAGGATTCTAGACCTTGCGCAGCCAGCAGTGCTATTCACCAGTACTACAATAACATGAATAAACTACAATTACAAGCACCTGTTATACACACAATTTCCTTATACTGTGTCTGTCATTCACAGCAGGGAGGTCTTAATCATTTCAGCACCTTAATTCTGTTAATTTATAATTTGAAACCTCTATGATAAATATTTTCAATACATCAGTGTATATCTTGTCTTATTATTCAGGCTAAGTATGGATTATATTGGAGCATTTATTATACCATGTACCAGTTCTACATGAAATATAGCATTTAAAGGTCATTCCTCGCATATTCATAAGGGTAATTTTTCGTCATATTACATAATGAAAGTTCAGGTTTTATGGCTAATTTTTCATCTCCACAGTACATACATTTCCACTGGAATTTCCAACAGTTTCACAAAATATTGAAATGAGAAGGCAGGTGAATATGCATCTTATTGAAACTTTGAAACAAAAACAATCCACACATTGATAACTGCACACTTTTTACGAAAAAATCAACTGTTTTTTTTACGGGACTGGCTGTGTTAAATAGAAATTATAAGATAATTGTACGAACTCTTGAGTATTATATCTGATTTGTATATATTTGTGCATCTCTGTACATATATTCTTCATATATTTCACAAATTTATTTTATAGCATGCACATATTTCTGTTTAAAATTTATCTACATCCTCTTTATTAATATATAAACATGTAACCTAAAATTGTCACCAGAGGAGATATATATGATTATTACATATCATTATTTACAATACTGGTAGCATGCACGGCCAATATACCTCAGGCATGTCCATCTTCACTGCAATAATCTCTTGTATCATTTTCCATTCTTCAAATGTGAGAAATATTCTAAATCTGTCAATTTCCAAAATTTCTGTATTAATCCGGCATAAGATAAGAAACATATCCACAATTTAGGAATGTGCAAAGAAATTTCAACTTATATCAATTTCACAAAATATACATAAAATTATTTTAATCACTCTCATAATAAATTTTATTTTAAACAATCTTGTACTTTACATTTTGTACATAACAGGATCTAATCAATAATATCAAACTAGAATACGGGTAGTCGACTAGCATCTACGTGTATCCGCCGAAATCATAGTGGGACGGGTGAAGCGAGGCATAGATTGAGTGACAGGGAGAAATAGAGCGAGATGTTTTGCATATTATTATGGATGTCTATAAACATGATTGTAGGTGGCGCCACCTGTTATTTGAGAGAGAAAGCTGTCAAAGATGTATACATATGCAAAATTTCAGGTGGATAAATCAAACCACTGTTGAGATATGAGTGGTTTTTACCCTGGGGCGATGGACACCATGCAAAAATAGTTGTCAGTTTGGCTACCAAATTTGTATAAGATGTAAAGCTCTGTAAGATCTATACTAATGCAAAATTTCAGGCCAATACGTCAAACCAATCCTGAGATATTTGTATGGATGTCTGCAGTGTAATCGTGAATGTCCGGGGCGCCACCTGACACAAAATCGAGAAAGCTATGCAAGATGTATACATATGCAAAATTTTAGGCAGATAAGTCAAACCACTGCCGAGATATGATGGATTTTATCCCACGGCAGACAATCAGATGGATGTGTGTAGAAATGGTTGCAGGTGGCGCCACCAGTTTTGTGTATTATAAAGAGCTATGTGAGATCTATACTAATGCAAAATATCAGGCCGATATGTCTTGCCAGTCCCGAGATATTAGCATAGATGTCAGAAGCGTGAACATAAATATAGGTTGGTCCACCTGTCGTTAAATCAAGAGAGCTATCGAAAATGTATACACATGCAAAATTTTAGGCAGATAAGTCAAACCATTGCCGAGATATGAGTGATTTTATCCCAAGGCAGACAAACTGGAACTTTTGTATTAAATTTTTAATTATTCTGGGGGTAATTCTGAGTCCCATAGCGCGGAGGAACTGGGTAACAGAGGCCTAATTTCAGGTTTCCATTAAGATTTTTCATGGACCTCCATGGATGTCAAGTGCGAAGTTTCTACGTCCAATGGTTACGATTCGAGAAAAAAAATATAGGTGGGTCCACCAATCTGCAGGAACTGATGAAACACTCAATGGTGAATATGCATGCACAGAATCATGGTGATCAATGCATTAGTTATTCAGATACTGAATCAATTGTATCAATTTTTTAATTATTCTTGGGAGTAATTCTGAGCCCCATAGCTAGGAGGATATTGGTAACACAGACCTAATTTCAGTTTTCAATGGAGAGTTTTTATGGACTTCCCTGGATGTCAAGTTAAAAGATTCTACTTCAAATGGTTCCGATTTGCGTCCTGTTAACAGGTGACCACATTTTTAAAGGTATCAATAATAGATTAAGAAATGCGTAAAAATTCGAAAAAAAAGTGGCGCCACCAGTCTGCAGGAACTGATGAAACAGTCCATGATCAAAAAGCATGCAAAGAATCACGGCGATCAATGCATTAGTTATTCAGATGCTGGAGCTTTTGTATCAAACCTTTAATTATCCCATGGCTCGAAGGATATGGGGAGCAGAGATCTTATTTCAGGTTTCTGAGGAGATTTTTCATGCACCTCCCAGGATCTCAAGTTACAAGATTCTAGGTCCAGCGGTTACGATTTGTGCCTGGTTAACAGACGGACAGACGGACGGACAAAGAGTGATCACTATACCTCAGAAGACTTTCAGTCAGCTGAGCTAAAACCCTTTGAAAAATCTTCTGCGAAAATGTCCAGCAAAATTGTTTAATATTTCACAGGAATAATCACTGATACAACCTCTCTCAAGTTTGTTCGAATGGTTCCAGTTCTGATCATTTTAGCCGAGTTACAGGAAGCTGAACTTAAGTCATTTGGCCAAAAAAAAAGGATACTTAAATGACAATATTAGAAATGGCTGAGCCATCTTCACCAAATTTGATGCAAATGTTGATCACATGGCTCATATACGAATTTGAAGTTTTGGTGGGGCCATCTGCATCAACCTTTCCCGTACATGGGTCATCGATCATCAGTATATTAACCCATAAT
Source organism: Sipunculus nudus (assembly GCA_026874595.1). Taxonomy (NCBI): domain Eukaryota; kingdom Metazoa; phylum Annelida; class Sipuncula; order Golfingiida; family Sipunculidae; genus Sipunculus; species Sipunculus nudus. Next base: position 59,944,525 of record CM049311.1, on the reverse strand, counting down.
TTCTCATGATTAGGAGCAAGCATCCCCAAATTTTATGTAAAATTCAGTCACATATCAAATATTGTGGGATTGAGCGTTTTGTGGCGCCAACTGCATTATCTTACATTTTACGGGTAAAAAACTGAAATACCTTGGAATATTTCTTCTTTGAAATCATTCAGCCTAATGGTTCAATATTTCACAGAAATCATCCAAGAAATAAGCGCTCTCAAGTTTGTTTAAAGAGTTTTGGTTTGTTGAATTTTAGAGGAGTTACAGGAATTTGAACTAAGTGATTTCTCCAAGTATGCATACTGACATAACGATCTCATAACCGACAGGAGCTAGCATCACCAGGTTTTGTGCAAATGTTGGTTACATGACTCATATTTGGAATTACAATTTTTGTGGTGCCACCTACAACAACCTGTTTACAAACAAAAACCTCATAATATTAGCCTCTTTCAGTTTTCGATTGTTTTATGATGAAACAGTTAAGCTGAATCGTTAAGTTTTTCACAAGTATTAATCTAGGGTATGGTTCTTTCAATATCCCTGCCTTGGCTTTAATATTTGCGTTTACTAATGAAATGCTTAAAATAAAACGTGATTCCATGTACCGATAGACTTAAGCCCTGTGAAGTCCGTATGGTGCATCCCTGATATTTGCATATTAAGGCGTCACAAGGCTCTTTGAGGACCTGACGATTCCCCCGTATTTGCATATCAGGCCGTCACGCCTCATGTGAGAGGCATCGTTGCTATGAGAACGCCAACAGCGATCCAACAGCTCGACCCGCTTGGTAACATTCGCACTGAAATCATATATTCAGGTATTCCACGCATGGACCTTCGTGTCCTATGATATATCTCTGCTGAACGAATATTACAGTCCATGGGCCAAATGTAAGTGCATATTGTAGACACTATCGCAACAGTTTTATACCAACAGGTCCAGTAAAATTCCCTCTGCCGAGATGACAAGAGCAGCTGGCAGCATTTGTCTGAACCCGTGTATTAATTGTCGAATTCCGACTCGCGAATCGTGATCGTTTCAGTCAGCCGGTACATTCGACTGCGCTCGTCGCGTGTGCACCTGAATATCTCGCGCTGATTGGCTGAGCCAGAGTTTGTTAGGCGTACTGTCAAGAGTGGTGGTCCGATAAACGTTAACACTGAGACTGAGCGTTATAGTGTTTTAAAGTCTTGCCGAACTTAACATAAGCGACGGCCTAAAATATTACGACAAATTAAATGGGAATATTAGTAGCCAATCGGAAGCCCGGAGTAGGCGATGACTGAATGAACCATGTTGGTTTTGGAAAAGATTCTGGGAAATACCACTGCTGACATCACTTGAAAAGACCTTAGTTTAGCGAGGCGGTGATGTTTGGCACAGACTGTCCGGGAACCGACCAAGATTACCAGTCCATGAAATTAGAGGGTCAGATAGTGGTAAATTAGTTATATGAGTTGCCGCAAGATGACGGTACCGAAACGCGGGAACGTTTAATTTCTCTGTCAGAAGCAAAAATTAAGTCATAACTATTCCATGGACTATGCCAGTCTATTCTTTCAATTGTATGAGAATAGATTGGGTTTGTTGATTTTTTGGTAGAGTCATACAAAGCTAAATTTGGTCATGTGGCCATTAGAAAGCCTATTTTGAACCGAGGACTGCCATAGTCTTCTTCTGCAAAACTGTTGTTAGGCCTTTGTTAAAGTATGAAATGATTGTTGGCAGAATTATTGGACCTTTAACAATGAAAGACTACATCTCTTATTATTTTTAACATTTTGATAAAAAAATATCTTATGGATAGGTCAGCTTGAAAAAAAAGCATTGTAACCAAAGTTTATCAGTCTTGTAAACAAGATTTACCACCAGGCTTAAATTGTGTCTGTATTTATAAATAGCCTGCAAACTATTTCAGATTTGAGAACAGGCCAAAGGTCAGTCTGGATCTATTTATAGCTTTGGCAGACTTCTAACTGTGTCAGATTATGCAACAGGTCAAGAGTTCACTCATTGCAGCCAGGTAAAGATAAAAAGTTCGGTCAGTGCAGCAAGGTGCAGGTCAAGAGTTCACTTGTGCCACCAATTTGTCACAGTTCACTCTGAGCAACTGCCTTGCTCACCTAAGCCTGGTCAGCCCATTGCATCAAATTCAAGATATCTTTAAGTATAAACCTGATATTTTGACCTGCCTTTGCATCTTTGATGGCTTTCTCATTTTCAAGACAGGTGTTGCCACCTACCGTGACTTTGGCAGAGTGTATGTGCCTGGATATATCGGCCTGAAATTGGACATATTAATACATTCGGATAGCTCTGTCGCATACAACACTGATGGCGCCACCTACAATAATTTTTTAAAAGTGCTTATTTCTCAGGAGGGGTTTGATATATCAGCCTGAAATTGGGCATATCTAAATAACATTAGATAGCTTCTTTGTATGCAAGACAGTTGGCGCCACCTACAATAATTTTTGCAGTGTATACTCTTGCTTATTCCTCAGGAGTGATTTGACAGAACAGCCTGAAATTATACATGTCCATACATATTGGATAGTTGTGTTGTATACAAGACTTATGGCGCCACCTACAATCATTTATGTGTTGTGTGCACCCATGCCAGAATTTAAGCAGTGATGTTTGTGTTATTGTTTCTTGTTCAAATGTTTAGGTCTTGCACTGTTTATATACATGTTACACATGTACTTGAAAAGTAATTGTCCAGCATTGAAGAATTATACCTGGAGCGTATCCCATACCATAGCTTCACATTAGGCCTGTAGGCCTTGTTGTCCCCTGCTCAGTGGATGTGGGGTCACTGATATGGGTGTGTCTGTCTGTCTATCCGTTTTTTTTTTTTTCCATGCAATAACTTTCCTATATTTTATCCGATTCCATTCAAATTTGGATCAGTGATTGCTCTAATACATACTTTGGTTGGGATTGGTTTTGAAGTGTCCATTTGAAAAATAATTCTCTTCAGCTCAAAACAAAATTATCAAATTTTGGTCCAATTGATAAATGTGTTTTAGTTTTTATGTTCGCCTGCAGATGTCTCCACGTCATAGTTTTCTTGTGCCCTCAAGATTTTTTCCACGTCATAATTTTGGTTGCTTATCAAGCATGAAAAACAAGAGCACAAAGCGGAGGACATGAATTCCACGAATTTGCTTGTTTTCTTGTGGTTGCTCTCTGTATCATAAAATGGTGATTGGTGAAAACAAGTTTAGGTTCATTTCAGAATATCCCTTGGGACTAAAGGTTGTGGGATATGATTTACATTTCTCAGTAATAATAAACAATTTATCTGTCTCTTAACAGCAAATATGCCCCTGTTTATCCTCCTTTTAGTAATCAAAGGTCAGATAGTGCTAGATAGACTATTTGGCTGAGACCTGCTCTGTCCAGTACTCTTATGTAACTAGTGAATAGTACAACAGCTGGCCCCTGCTTACCTTAACAAAAGGCACATCCTAGGTAGTCACTGGATAAGAACCAAGCCTTTTCAGCCTTGTAGATAAGCAGGTCATAGTAAGTAATAGAAAGTAATATGTATTACTCTATTACGCTGCCTTCTTTTTATATAACTTACAATTACAGCTCAAATGTCTGAGTCTATTACTATTACAATTACATGAAAAAAGCTGTAATAAGTCTATTACTATTACTATTACTTATTACTCTTAGTCTATAACCCAATGTCTAGCGGTAAATGTTAGTTAAGTCTGTTGGGCTTTTACACCCGAGCCTAATGGCTCATCAGGCCGAAGCTTGTCCCAGTTAGGTAGCGTGAAGTGACTTATATACTCTTCCTGGACGGGACGCTAGTCCATCACAGGTTACCTTCCAAGTGTTTAGTTTCCATTGCTGGGTGGACAGAGGCACACTTGCATTTGGGACCTTGCCGAAGGGTTTTGTCATGGTGGGGGTCTGACCGGGAGTCCGAACTCGTCTGCTCACGACCTCGGTCAAATACATTATATCCGCAAAACTTTGTTTGGCGGGTACAATTATATTCTGGGGTAAAAAATCTGGTTTTCAATCGATCTGAATAAATACAGGCTAAAACTAAATGCCCAATGAAGATAATACTCTACCAGCAGTTGAATTCCAGTCATACATTATATCTTACTGTGAATTGAAGCCATTTGACAGAAAGATGCACAGAGACTTCTCTGTGGCTAACATCAGTCTTTATTTATAGATTTTAGAAACAGAAACTTAAATGATTTAATCAGTCTTTTGGTGGCTTCAGGAGTACAAATTTACAGACAAGTCTATAGACAAAACTCTAGACAGAAAACTTGAGATTTCCTTCAAACAGATTTAACTTTCTCTAAATTCTCGAGGTTTCGTGTTCCTGAAGAAATGGAATATACCGGTAGCAGTCTAGACTGCTTGTTTTTCTCGAGTTGCAAATATTTAAGGTGCACAAATGCCATATCAAAAGTTATCATTTCATTCAACCTCTAGTCTGTCATCTGTCAACCTCTGGTCCGTCAATATTGTAAGTAAATCTAACTGGACTGATTTACACCAAGAGAACACTCAAAACTGCTGGTCATCAACATATTTGAATATTTATTGTGAAAAAGCCAGCATCAAGACTCACAAAAAGTAAATAAACTTTTCCCACTTGTAAAAGCTTATACGAGTGTATATTTGGTGTTACCAGGAGCACACAATCAGCGGTATGCAAACCAACGACATCAACGGCTACACACCATTTCTTATACAAGTCTATGTTTATCTTGAGAACTGATAATCAAAAACAACATCAAACCCTGCACCACCTGTTGTTATGGATACCAAAATTAAGACAAGCTAGCACAAGGTATGTGCTGTAATTTATTATTGCTGGGTTTTAGCATTACATACAATATACTTAATGTGAAAATACCTTAGCAGCTCAGCCAGTGAGACTGCAGAGACCGTGTATCACATACCAGTCATCCAGTCAACTTAGAATGAAGAAATTAGAAAGGTAGCGGACTCTATAGACACTACCGTAACTTGGTGTATGGGATTACAATCTTCTAAACTTTGGGTAATAAAGGTTAAATTTCCCTAAATTTTAGAAAATAAGCAGATCATTTTCTGCATAAAATTTTTAATTAGACATAACTGTATCACCAGTTATTCCAATCAATATATGAGCGGGACATCCCATCTGATGATCTGACCAGTAGAGTAAAAGTTTTATTCTTATGTCATTATACCTGGCTCAGTCCTGATTAGATGGCATAAACAGCCCTCCAGTTAAAACATTGATTTTAGATCAGACTTATCATTGATAATACTGACAATATTTTAAAATGTTTATTTTACATTATACAAGTCTATACTGAACTAGTCAGCTTTAACTGCCTTAACTTAAGATAAGCAAATGTGATACATGTATTACTTACACCATTCTCAATATATATTCTGTTAATCCCTTTTATAAGTAGAAATACAATATACATGTATGTACTTAGTTATCTTTCACTTAATATATACTGACAAGTTAGGGTAGTCAAGTATGAATTAATATGAACACAAAAACATACTTAAATTGTTTTAAATTTATAACTGAACCCCTTCTTGGACTAACAGAGGGATCTGATTAAGTCAATGCCCAAGATGACCAAAATATATAATTAATGTTTTATATTAAGTTAGTGTAATTATAAATTCTGGCAATTACAATTTGCTTCATATAACATATATTTATACATGAGACAAGAGTGACCTCTGCTACTTATCTATTCATAACATAATTATCAGGATAATTCTTATATCCCTTTAAGCACATATATATCACCCACATTTTTCTTTATTGTAATTCACATTATTGACATATATAACTATGGATTAATTTGAGAAATGTCCATACACGTCACATTTATAACACAGCAGTCCATCATAATTTTAGTATGAATTTAGCTCCAACAGGATGTTAATTGTAGACAATGGCGTTGTCTCTGCTACCTGGGACCATGGTCTGGATCTGTTTGCGTTGATGCAGATCGCCGAACCCTCACCACTGTCTGCGTGGCAGCTGACGCGGTGTGTGGTACAGGAACCCCTAACATCTGCATCAGGTTGCGCTGGAACGTGGCTCCGCTTGACGCAGGCTGCGAGCCTGATTCTGATCCTTTCCTTTGATCTTCAAACCTAATTAAACAAATTAATAATATAACTATGAATAATAATAATATTATTAATAATAATAATCAATAATTAATAATAATAATAAAAATAATTATAATTAACAATAATAATTAATTATAAACAGAAAGGAAGCCATTAAGCATGCATCATTATATATGAATATATATGAATATATATGAATATATATATATATATATATATATATATATATATATACAGTAGAACGCCTGTATTACGGTCACCATCGGGACTGGAAAAAAGTGGCCTTAATACAGGAGTGGCCGTTATACAGGACTTGTATTTTTAAATCAGCTGATATAACTTACCCTGGTCGACAGATATGGAGATCACCACGATTTGTGCCATACACCAGGCCTTCCCCAGGCATGGGGAGCCATCTGGTGGCATTAACACTGACATTATTACGGACATCAAGTTCACATGGATGCATCAAGTCGCACAGGTGCTATAACACATGAGATACAGTATGAATATGAGAGTCTGGTTTGTGTTCTGAGTATTATTAACAAAATGACAGATTGTACCAATGAACAGAACACTGAAAGTGGGAAATTTATAGAGTTTCATTCCTGTTTGGCTAAGCTCATATAATATATACATGGCACCTGTACCTACACCTAAAAAACAACACCAAATGAAAATTATACTTTCTTTGAAACATTTTCTTCATTCTGCACCATACCTATAGAAACCAAGGTGTAACAAACTTCACCCCCTTAAACAGAAACATGCACCAATACACAAACAAAAGAACATGGAAGTGTGCAATTATTATTCAGGAATTTAAAGGGAGACCTACAATTTAAAAAGTAGGGTCCAAACAATTTTAAGGACAGACCTAGTTAAGTAAATCTTTAATTCTAATTTTACTAAACTAAGAATATGAGGGCATATCCTCAGACCCATTCTGTAAATCTCTTCATGTTTAAAATCCAAAAATTAGGGCACAAGTAATATCATATATTTTCTTTATGCTTGACTAGGTTCCTTGTGGCACTGGACACGATGACATGAATCATCCCAAAAAATAGCCACCAGTAAGTAGCTGTAGCTAAGGTGTGTACAGTACTGTACCCTGCATCATGTTATGGGTAGTGTTTCTGATCAGATCAACTCACCTCCATGGAGTCCTCACCAGCCTTGGGTGTCTTTAACCGATACACCTGGGCAACCATCTGAATAAAATAATTTATATTTAGTCTCTGAAAACAACAATTATTTTACTAATTTTAAAACCTCTTATCAGCAATGGTAGCATTGACTGTCCTCACCTGCAGTTCTCTCCTTATACATTGAGCGGTCATGTTACATTCGTTCTACAACTATATCCCCTTTATCTGCTTTTATCCACTGCTCTTAACATCAAACCATCACTAGGAAGTGAGCACATAATCGACAATGTTCTGACCAATGACAGCTGGGTATTACAGGTCCAAAATACTCTACCCTCATAGACTAAAACATTCTTGGCCCTATGCCAACTCCCTTATTGATATACCTAAACCGTGCAAACCGTGCTATTTAAAGCAGTGGTTATATGAAAACAGGTACAAATTGAATGTTACAGTATGTAGCCCATGAAATTAAAGAATATTTATTTTGCAATAACATTGATACTGGCAGCCACAGACTTACACCAGGGATAAAGAAAGCCAAAGGGCTGAGAGAACTTTCAGTGTATATTAACAAACATACTATCAGCAGGAGAAATTGTGTATGAAAACTTGCTTTGTCACAAAACTTTTAATTAATTCAGAGCTATATCTTCCACAACATATCTTCTTTACTTTTAACATGCAGTTTCCCACCCTAATATTAATTTTGTTAATGATATTTATACATCTGTATACAGATTGTTACTTGCCTGTTTTGGTGTGAGAACCCATGCAAGTTTCTTGGAGGCCAGTCCAACCAACACAAAGTTACTCAGTGGAGATAAACTTACAGATATAGCATTTGGTCCTACAAAATACCACAGAAAATAATTAATTAAATGAAAGCAAATGCTTTTATTGTATAAATATAATACTTCATTATGATATCTTATGATTAGAACTGAAAATAATTCTATCTTCTTTAAACTGAGTGTTACAAATAAGACATCTACAATGAATTGGAATCAAAGTATAATGTATACAGCACCACTGCAAAAAAAAAAAGAAGGTATCTCCTATAAATATTGGCTTTACAAAAGTGAAAATCTTAAATGAGCCTGCAAAGTTCAATTAATATCTCCCAATAGAGCAAACTAAATGGTCACTTTGAATCTCACAAAAGAAAAAAATGTGAAAAAAAAAAAATGAAAACGTATAAAATTGATACAAAGATGCCACTTAAGTTCACGTGCTACCTTTCATTACACTTGTGAATAAGCTACTGGAAAGACCCACATGGTAATGCATGTTTAACCAACAATCAGAGCACAGCCAGCCCTGTCACTTCTGTTAAAGGTATCTCTTAACCCCTTTAGTGCCACTAAAGGAAAGCACCTGAATATCTCTCAATAGACAAGATTCTCTAATGTCAAAACAATTTATCTAAAGCATAACTTCTTTCAAGTAACTGTTAAAATTTGGTAAAGATAAAGCGAAAACTAAACCAGATATTACCTGTATTGTAAATTTTAAGAGTATCAGAATTTGTCCAAATATAATACAAATCCTAAAACAAGGAACCCATGGGTCACGGCGCTCAGCTGTTATATATGATAAAAAATATGATTTGGGAAAGAGGCACATGCTTGTTTTGTGTGGTAATAAATATAAGCTTTATTATGAGTTGTTGGTGTTTAGCTTATGTATGATTTTGATAGTATCTTTGGAGACAGGGAAGAGGATTGATTTCATTTATTTTATCAACAAATGGAGTGCTATTGTCACACAGATTTTGACTTGGCCATATAACTTATAAGCAGCACATATTATAAAAGAGTTATATAAATATAACTATTTATTAAAATTTAATAGCAAATATTGTGCCAATATAATTTTTATTAAAAAAAAAATAAGAAAATCAAATGATTTTTTAAAAATAAAATATAACTGAAATGATTATTGAAATAATATTATAGAATATATTCATGAATGCATTTATGAATACATTTTGAAAGTATCTGCACTGGTATTCAAATACTTTCATTTTTACCTGAATTCCCATTCTTATGCAATAAAATTTTTTAATGCAGTACATATTCATATTCGTATTCAAATACATTTGTAAAGCATTCGCACCATGTCTAGTATTTATTCAGTTGTAGCCAAACAAAGATGTTGAGAATCCAGAATATACAAAATTCACAAATTTAAATAATGATCATAAGTACCTGGTTTTATGGCTTTTATTTATATTTAAAAAAAATAAATGTAATATATTCTCTTTGGACTACTTTCACATCAATCTACACACTAGACACAGTAGTAATCTAGATTAATATTATCTACTGCATCTTTGTCTATCATTAATTTTCTTCATATGTTCCCTAATGATTAGTAATGAATAATATGATTTATTTTTTTATCATTAAAATTTCACTGAAAAATACCATGGGTGACTGCATGGTGTTATTTGGAATAACACTGACATTGACATTCTATCCATCCATACAAGATTCTTACATCATCAGTAACTGCAAGTTAATTTTCTGTTACTCATCAACTAACAAATTCCTTTTCTATTAATTTTTTCTTTAATTTGTTATAAAAAAACCAATACAAAAATTATTAATTTATTGTGTATTGTTATGTTGTTTTTCAAAACAACTACTAGATGACTTGGGTTGGACACCTGGATCAACTGTGGCTGGGCATTAGCTGCCTGGCTGCCCCAGTGTATGCTTCGCTCAAGCATGCATAATCTGATGAAAGGTCAACAAGGTCAACATACAGGTGACTGAAGAGGGGCTGGATTAAGCCTGGGTCTGACATGGTCTCATATAAACATTAATAAAAGCTACAATATTTGGCCAATTTCTTTCAGCTTTCTAAACTACAAAGATGAAATCCTTATGTGTGCATGATATGAAAATTATATCAACAGTGCTCTAAGGAAACAAACGTGCCATGGTCAAAGTTGGGCAAAATTTAAGGTACTAATTTTATATTTATACTAATAACTTATAAAATTTGAAAAATTCAGAACTAATTTTTGGTATTCAATTGAATCTTCATTAAATAATGTTACATCCCTGACAAAAAATCTCTAGCTTCAGCAATCCTCTTGTTAAGGGAGTAAATATATTTCTTGATTTTTTAAAAAGTGCATTATGTTTGGGCCGATAACTTAAAACAATTACGCAATACTGACATAATTTCTGGCATGTGCATAGCGAATGTATAGAAAAATATGTATATTATATATGATCAAAGTCAGATCAGTGGTTTTGATATTAGGCAGTCTTACAGTGTAACAATGGGTTTTTAATGGAAAAATGAAGTTTTTCATTAATATTTCGAAGGAATTAAGTACTAGTGATAAAATTCTTGGCATGGTAGGGGATTTTGGAGACATCTAACTGTATGCTAAATTTTAGGAACTTAGAGCTGAAGCTGGGGAGCTGGGCTCTAGCAAACTGCATAACACTAGCTTGATGTAATCTTGATGTGACATGGTGCTTGAAAACTTGAATAAAACCTACAGTTTTTGATCAACTGGTTTCAAATTTTTGGTGTTAACAGAAAAAATGCTAACCAAAACATGCCGTGAAAATTATATCCACAGTACTTACAGGAAAAAAACGTGCCATGGTCAAACTTGGGCAAAATTTAAGGTACCAATTTTATATTTTTGCCAATATTTAAAAAAATTTAACAGATTTTGATCTAATTTTTGGTATACAATTAAATTTTGATCAATTAAAGTTGTATTAGTGAAAAAAAGTCCCTACCTTTAACACTTTTGGTCTTAAGTGACCAAATATCTTTCCTGATTTTTTTTACAAAGTCCATTATGTTTGGGCCCATAACTTTTTAAAAATTAAATAATACTGACTTAATTTCTGGCATGTACATAGGAACTATATAGAGGAATATTTATGGTAAATATGAAGAAAACCAGATGAGTGGTTTTGATATTAGGCAGTCCTGAAGTGTGAAAATAGATTTCTATTAAAAAATTGAGGTTTTTCCTTAATATTTCGAAGGAACGAAGTCCTATTGACCCAATTTTCGGCATGGTAGGAGATTTTTGGGACATCTAACTGTATGGCAAATTTCAGATTTGTAGGTCCAATGGTGTTGAAACATGCCAGTCTTATGGACGGACATCCGGACAGACAGACAGACGGACGGACGACGGACAATGGACCACGACTACAGCTCAGATGACTTATAGTCAGCTGAGCTAAATATTAAATAAATCCTAACAGGAAAGGGTTGAAACAAACATGCATGTATATGGTCAGCCATATCACAATGGAGATAGATTCATTGATTGTATAAATTATATAATATATGTAAAACAAGTTTATTTTCATTTTAAAGCAGTTTTTGAAAACAGGTACTTTTATTATTTTCAAAACATGTCTTTGCATCAAGATTATGGATAGATGTTTTTTCCTTTTCAACCATTACCATTCAGTTTTACCATCCAAGTATTTACTAACGTAACTAAAAGTATAGCATTGTTACCAACACTTACCAAAACTTTTAGTGTAAAGGCACTCCCCAAATGTCTCCGGTAACAAAGAGTATATGGCCAGTACAGTGTCATCAGGAAAGCCTCGGTGAATCGGAACAAACGTGGCCAAATACCGGCCATCGGCAGATATATCACAGCTTGAGTCATTGTGCAGCTTACAATGTGGGACCACTACATTAGCATTGGCTACAAATAAAGATATATTGTAATGATAATATTGGTAAAAGGTCTGACAAATAATGATATTTCATAACATTATTGTTTGGAATGATTTTTTTATAATTAAAACAGGAGACCTGATTCACAAAAACACATGTAGATGAATGCACAAAACTTGCTCCTGAAATGCTGCTTTAAATATGACCGCATGTCTTGGCACTGTTTTAGTCACTTGTTACCATGCTCTTCATTCATTTAAATATAACCCTGTCATGACTTACCTTGAGACAATACATTTTTGTCTCAATCACCCTACTCAACTCCTTTAAGTTCAGATGAATGTGAAGTACTCAGTGCAAGCCTGGACACAACTTCAGATATTATTGTTTGGGGTATGCAAGAGTTACACAAAATCAGGTTGCCATCAACAAATTTTGACAATAAAACTAGAATACGGGTAGTCGACAAGCGACAACGTGTATCCGCCAAAATCAGAGAAGAACGGGTGAAGTGAGGCATGGATTGAGTGGCAAGGGGAAATAGAGTTACATGTGTTACATATTAGAATGGATGTCTGCCAAGTAAACATGATTGTAGGTGGCACCACCTGTTATTTGACTGAGAAACTATCCAAGATGTATACACATGCAAAATTTCAGGTGAAAAAGTCAAACCACTGCAGAGATATGACTGATTTTATCCGACAGCAGACAAACAGATGGACGCTGTGCAAAAATGGCTGCAAGTGGCACCACCACTTTTGTGTATGTTATAAAGCTATCCAAGGGCTACATCTGTGTAATTTTTTTTTTTCCTGATTGGTCAAACGAGTCCGGAGATATAAGCATTAATGTCTGCAGCGTGAACTTGAATGAAGCTGGCGCCACCTGTCATAAAATCAAGAAAGCTATCCAAGATGTATATGCATGCCTAATTACAGGTAATTTGGTCAAACCACTGCAGAGATATGAGTGATTTTAACCCAAGGCAGAGATGGACGCTGTGCAAAAATGGCTGCAGGTGGCACCACCATTTTTGTGTATGTTATAAAGCTATCCAAGGGCTACATTTGTGTAAATTTTTTTTCCTGATTGGTCGAACGAGTCCGGAGATAAAAGCATGGATGTCTACAGCGTGAACGTAAATGCAGGTGGCGCCACCTGTCATAAAATCAAGAAAGCTATGCGGGATGTATAAGCATGCAAAATTTCATTTAATTTGGTCAAACCACTGCAGAGATATGAGTGATTTTAACCCAAGGCAGACAAACAGATGGACGCTGTACAAAAATGGCTGCAGGTGGCGCCACCATTTTTGTGTATGTTATAAAGCTATCCAAGGGCTACATTTGTGTAAAAATTTTTTTCCTGATTGGTCAAACGGTTCCCGAGATATGAGCTTGGATGTCTGCAGTGTTAACGTGAATGTAGGTGGCGCCACCTGTCATAAAATCAAGAAAGCTATCTAGGATGTATACGCATGCCGAATTTTAGGTGAATCAGTCAAACCACTGCAGAGATATGAGTGATTTTAACCCAAGGCAGATGAACAGATGGACACTGTGCAAACATGGTTGCAGGTGGCGCCACCTATTTTTTGTGTATGTTATAATATCCAAGGGCTACATTTGTGTAATTTTTTTTTTCCTGATCGGTCAAACGGTTTCAGAAATATGTGGGTTTATGTGTGGAAACAGACGCACAAACGGACGCTGGGCAGAGAGGAAATGTCAGAGGTCAAGGTCACTTGGTTAGACACCAGTTCACATGTGACCCGATAATTTGTGTAAGTTTCGGAATAATCTGTCCAGTAGTCTCAGAGGAGTTTTCCGGAAACGAACGTGGCGGGGGGAACCCGGTTAAAAACACAGTATCCGCAAAACTTCGTTTTGGCGGATACAATTACATAAGCAAATTGTTAGTGAATAACTACTACTGTTGAGGCAATTCTTTACTGGTCTTGCCTTTAATTAAGCACCACATTTATAATCTGGTCAAAACCATGGGCTCTCCATGGGTCCAGCCAACTATATCAGTCTAAACATTATATTACAATTAGCATCCACCCCATGGGTTATGCAACTTGTATTTTGAAGAACCCCACTGAAGTGTTGTGTAAATTTCTATGTTGCTAAGGTGTACAATGTTTTACATTTCTAATTCTAATGATATATTGTGTAGCTTCCCTTAATGGCTTGTCACATGCTATTCCAACTAAATATAATCATGCTTATTTGGACAGGTATAAAAATCTAAACTTATTGGAAAGACATTTGGCCTACCTTGTGTGATGTCAGGAATGCAGCATTTGCTGAAATCCCATCGCTGAATACGGTGTGTCAGGCTCACAATATTGTTAGCAACAGCCGTATCCCCTGTTGCCACATACACACCTGAAAATGCATACAAGCAGCAGTTAGTAATCCATCAGCTGAAGTCTTAGAACCTATTACTACAATAAGATATGCCAGTCATATGTCTTGTGACCTTTGACCTCATTAAATATGCACGGTTTGTGCCAAGAATTTAGTGGTGACAAAATATCAGTAAATATTTTATAATGAGTTTCAAGAAAATCCAAATGATTTTTGGTAATTCATCATGACGCCCCCAGTCTACTGACCTCTGTCACAATTCAAGACGCATGGATTTCTATCCAGGAATCAAACTTAGGCAAGATATTAAATTGGTTAATATTTTGTTGATTTTCACAAAAATCCATCATAAAGTTATCGCGGTGACACCACAAAGAAGCCTGGTGACTTCTGACCTTATTAAATATGCATCGATTTTGCCTAGACCTGAACTCTGGCAAGATAATATATTTGTAAGAAGTTGAAAGTAAATTTCTGAAAATTCATCAAAGCTCTGGTTAGCTATCACAGTGACAATAGAACATAACGGACAGACTAGTCAGACAGACATCCCGTCCAAGACTAGTGTATAAAAAGAGCAACAAGATGTACTCACATTGCCACTGTATTAAATAGATAATAGGTTGGTGTATTTGTCACTACCTGCTATAGCTCGGTTAATGGCTGCCTGCAGACCATGGTCCTGACGGTTGACGGTGTCATCCAGGATGGACACAGCATAGTGTGGATGTAACATACGCCGCTCCAGGGCATGCCAATCACGGTCCTCATCCACTGACAGTCGACTGTCTCCAGCTAAAGAGGGTTCAGGCAGACTGGAACAGCATCCAAACAATGACTACATATAACATCCATTGTTTATTTTGTTATCCTTCAAATTTTAAAATAATGTGACAATATGAAGCACAGTAAACATGTGACATGTATATATTACAGTAGTGAATGACAGCTGTCCAAAATAAAAATCACTTCCAAGAAAATATTTATAGTTAGCAGCATAAAATAGATAAATAAGCAGCAAACTTCTGAAGACCATCATTTCTGTGCCCGTTACTGTAAGCACATTTATTAATAACATGTTAATTTACAAAATGGTCATCTGTCAAAACATAAAGGGAAGAGTAAAAAATTCAAAATGTGAAAAGTATAGCAGTTCTTAATAAATACACAGCAACTGTTCCGTTCATGTAAATAAAGTGTATGGTCTAATTCCCACATGCTCGGAAGGTAAGGGATTGTAGCTGTATTTATGTTTACAACGGGTGCAACTGGTACACAGCTTAATATATAAGCTCATTTTAACAAGAACTCATTAACGCTCACCTTGGAGGAGATGGTGGGAGTTCTTCCTGTGCAGCTTCTTGTGGCACACCTGAGTATATATTAAACTTGACAATCAATTATCACTGCATCATTTTCTCCATGTGATTTATAAGGAATTAAACTACCTATAGTGAACAAGCCAACTCAAAATTCACTATGACCTTTAGATATATTGGACCTGTTTCTAATAGGATAAAGCAAGCCTAGTAAAAAGGAAAGCCAGAATCCCATGTTCACTCTGTGCATGTAAGCTGGTAACAAATCCAAGGGGTCCTGTCTTCACACAAACAAGTGACCCATGGGTCATGACGCTCAGCTGACTGGGAAGAGATTCGCAAAAGGAAATTTTATCATAAGAATGGTAGTATATACCCATTCAACTGATGCATCAAACAGATTAACCAACAGGCCAAGATTTAGTCTGTATTTATATATCTCAAAAATAAAGAAAAATGTGTAAACTTTTAAAACTAGAATACGGGTAACCGACAAGTGACTACATGTATCTGCCAAAATCGGATAGTGAGGCATGGATTGAGTGGCAAGGGGAAATAGAGTGAGGTATGTTGCATATTAGCATGGATGTCTGCAGCCTAAATGTGTATGTAGGTTGTGCCACCTACCACAAATCCGGAAAGCTGTCCAAGTTGTATACACCTGCAAAATTTTAGGCAGAAAAGTCAAACCACTACATGTATATGAGCGATTTTTGCCCATGGCAGACAAACAGACAAACAC
Source organism: Sipunculus nudus (assembly GCA_026874595.1). NCBI lineage: Eukaryota > Metazoa > Annelida > Sipuncula > Golfingiida > Sipunculidae > Sipunculus > Sipunculus nudus. Next base: position 59,928,128 of record CM049311.1, on the reverse strand, counting down.
TGTGCAAAAATCTTTGCAGGTAACCCCTCCAGTTTTGTGTATGATAAAGACCTATGTGAGATCTAAACACATGCACAATTTTGGCCCAATCGGTCAAATGGTTCCTGAGATATGAGCTTGGATGTGTGCAGCGTTAACTAGAATGTAGGTGGCGCTACCTGTCATAAAATCAAGAAAGCTGTCCACGATGTATAAACCTGCAAAATTTTAGGCAGTTATGTCGAACCACTACAGAGAAATGAGTGATTTTAGGCCACGGCAGACTAACAGACAGACGCTGTGCAAACATTGTTACAGGTGGCGCCACCATTTTTTGTGTATGTTACAGAGCTATCAAAGGGCTACATTTGTATAAATTTTATTTCCTGATCGGTCAAATGGTTCCCAAGATATCAGCTTGGATGTCATCAGCGTGAACGTGAACGTAGGTGGCGCCACCTGTCATAAAATCAAGAAAGCTATCCTGGATGTATACGCATGACGAATTTCAGGTGAATTAGTCAATTCACTGCAGAGATATGAGTGATTTTAACCCAAGGCAGATGAACAGATGGACACTGTGCAAACATGGTTACAGGTGGCCCCACCATTTTTTGTGTATGTTATAAAGCAATCCAAGGGCTACATTTGTATCAATTTTATTTCCTGATCGGTCAAACGGTTCCCGAGATATGAGGGTTTATGAGTGGAAACAGACCCACAAATGGACACTGGATAGAGAGGAAAGGTCAGAGGTCAACACAAATTGGTTAGGCACCAGTTCACATGTGACCTGATAATAGGTGTAAGTTTGGGAAAAATCGGTCTATTAGTCTCCGAGGAGCTCTCTGGAAACGAACGCCGCCGCGGTGGAGGAACTCGGTCAAAAACATAGTATCCGCAAAACTTCGTTTTGGCGGATACAAAAAATACAGGTGGCTCCACCAGTCTGCAGAAACTAATAAAAACACTTAATGGTCAATATCCATGCAAAAAATCATGGTGATCTCTGCATTAGTTGTTCAGATACTTCAGTTTTTGTATCAAATTGTCCATTATTCTGAGGGATACTTCGGAGTCCTATAGCTTGAAGGATATGGGTAACAGAGACCTAATTTCAAGTTTCCACAGGCACCTTTCATGGGCCTCCTGGCATGACAAGAATGAAGATTCTAGGTCCAGTTGTTGCGATTTGTACCCTGTTGACAGATAACCACATCTTTAAAGGTCTCAAAAAAAAGAAAAAAATTCGTAAAAATTTGAAAAAAATAGAGGTGGCACACCCAGTCTGCAGAAACTGATGGAACAGCTCATGATCAATATGTATGCCGAAAATCATGACCATCAGTGTTGTAGTTATTGAAATACTGCAGTTTTTGTATCAAATTTTCCATTATTCTGGGGGGGGGGGGGGTATTTTGGACCCATACAGCTTAAAGAATATGGGTAACAGAGACCTAATTTCAAGTTTCCATGGAGACTTTTCATGGGTCTCCCTGTGTGTCAAGAATGAAGATTCTTGGTCCAGTTTTTATGATTTGTGCCCTGTTAACAGATGTTCATATCTTTAAAGGTCTCAAAAATACAGAAAAATTTCGTAAAAAAAAACCCGAACAAATACAGGTGGTGCCACCAGTCTGCAGAAACTTATGAAACACTCCATGATCAATATCCGTGCAAACAATTATGGTTATCTCTGCATTAGTTGTTCAGATACTTTAGCTTTTGTATCAAATTTTCCATTATTCTGAGCTGTACTTTGGAGTGCCATAGCACAAAGGATATGGGTAACAGAGACCAAATTTCAGGTTTCCATGGAGACTTATCATGGGTCTCCCTGTGTGTCAAGAACGAAGATTCTAGGTCCAGTCGTTACGATTTGTACCCTGTTGACAGATAACTACATCCTTAAAGGTCTCAAAAATGGAGAAAACAATTCGTGAACATTGAAAAATACAGGTGGCGCCACCAGTCTGCACAAACTGATGAAACATCTCATGATCAATATGTATGTCGAAAATCATGACCATCAGTGATGTAGTTAATGAGATATTGAAGTTTTTGTATGAAATTTTTGACTATTCTGGGGGGTAATTTTGGGCCCCATAGCTCAAAGGATATGGGTAACAGAGACCTAATTTCTGGTTTCCATGGAGACTTTTCATAGGTCTCCCAGTGTGTCGAAAATGAAGATTCTAGGTCCAGTCGTTACGATTTGTGCCACGCTAACAGATGACAGCATCCTCAAAGGTCTCAAAAATAGAGGAAAAGATCGTAAAAATTTAAACAGTACAGGTGGCGCCACCAGTCTGCAGGAACTGATCGAACATCTCATGATCAATATGTATGCCAAAAATTAAGACCATCAGTGATGTAGTTATTGAAATATTGAAGTTTTTGTATGAAATTTTTTACTATTCTGGGGGGTACTTTGGGGCCCCATAGCTCGAAGGATATGGGTAACAGAGACCTAATTTCTGGTTTCCAAGGAGATTTTTCATGGACCTCTCAGTGTGTCAAGAATTAAGATTCTTAGTCCAGTCTTTATGATTTGTGCCTTGTTAACAGATGTTCACATTTTTAAAGGTCTCAAAAATAGAGAAAAAAATTCGTAAAAAATCGAAAAATACAGGTGGCGCCACCAGTCTGCAGGAAGTGATGTAACATTTCATGATCAATATGTATGCCAAAAATCATGACCATCAGTCAAGTAGTTAATGAGATATTGAAGTTTTTGTATGAAATTTTTGACTTTTCTGGGGGGTACTTTGGGGCCACATAGCTCGAAGGATATGGGTAACAGAGACCTAATTTCTGGTTTCCAAGGAGATTTTTTATGGACCTCTCAGAATCCCAAGTTACAAGGTTCTAGGTCCAGCGGTTACGATTTGTGCCTGGTTAACGGACGGACAGACGGACGACGGACAAAGAGTGATCGCTATAGCTCAGATGACTTTCAGTCAGCTGAGCTAAAAATCATACATATAAGCTGGTAGCCACCTGCAGCGACAAAATCTATTGCACCATTAACGGATGACTGTTTCACTGCCTCTATATATACGTGGTGTTCGACCACGATACGATCATATTTTCCGGAAAAGGCAGATTTATTGTCAGTTTTACAGATGGGGTGATATTAAAACTTCTTCACCATGGCTAAAGTATTTTATTTTCAATACTTTGCAACATATTGGCAACTGTAAGTGCATTTTACTTTAGTTGTGTATTTTGGTCTAAGAAGACATGGGTCATATTGCTCATAACCTCCATGACAGAAGCATGTATACTTAGTGGCAACAATTTGCTTTGTGTACTGGTCCTGTTATAAGGGTTGTAGACATATTTAAACTGGGAATTTATGCAATTAGCTTATCATTACAGAATTGTGTCTTTAAAACAAGTCACCCATGGGTTATGATGCTCAGCCTACTGACATGTTGACAATATGTCCTTGCACAGGCAACAAATTAAGATAATGTAGGTGGCATCATCGTTTATGCACATTAGCTTAAATTCATCAAGACCCATGAACAAACCAAATTCGATGACAATCCATTCAGCCGTTCCTGAGGAATCTGACACTTTGCGTGTATTTTGCTTTATTTATGGAAATTATGCCCCCTAACTCAGAGTATATATGTCACAGTGACCTAATTTCAGGTTTCTGAGGAGAACTTTTGAGGAACTCTCAGGAAGTCAAGTAAGAAGATTCTTAGTCCAATGGTTATGATTTGTGAGCTGCCTTAGTATCACATTTTCAATTATTCTGGGGGATGCTTATAAGCCCCATAGCTCAGAGAACATGGGCAACAGAGACCTCATTTCTAGGACCAACAGTTACGATTAATGCCCTGTTAATGGATGACCGCATCTGTAAAGGTCTCAAAAATAGAGAAAAAAAATCTAGGTAGCGCCACTAGTCTGCAGGAACTGATGAAGCACTTCTTGGTCAATATGCGTGCAAAGAATCATGGTGATCATTGTATAGTTGTTCAGATACTGGAGCTTTTACAAGTATCAAATTTTTTATTATTCTTGGGTGTACTTACAAGCCCCATAGCTCTGAGAATATGGGTAACCATAACAGAGACCTAATTTCAGGTTTCAAAGGAGATTTTTCATGGACTTCCCTGCATGTCAAGTTAGAAGATTCCAGGTCCAGCAGTTATGATTTGCTCCTGGTTAACAGATGGACGGATGGACAGACGGACGACAGACAAAGAGTGATCGCTATGGCTCGGATGACTTTAAGTCAGCTGTGCTAAAAATGAGATACCCGAGATACCAATGGGTTTTCTTCTTTTTATAGACACAGTTCATAATGAGCTTAGAATCCCACCAGAGAGCATACATGGGATGATGACTAAAATGTACCCTCAGATATATTTATTTTAACATTTTAGTAACCCTGGTGGCTTAAAAGCTGGTAACGAAAAAACAAAGGGTCTTTTGTTTACATTGAGATACCACATATGTAAGCCAGTAACAAGGAAACAGAACATTAAAAGATGGCGATACAACTCCAATTCAAAGAAATATGGTCCAAATAAATGTACCATTAAATCATTGACTCAGCATTTCAGGAAATGACCAATACGTGTATAAAATTTGGTTACTGACAACAGAATTTTTTGTGTTAAAGGAGTGTCTAGGTTATGAGTACTGTCTCCTTCAACTAGAGCACCTTTCCCTCCCTCAGACTTAAGTGGTAGTTTTTTCTGAGCTTACTGGGAACAAGCAAGATATGTATGGAAAAAACATAAAATCATCGAATTCTACAATCTGCAGAATTACCTTGATGTAAAGACATCATTCTGATAATATTTCAGGGCTTTAGAAATTAATTATTCTTGTTCTAATGCACTATAAGGCATAATATGAAAGTTCAAGAAAAACAATTTGGATATGGGGAACATTACTTAATATCACAGACAGCAGATCATAATGGCTGGCACCATCTAGAGCTTATTTTTCCAAACAAGCCCAGGGGTAGAAATTGGTTAGTTTGTGCAAAAATCTTGTAGGTGAGTGACCTGGAGGTGATCCATAACTGTTTTGCACACCACTTTCTTTCACCACTTGTGAAACAAAGACCATACCAAAGTCCCAGAACATGGAGACTAAAGGCCTTTAGATCCCTTACAGTTTATTCATGCAAAAATAAGACATACCTCAAATATTCCACAACATCAGTTCACATAGTAAATTTACAACAGGGACATGGATGTGGGAAAATGAAAGGTATATTTGTGTATATTAGACAAGCCCCAACTTTTCTTGAAACACTGTTAAAATGATCTGAGTGTTTGAGACAGACAGTCTGCATTTTTATGATGAAACTGGAACCATATGGCGAAATGTTTATTAAAATCAATGAACTCACCAGCAATGAATGTGGGGTTAGCTGGCTCATCAGGTTCATCTTCTTCCTCAAACAGCATCCTCTGTGAATTACTAGGGAGATAACGCTGCCGTATATCAGCAATATGTGCTCTCAGCCGACGCCTGCGTTCTTCCAGCCTCAGTCTGATGCCATACAGCTGCTCTGAAGCCGCTCTGAACCTGTTCATGTGACCCAAGCGGCGTTCCCTTTGCTCACGGAGCAAGCGCATCCGGGCACGCAGGCGCTGCTGGATTTCACTCATGCTACGGTCTAGTGAATCAAGATGTTCCAGACGATCATCCATTTCATCAGAGATTCCCGAAGGCTGACTGTTAGAAGTGCCAGACCCATCACCAACATTGATCGTGAGGGCCTCTGTTGTTGGCAAAGTCCTTTCAGGTTCACTATTAGACGTACGCATTTCATTATCACCCATATATCCTATAGAAGCAGACCCAGCATTGCTTGAAGAGGGCTGTGCCTCAGGTGCTTGAGCCCTGACAGGTTCTATGTCATTATTATTCAGTTCTCCTGTCAAGCTTTCTGCAGGGTTCTGTCTGGCCTGATTAAGTTCTTGGGCACTGATTTCTGACCTCAGTGAAGCCAATGTTTGGAACGCATTACTGATCTCCATGTGCTGGGACTGTACACGCTCCATCACAGGCTGGACCTCATTCTCTAAAAAGTTCTGCAGGTTGACAATACCCGGCCTCGGTTGTCCAGGCGGCTGCTGGGGCTCAGGCACATCACCTGGTCTGTCACGGTTACGTGCTTGCTGCTGCTGCAGAAACTCTCTTAAAGACGGCCTGTTACGACGCAGCAAAATCCTCCTCCTGCCAAAGCATAGGTGCTCCCTGTTTCCACCTAAGTGCTCCCTGTTTCCTCTCAAGTGCTCTCTGGTTCCACTCAAGTTCTCTCTGGATCCACTCAGCGGTGCACTGCTGTAAGTTGATCCTGCCTGATTATGTCGACAGAAGCTGCACCTGGAGGTACAGGCTGCTCCAGGACCATCAGCCGACCCTGTGTCAGGCCTGCTGGGCTGCTCATCATGACCAGCTGACCCAGAGGCAGACTGACTAGAAGTGAGCTGACAGCGCAAGATAGACTGAGGTCCAGAAAAAAGGGATAGACCACTCCTTCCTGGGTTTGAAGAACTGCTGGGAGTGCTGGTAGTTGCAGTGTCTGAGCTTGAAAGGCTGTTTACAGATCCACTTGGTCCAGCTGAAACTGTTGGTAACTCATCACTAACATTTGCAGCACTGCTGGATGCTGCAGTAGCTGAACCTCTTGCTTCCCTGCCAGGTGCTCCCCAGCTTGTCATAGACAAACCAGAACTTCCTCGGGTAGGCCTGGACACTCTGTTCAGGAAATCCCTGGTGTGATTCAGTGGCTGAAATGCTGATGGCACACTAGGAGGTGGTGACAGAACAGGAGATGAACTTAAGTTACTGCTGGGGTTCCTACCATAAGGTGGCAGGTGGACCCCCATGTTCTGCAAACCTGAGGTGCTTGGCACCCCTGATCCAAGGCGCTCTGGTCTTGGGGTGGTATCAGAGTCTGTGCTTTCCCTGTTCAGGGCATACTCATTCCGTATTCGTACAACAAGTCTCTCATCACTCTCCATTGATGCCTGCTGGCTCTCTGCTGTTACTTGGGCTGCATAACGGCGGGCATTAGTTAAAGCTTCCCGAGTGATGCGGGTCACACGTGCAGCATAGTCCCTTGCAGCATCCAAGTTTTCCCGAGCTGTGTCCAGGGTTTCCTGTTGAACAGGTGATCTTGGTTCTATAAGATCAATCTCAGCATGTGGTGGTGGTGCAAGAACATTTGCTCCTGAAAAACATTAATATGCCTTACATACTGGAACGGTGAAGTTTTTAAGACCTGATCTTTTGTGTATCTATATGTACAATTTCACTAGATAATGCCAAAAAATTGTTTCATACAAATGTTGTATTTTAGTTGTACATATCAAATGCTGGTCATGTTTTCACTATGAATATGAATGTCTTTGACACATATTTCCTCATGTTATAATGAGAAGCCTTATCATACATACATACAATTTAAAGACTATCTCTCTGTGTCTCTCTCTTGTAGAAACAAAAACAACAGTCTTGTCCCAGCTTCAATGAAACACCAAAGAATCCAGAGAGGTTTCTGTTGAAATCATGCAATACTGCATGGTACACTTATGAAAAAACACCTTGCATTTGTATATATATATATATATATATATGATGTACTGACAACTGGTCAACTTTCCATTGGCAAATTTATTATGACAAGATATCAACTGTCAAAGATTGAGAACACCCACAAACCCACAAATCTTGAACACCCCTCTGACAACCAGAGTATTGCTATTTACTCAATGGACAAGTGCTTTTCATTCAAATAAACACACACACACACACATATATATATATACTATTAACTATTTAATTACCTCCAAATGTTCTGACTTCTGGTGGCCTGGCACTGATTGCTGAGGCAATTCCACTGCCCCAGGGATAACTCTCATTTATCCTGGAGCGCTGGTTGCTATTTATTTGGTTCAACAGGTTGTAGTAAGTCTGCCGGAACCGCTGCATGTTTTCCGGATTTCTTCTTGATGGTGAATTCACTCCATCATTGATAAAACTAAAAGAAATAAAAAGAGTTCTAATTATTATGATGCTATTAATCATATCTGCCTCATTTTGAAATTATCTGCCTTATTTTGACAACAGCATCTGATTGGCAAACATGTCTCAGAACTGAATGTATAGAAACAGGGAATACTGAGCTGTCAGTTTATCATCAACAATCCAAAGTAAATATATGAACAATTTTCTGTACCTCTGTTAAAGGACAAGTATATTTAACTGAATCATAATTAAATTTAATTAATCATCTTAAGATTAATTTTTGTGCTCGATAGCTTTTTTTTTTTTGCAAAATAGTGATGGCAAACAAAGTCTGCCTCTTGGGGGCCTTAAACTCCTACCACAGAAGATAATCAATTGACATATGATAAGTTGATCTAAATAACAGACTTGAGCATATTTTTTTTTATGAAACAACAGAATAAATTTTGACACAAATAGTTACTGTAGCTTGGGTATGTGTGACACAGATAGGAGGTCAATCTTGAATATGCTAATGGCTCTTGTCTCTAAAGGCTGTGCTATATATAATAATAACAATTATGTTAAATGCATGAACTATGCATACATATATTCATTCATACATATAGATATAACTTAATGTATAAATATCAGGGTTGGGGTCAAATATGTATTTGTAATTGTATTTAAGTACAGTCAGAGTATGTATTAATATTTATATTTGTATTTGTGTTGTGCAAAATGATAATATTTGTATTTGTATTTGATCTCAATATTTGACGTATTTGATCAAATACTGTACAAATACATATGTATAAAAACATATTCATATCTGCCATAATTTTAAAAAATTTAACTACTACCTAAATTTAGAACAACCCAAAAGACAGCATCAAGTTAAGCGTTTCACTTTTCCCTTAGACATTATGATTATTTATGGTGCTGGAAATTAATAAATATTTTGTATAACCTACGTTTGCGTATTTGTAATTGTATTTGGTGTTCTGTCTTTGTTTTTGTATTTATCTTTAGTCATTTGTATTTGTATTTGTATTTCGAGAGGACTGGCTATTGTATTTATAATTGTATTTGTATTTGGCACACTGTATATGACCCCAACCCTGATAAATATATCTTATCATATATATAAGATATATTTATACAAGGCCTACAGGCCTAATGCGAACCTGTGCATATGGATATACACCAGGTATAAAGCTTCAATGCTGAACCACTACTTTTCATATATATGAACAATGCAAGTACTAAACATCTGAACAAGAAACAATACACAAACATTACTGCTGAAATTCTGGCATGGGTGCACACAACACAAAAATTATTGTAGGTGGCACCACCTGTCTTGTATACGACAAAGCTATCTGACACGTATAAATATGCCCAATTTCAGGCTGATATATCAAATTCCTCCGTAGAATTAAGCAGGCACATACACTTTGCAAAAGTCATTGTAGTACGACACCTGTCTTGTGAACGAGAAAGACATTAAAGACACATAGACAGGTCACAATATCAGGCCAATACATCAAACTTACCTCGAGTCTGATATACGGGTCTGACCAGGCTTAGGTGAGAAAGGCTGTTGCCCCGAGGGTACTGTGACAAATTACTGGCTCAGGCTAATGCACTGAGTGAACTCTTGACCTGCACCTGGCTAGACTGAGTGAACTTTTGACCTATACCTGGCTGCACTGAGTGAATTCTTGACCTGTTGCATAATCTGACACAGTTGGCAGTCTGCCAAAGCTATAAATAAATCCAGACTGACCTTTTGCCTGTTGCCAAATCTGAAATAGTAGCCACACAATTGTATAAGCTCATAGATTGGCTGTATTTGCAGCCCTGAGGGGCATGACACCCATGTGGTGATCACATGATACTCATGATGTGATCACATGCTACCCATGAAGGATCACATGCTGCCCATGAGGTGCTCACATGACACCCATGAGGTGATCACATGCCTTGTGCTTGGCTGCACTGATTGAACTGTTGACCTATATTCGGCTGCACTGAATAAACTCTTGATCTGTTACCAAATCTGAAACATTTGGCAGTTTCTCAACCTATTCAAGAAACATACAATCTTGGCCTGTTATGTAACTCTGCTCAAATTTATCAAACACAAACCATTTGAACAAACTTGAGAGGGCTCGCCTCTGGGATCATTTCTGTAAAATATTGAACAATTTGGCTGGACTGTTTACAAATGAAGACTTTTAAAGTTTTTTTTCAGCTTTTTCCCTGTAAAATCTAAGTAAATGCAAATAGCAAAAATAAGCTGAATCCATCAACATTTGATATGTGACAGATAATTGCATAAAATTTGGGGATGGTAGCTCCTGCTATTCCTGAGAAATTATGAGTTAGTGTACAGATGATATCTAAAATCATAAATCTACATTTTTTAAAAGCTTTTAAAAAACATTCTTGTCAATATTTTCCATAGATAAACAGAAATCTAAATGTCTAGAGGCATGATGTAATGGATGTTGATAAACTGGTGCTAGGCTAGATGTATTTGCTTCACACAGCTCACATGTATGGTAAATGACTCAATTCAATCTTTATAAATCAGCCAAAGTTCATTCTTTGGAACCATAAAAGACAATTATTATAAGAATTATTCAGGGAAATATTCTTGCAAAATATTAAACAAACTGGCCTTAGTATCATCAGTCGAAAAACGTCTTGTAGGTTTATAACTCATATGGGAAAATACAGCAAAATAGCAAAGTTCAGCTTCCCATAAATCAGCCAAAAATCACTGAACCAAAACCATTTGAACAAACTTGAATTACCAACATCTAAGGATAATTAATGTGTGAGATTTAAGAATTTGGCCAAGTGGTTTTTGAGAAGAAGATTTTTGTAGCCACTTAGCTAAAATGGGCTGTTATGGCATATGACTAAATTCAGCTTCCCATAACTCAGCCAAAAGTCACTGAACTGAGACCATCTGAACAAATTTGAATTATCAACGTTTAAGGATAATGAATGTGTGAGATTTAAGAATTTGGCCCAGTGGTTTTTGAGAAGAAGATTTTTGTAGCCACTTAGCTAAAATGGGCTGTTATGGCATATGACTAAATTCAGCTTCCCATAACTCGGCCAAAAGTCACTGAACTGAGACCATTTGAACAAACTTGAATTATCAACATCTAAGGATAATTAATGTGTGAGTTTTAAGAATTTGGCCCAGTGGTTTTTGAGAAGAAGATTTTTGTAGCCACTTAGCTAAAATGGGCTGTTATGGCATATGACTAAATTCAGCTTCCCATTACTTAGCCAAAAGTCACTGAACTGAGACCATTTGAACAAACTTCAGAAAGCACTACCCTAGGATCGTTTCTGTGTGATATTACACAATTTGGCCATATTGTTCATTGAAGAAGTTATTTGTAGCTGTCAGTATGATATGGGCACTGATGACCCCCGTACAAAAAGGCCGATGCAGGTGGCGCCACCAATACCTCAATTTCAGGTATGACTCGCATGACCAACATTGGCATAAAAATTGCTGATGATTGCTCAAGCCATTTCTGAGATTGTAATTTTAGTATGCTTTTTTGGACAGATGACTAATTTCAACTTCCTGTAACTCGGCCAAAAATCACCAAACTTAACCCATTCGAACAAATTTGAGAGAGATTGTTCCAGGAATCATTTCTGTAAAATAGTTGACAATTTGGTTGGACAGATTTGGAGAAGAACATTTATTAAGCTTTTTTAGCTTTTTCCCTATAAAATCTAAGAAAATGTCTAAGAGTCTAAAAAAAATCTAAGAGTTTTTTAGATGTCTAATTTTATGCATAAAATTTGATGATGCTAATTCTTGCCGTTTTCAAGATTGTATGGGTTAACGAACAGACGACAGACGACGCCACACCATTGCATAAGCTCACAGGTTCGCTAAAAATTCAGGTTGGTAGTTGCAAAGATACTAACCTGACCTGCTGACCATCAATAACTGCATCCTCTTGACTTGCTTTGTGGTGAGCTATCCCTGTATACAGGCTGTGACCAAGGCTGTCAAACTTAACCCACCTACAGTGTTCATAAACAACTTATGTAACACACCATAAAGTGACAAGCCATAATGAACTATCAGTCAAATAACTTTCATAAAACAAGAACCAATGACTCACAGCACTCAGCTGTCTTTAAAGGTTAAATAATTTAGCATATGTAAAAAGAGGTTACAGACTGATTTTTTTTTTTTGTAAATGGCAAGTAGGTCTGAATTTCATATAAATTGTTAAATTTCTCCCAGCACATAGTTAACAACAAAAGTTCTCAAAGCTTATTTGATTTTATGATAGAGAGCCTGTTATCGTCTCTGTAGGTAGTAATTGGCTAGCTATCCCAGTGAAAATACAATTTTCCCTTCAGAATGTCACAAAATAGTGTACACGAAACAAATTCATTGTGTGAAGCCAGATTGAGCACAGAATCACACCAGAGGACAAAATTACAAGCATCTCTAGGAGTCATTCTTGAGAAAAAGTTGCTTTGTGTGTTAAATATTTACTGAAAATGGACCGTCTGAGGTAAAAGTTTACCATGAAAATTTTATCCATAAAAATTCATAAAATATCCATAAAAGTCTGATATTATGAATAATGACTTACATTTTATACTATTCATTAACCAAAGATTCATATTATAAATAATATCAGATCTTTAGAACAAGGGACCTATGGGTCACTGTGCTCAGCTGACATTAACCTTGAAGGTAAAAATCTAAAATAATATCAAATTGAGATAAAGTGTAAGAGGAAGAGGTAATAAAGGCCATGGTTGGTTTATATGATTGGTTTGTATTGATGAGCAAGAAATTGTTGCAAATAATATTTTGTGACCTGACCATGTGTTTCCTAATGTTGAAACTGAAGTATGTGAGCAGTTTGTGAACAAATGCTCTGTACAATTACCATGATCATTAGTTGGCTTTTCGATTAACTGTTGACATTTCAGTAGTTTACACATTTGTTCAATCAAATCTTTTTTTTTGTATATATATATATTATTAAATATATGGTTTTTTTTATGAAATGTATACAGCTGAAATATAACTAATTAACAACATAAAACATGGCAAACAAAGCCTGATCTCAAATTCTGCTGATGCAGGAAAATAATGAACAAATGTTTGTAATAAATCCTCATTTTTTTATCACATCAATTTTTTTTTTAATTTAAGTTTATATTTCTATACATTTTCAATATAACATATATATCTGAATATAAAAGTTGATTCATAATTCTCAATTGCATCATCATAAATCTCAATCTTGTCAGATAACACCACATCATATGCATACAAATGTTTATTTATTTTTTACCACAAAAATATATCTTTTAAATCTGAAAAACAATAAATATCTAAAAAAAATACTTGATTTAGATTTCACAATTTTTAATTGTGTCTTTATTTATCCATAATGTGCTTCATATTTTATCATAATTTAAGCATACTGATGGGTCCCATTATGATTGGTAAAATCATTTAAAAGAAAAATGATTTCTTTAAAAATGCTACATTACACAACATTGCATCTTCTGGATTACACCTTGAATTACTTTTTCATTGAAAGTTTTTGCATATCAGAGTGGAAACAGCATTACAATTAAGGAGATACAGTGAAAACAATAACAATACTGCATAACACTTGCTGGGTTGGGTTTGTGGGGGGGGGGGGGCGGGGGGGGGGGCTGATTTGGGTGGTGATATGAGAATAACTGTACACCTGTCACAGCAGGGGATCTCCCCCAGTGACTGTAACAAATCAGAAACCCTGGCATAGCTGACTTCCAGTGACCTGGAGTGGGACCCTGCATCTGTAATCTGTAATCAAAGCAAATGAGTACAATAGAGCCTCAAGAAAAAAAATCAATAACTAGCTTAATTTTCAAGCTTTTACTTCCAAATTTCAGATTTAAACAAATTAAATATTTATGTTTACATGCTGTGAAAATTAAATCAATGGTACTTACAGGAAAAAAACGTGCCATGGTCAAAGTTGGGCAAAATTTAAGGTACTGATTTTATTTTTATGCTAATTACTTAAAAAATTTACAAAATTCAGATCTAATTTTGGGTAAACAATTGAATCTTAATTAAACATAGTTATATACTTGGGAAAATAGACTCTAGTTTCAAAATTTTTCATGTTAAGTGAGTAAATATTTTTCCTGATTTTTTACAAAGTCCATTATGTTTGGGCCCATAACTTAAAGAATTTATACTTAACAGACTTAATATCTGGCATGTACATAGGAACTATATAGAAGAATATTTATGGTAAATATGAGGAAAAACAGATGAGTGGTTTTGATATTAGGCAGTCCTGAAGTGTGAAAATAGGATTTTAATAAAAAATTGAGGTTTTTCCTTAATTTCTCAAAGGAACGAAGTCGCAAAGACCCAGTTTTCGGCTTGGTAGGAGATCTTAGGGACATCTAACATTATGCTGAATTTTGGATTCCTAGGTCTTACGGTTTCAAAACGTGCCACATCTACGGACGGACGGACGGACGGACAGACGGACGGACGACGGACAATGGACCACGACTATAGCTCAGATGACTTATAGTCAGCTGAGCTAATAACCAGCCAATTATGAACAGTAATTTCAAGGATTTGTCAAACTGATAAGATTTTTTGTGCATTTAAAATCATAAATATACTGGTAATAATGAAATACCGTAATGTCTACATAAGTTCGTATCCTTCATTTGTTCGCACACTATAAATTTCCTTAAACATATTTTTCTATAATACATATATGAATTCGTACACTAACATACTGTGCCAATATTAGCTATTGCCGGTGACCACCGGCGGTCTGTATGAACCATAATTGTTGCTATGATTTAAACAACTTTGCATGCGGAGATGAATCAAATGTCGACGCTGTTCACCAGGTAACAAGACATCTTTATGTCCTAGTGCGTGGCAGTAACATGATAATTTATCGGAACAATTTTATCAGATTTGCGACTTCATGTTTTTTAATAGGAAAAACTGTCACTTAACTGATACCGATGGGCAATCTTTGCTTCAGACTTGTTACAGCATGAATGTGATTTGAATTATAGAACCCGAGGTAAAAATGTAATTTAATCAATAATATTTTGTTTACTTAATAACAGAATAAGAAGGATTTGTAAGTGGGACAAAAATCACATTAGCTGATGATCATATACTAGTAATCCACTTGGGACAAACCTCGCACGGACCACTGATCTCAGGCATGACCTGGTGCTGCAAGACATCAAAGGTTAAATGGAGATCGTCAGAGTGCTTTGAACCGCAGCTACAAAGGATATACCACTGTCTTCCAGAGTTTTATTTGATAAATCCCGGTAATGTCCGTAAAATAATTTTTCTACCCCGCTGTATGAATCTTATTAGAATCTCCCAAATAAAAACTTACGCATATTACGTTGGCTTCCGTGGCCGTTTGGTTAGAGGCATATGAACGGTTAGAATATTAAACTTGGTACCCTGGTTCAAACCTGTCACATTTTTCCCCTTTTATGTTATTCGCCCGTCCAAGTTTAGAAATATAAAAAACATACATTTTTCATTTATTTCTTTCCACTGGAATTACCAATCGGGTAAAATAAACATTTAATTTATTGAAATATATAAATAAATCTGGTGAGATTACATATTCACGGCTGTAATAAGTTCACTTGCCACCAGGTGGCACCCGGAATAAATTTCATTAACGCTGTGAGATATTAACCATTGCTTTTTTTAGGGCGTATTCTAAAATCCATACAAATATGTTCATAAATGAATTAAATGTTGCGATGAATTATTACAAAACAATAGCCCATTTTCTTACTGCTAATGATGCTACGCACCGATGTACGCCGTGAGATTGTTATGGGTTCATAACTGAAATGAGATAGCCCGGGTCACCTGGTGTGTAATTCTCAGCCTTGCACCAAGGCAAGCCGTTAGAGACCCCTGGCTAATGATGTTTTCCTTTCATGTCTCAACTGTGAAACCCTTCGAAAATCGTTGCTTGTTTGTTTACCAATGATTTATTTGATGTGTAGTATTAAGGTGATCCGTGACTCCTGTCAATTTTGTTTGCACCATAGCCATGATCATATAAATTTAACATACTAATAAGGTACAAATTTAACTGTTTGGGGTAATAAATTACTGAAGTTCCATTGCCAGTAGCTGGATTTTTTTACGATCTTTATGATCTTTTGTGCCGGTCTGTGGGTTACAAATGTTTAGTTTGTTCCGGCTGGCAGTACAGGCCGTCCCCGTTACCCCTGACCGGCGCGCTAAAACCTGGTATATTATATATATATATATATATATATATATATATATATATATATAAAACACTGGTTTAAACAAGGGACCCATGGGTCACGGCGCTCAGCTGTTATATATGATAAAAAATATGATTTGGGAAAGAGGCATATGCTGGTTTTGTGTGGTAATAAATATAAGCTTTATTATGAGTTGTTGGTGTTTAGCTTATGTATGATTTTGATAGTATTTTTGGAGACAGGGAAGAGGATTGATTTCATTTATTTTATTAACAAATGGAGTGCTATTGTCACACAGATTTTGACCTGGCCATATAACTTATAAGCAGCACATAAAATAAAAGAGTTTAACTATTTATTAAAATTTAATAACAAATGTTGTGCCAATATAATATTTATTAAAAATAATAAGGGAATCATATGATTTTTTTAATAAAATATAACTGAACTAATTATTAAAATAATATTATAGAATATATGCATTCATGAATACATTTTGAAAGTATTTGCACTGGTATTCAAATACTTTCATTTTTACCTGAATTCCCATTTTTATGCAAGAAATTTTATAATGGAGTACATATTCATATTCATATTCATATACATTTGCAAAGTATTTGCACCATGTCTTATCATGAAGAAAATCAGTAAAAGTTTTGAGATACTGTGATGCATATGAAAAATTTACAGATGGACAGGCAAGTGGACAGAATGGACTAATACCTTCATTTCACTTTCAAAGGAATAATGCATTTAAGTTTATATATAAGCCTATTTTTTTAGCATATCCACTTTTTTCATTAATAGTTTTTATCTGATTCATTTTTTTTATTTACAAGTGTTATAAATTTGTAATATAAAAGTGAAAATATAAGTTAAAATATTAGAATTCTAAGTTGCAATCATTATATTTCCAGATTGTAGCTCACATTGGGTCATATTATGCATACACATATATTTTATTATTTTTAAATTAAATGTTTAACCTGAATGTAAAAGAAAATAATGCCACAACATGGCATCTACAAAATTATTCCTTGAATTCCTATTAAAAAGTTTTGCACATTGGAGTTTTCAGGACAAGCTTAATTTTATTCACCTAAATAAAATAAAAGATTCAGTAAATTTGATAAAATAAAATCATCTTTTCAAATAAAGTATACACACTGTTGGTTGAATGAGGGACAAACAATATCATTATGCTAATTACAATCTAAGCTATAATTAATAACTGGAATTAATAGTCAATTTCACACCTGGTGAAGTTTTACTCTTCTGAAGTAAAGCATTACTTATCTGATGAACATCCATACTTTCATAGCAATACATCACTTTGTGGACACAATTAAATGTGCACTTTAATCATTGTAACCCTGGTGGTACAATCCAAAATCTAAAATGTAGCATGTCCAAGAATAAAATAAAATACAGAAAATTATAACATTCATCTAGTTTATGCACCAGCTGGGGGCGGGGGGGGGGGGGGGGGGGGGGGGGGGTTGAGTGCAGGGCAGAGGAGAAGCCTGCTAGAAGTGGCCAAGCTGGGTCAAGGCAAGCTGCCTGGGGTGGGTTACATAATGCAAGTGAAGGCTGTACTACTAGGTGGGCCAGATATAAACAACACTTGACATGGTGTATGTAAACTTGAATAAAAGCTACTCTTTTCAAACAATTTCTTTGAAATTTCAGATTTTAAAAGATTAAATCCTTATGTATATATGCTGTGAAAATTAAACCAACAGTGCTTACAGGGAAAAAACGTGCCACTGCCAAAGTTGGACAAAATTTAAGGTATTAATTTTTTATTTATGTTAATAACTTGAAAAATTTGCAAAATTCAGATCTAATTTTGGGCAAACAATTGAATCTTGATTAAATAAAGTTATATTCCTGAAAAAAAGTCTTCAGCTTCAGCAATTCTCATGTTAAGTGAGCAAATATATTTCCTGATTTTTAAAAAATTGCATTATATTTGGGCCTATAACTTCAAAATAATACCCAATACTGACCTAATTTTTGGTATGTGCATAGAAAATATATGGAAGAATATGAATACTAAATATGATCAAAAACAGATCAGTGGTTTTGATATTAGGCAGACTTGAAGTGTAACAATTGCTTTTTTATGGAAAACCGAGGTTTTTCCTTAATATCTCGAAGGAACAAAGTTCTAATGACCCAATTTTAGGTATGGTAGGAGATTTTGGGGACATCTAATGGTATGCAGAATTTTGGATTCGTAGGTCCAACGGTTTTAAAACGTGCCCTGTTAACGGACGGACGGCCGGACGGACGGACAGACGACGGACAAAGGACCACGACTATAGCTCAGATGACTTACAGTCAGCTGAGCTAAAAATGCCAGTTACAGAACATAATGGATATCTTTTTCGTCACCAACAGCGCTCACATATATTCCCGAACAAGTGTTAAATAATAATTAACGTGTGGGTTGCCGTATATCCTCTATTATCGCCCACCGCCGATTCTCAGTTGTCAGACGATCTTCTCTCCTGCAATATTCTAATTTTTCATATTTTACATATAATAATTAACACACTGAGAAAAATAATTATTTTTTCCTGTACGAATTCAAGTAGACATTACGGTATATAGTCTTTGTACATTGCTTTATGGTAAAATCATGAAAATGGAACCCTAAAAACACTGAAAAAAAAGTTAAAACAGTGAAAATGTAATCCCCCAAATATGAAGCCAATCACAGTGTTTTGAATATTCTTGCTGGATGTTTTTCCTTATGGTGTAACTGTACCTGACTCTTTCCCTGTCACTGGCAGTTTTACAGCTGGCAAATGGTTCCTGACGACTCCAGTCCCAGAAGTATAGCTGATTGTGTGTGGCAATCACAAGGACCTGGTCAGTTGGATGAAATGTAAGCGAGGCAATCACAGTGTCCTTCTGTGGAGACCACACCTCACTCCCTCCTCCCTACAAATTAAACTTTATTGTCTTTAATGTTATAAGAAAGCATGATTTTATTTTATTATTACTTTAAGACATCTACTATATTCAAAATTTATGGTCATTTAAAAATATTTGCCTTGTATATTTTAAATAAGGTTCCATGTCATGAAAACAAATTCCCACATTTTCCCATGATTTTTTAAATTATTTTATTACACACTGAAAGGCACAATAGCCAATCATCCAGTGGATATGCTGATAGAACATAAGACAATATGTAACATACGGAACAGTTTCTCCTTTGGTGCAAATAAGGCATTCAACTGATTTCAGACAATTTTCTCAAATTCCCTGTTTTTTTGTCTGGAAATAGGGAATATCAATTTCAAAGCTTTCCTGAATTTTTAGAATAGCTAGAAAGTAGAAACCCTATTTAACTCTGACTACACAAAACAAATATCATACCAAAAACAGTTTCAAACAAATCTGATCGTACAGGATCTTGCCAAGGACTTCACTGATCAAGCTAAAAACCTATACAAGAATGTGAAGAAGGTAGTATGACATTGGTATCATAATATGAAATAAAGTAACAAGGCCTACAGGCCTCATGCGAACCTGTGCAAAGAGATAACACCAGGTATAATGCTTCAATGCTGGACCATTACTTTTCCAGAACATGTGTAACATGTATATAAACAATGCAAGTACTAAACACTAAGAACAAGAAACAATTAAACACGTCACTGCTGCAATTCTTGAATGGGTGCACACAACACAAAAACTAGAATATGGGTAGTCAACAAGCGAGTACGTGTATCCTCCAAAATCAGAGTGGGAAAGGTGAAGTGAGGCATGGATTGAGTGGCAAGGGGAAATAGAGTGAGTTGTGTTGCATAATGGATGTCTGCAGCCGAAATGTGTATGTAGGTTGAGCCACCTACCACAAAATCCAGAAAGCTGTCCAAGATGTATAAACATGCAAAATTTTAGGCAGATAAGTCAAACCACTACTGAGATATGAGTGATTTTAGCGGACGGCAGACAAACAGATGGACACTGTGCAAAAATGGTGGCAGGTGGCGCCACAAATTTTTTGTATGATTAAAAGTTGTGTGAGATCTATACACATGCAAAATTTCAGGGGGGATATGTCAAACCAGTCCTGAGATATAAGCCTGAATGTCTGCAGCGTATACATTAATGAAGGTGGCGCCACTTGTAAAAAAATCCAGAAAGCTATCCAAGTTGTATAAACCTGCAAAATTTTAGGCAGATACGTCAAACCACTACTGAGATATGAGTGATTTTAGCCCAAGGCAGACAAACAGACGGACGCTGTACAAAAATGGTGGCAGATGGCACCACAAATTTAGTGTATGGTTAAGAGCTATGTCAGATCTATACACATGCAAAATTTCAGGGGGATATGTCAAACCAGTCCTGAGATATAAGCCTGAATGTCTGCAGCGTATACATAAATGTAGGTGGCGCCACTTGTAAAAAAATCCAGAAAGCTATCCAAGTTGTATAAACCTGCAAAATTTTAGGCAGATACGTCAAACCACTGCCGAGATATGAGTGATTTTATCCCACAGCAAACAAACAGACAGATGCTGTAAAAAAATGATTGCAGTTGGCGCCACCAGTTTTGTGTATGATAAAGAGCTATGTGAGATCTAAAAAACATGTAAAATTTTTGCCCAATCGGCCAAATGGTTCCCGAAATATGAGCTTGGATGTCTGCAGCGTAAATCTGAATATAGGTGGCGCCACCTGTCATAAAATCAAGAAAGCTGTCAAGGATGTATAAACCTGCAAAATATCAGGCAGATAAGTCAGACCACTGCCGAGATAAGAGTGATTTTATCCCAAGGCAGATGAACAGATGGACGATGTGCAAAAATGGTTGCAAGTGGTGCCACCATTTTTAGTGTATGTTATAAAGCTTTCCAAGGGCTACATTTGTGCAAAATCTTTAGCCTTATCGGTCAAATGCTTCCTGAGATATGTGGGTTTATGTGTGGAAACAGACGCACAAATGGATGCTGGGCAGAGAGAAAAGGTCAGAGGTTAACCAAAAATGAGGGCGCAGCAGTTCATATGTGACCGATCATAATTCCAAATTTTAAAACAAGGGACCTATGGGTCACGGCGCTCAGCTGTTATATATGATAAAAAATATGATTTAGAAATGAGGCACATGCTGGTTTTGTGTGGTAATAAGTATAAGCTGTATTATGAGTTGTTGTTGTTAAGCTTATGTATGATTTTGATAGTACCTTTGGAGACAGAGAAGAGAATTGATTTCATTTATTTTATTAACAAATGGAGTACTATTGTCACACAGATTTTGACTTGGCCATATAACTTATAAGCAGAACATATAATATAAGAGTTTAACTATTTCTTAAAAAAATTACAAATATTGTCCCAGATATAATTTTTATTAAAAATAATAAGAGAATCGTATGATTTTTAAAATGAAATATAACTGAAGTGATTATTAAAATAATATTAAAGAATATATTCATGAATGCAATTATGAATACATTTGAAAAGTATTTGCACTGGTATTCATATACTTTCATTTTTTCCTGAATTCCCATTCTTTATGCAAGAAATTTTATAATGGAGTACATATTCATATTCGTATTTAAATACAATTGCAAAGTATTCCCACCATGTCTGGTATATATTCAGTTTTCACCAAACAATGGTGTTGAGAATCCAGAATGTACAAAATTCACACATTTAAATAATGATCATAAGTACCTGGTTTTATGGCTTTTATTTATATTAAAAAAAAAATAAATGTGATATATTTATTTTGGACTAATTTCACATCAATGTACACACTAGACAGTGACACAGTAGGAATCTAGATTAATATTATCAACTGCATCTTTGTCTATCATTAATTTCCTTCATATGATCCCTAATGATTAGTAATGAATAATATGATTTACTTTTTTATTATTAAAATTGAACTGAAAAATGCCATAGGTGACTGCATGGTGTTATTTGGAATACGTGACATTCTATCCATCAATACAAGATTCTTATATCATCAGTAACTGCAAGTTATTTCCCTATCTATATAAACTAACAAATTCCTTTTCTATTTTTCTTTAATTTGTTATTAAAAACCAATAAAAATTGATTAATTTATTGTTATG
Organism: Sipunculus nudus; assembly: GCA_026874595.1. Classification (NCBI taxonomy): domain Eukaryota; kingdom Metazoa; phylum Annelida; class Sipuncula; order Golfingiida; family Sipunculidae; genus Sipunculus; species Sipunculus nudus. The sequence continues at coordinate 59,905,728 of CM049311.1, read as the reverse complement.
TTGTTGGTTAAAACTACTTGATGAGTTGGGTTGGACACCTGGATCAACTGTGGCTGGCCATAAGCTGCCTTGCTGCCCCGGTATCTGCCTCGCCTCAAGCGTGCATAATTTGCTGAAAGTTCAACAAGGTCAACATACAGGTGACTCAAGAGTGGCTGGAGAGAGCCAAGGTCTGACATGGTCTCATAAAAACATTAATAAAAGCTACAATTTTTGGCCAATTTCTTTCAGCTTTCTAAACTAAAAAGCTGAAATCCTTGTGTGTGCATGATATGAAAATTATATAAACAGAGCTCACATTAAACAAAAGTGAAATGGTCAAAGTTGGGCAAAATTTAAGGTACTAATTTTATATTTATACTAATAACTTATAAAATTTTAAAAATTCAGAACTAATTTTGGGTATTCAATTGAATCTTGATTAAATAATCTTACATCCCTGACAAAAAATCTCTAGCTTCAGCAAGCCCCTTGTTAAGGGAGTAAATATATTTCTTGATTTTTTACAAAGTGCATTATGTTTGGGCCCATAACTTAAAACAATTACGCAATACTGACATCATTTCTGGCATGTGCACAGAGAATGTATTGAAAAACATGTATTTTATATATGATTAAAGTCAGATCAGTGGTTTTGATATTAGGCAGTATTGAAGTAATAACGGGTTTTTAATTGAAAAATGAAGTTTTTCATTAATATCTCAAAGGTATTAAGTCCTAGTGACCAAATTCTTGGCATGGTAGGGAATTTTAGAGACATCTAATTGTATGCCAGATTTTAGGAACTGAGAGCTTAAGCTGGGGAGCTGAGCTCTTGCAAACTGCATAACACTAGCCTGATGTAAACAAAATGTTACATGGTGCTTGAAAACTTGGATAAAATCTACAGTTTTTGATCAACTGGTTTCAAATTTTTGGTGTTAACAGACAAAATGCTATCAAAAACATGCTGAGAAAATTAAATCCACAGTATATACAGGAAAAAAACGTGCCATGGTCAAAGTAAGGCAAAATTTAAGGTACCATTTTTTTGTTTTTGCTAATATTTTAAAAAATTTAAAAGATTTTGATCTAATTTTGGGTATACAATTTAAGTTTGATTAATTAAAGTTATATTACTTGAAAAAAAGTCCATAGCTTTAACAAGTTTTGTGTTAAGTGATCAAATATCTTTCCTGATTTTTTACAAAATGCATTATGTTCTGGCCCATAACTTTCTTAAATTATATAATACAGACATAATTTCAGGCATGTACATAGGAACTATAAAGAGGAATATTTATGGTAAATATGAGGAAAAACAGATGAGTGGTTTTGATATTAGGCAGCCCTAAAGTGTGAAAATAGGTTTTTAATAAAAAATTGAGGTTTTTCCTTAATTTCTCAAAGCAACAAAGTCGCAAAGACCCAGTTTTTGGCTTGGTAGGAGATCTTGGGGACAGCTAACATTATGCCAAATTTTGGATTCCTAAGTCTTACGGTTTCAAAACGTGCCACATCTACGGACGGACGGAACGACGGACGGACGGACAGACGGACGGACGACGGACAATGGACCACAACTATAGCTCAGATGACTTATAGTCAGCTGAGCTAAAAATTCTGCCCAGTGGTTATGGGAAGTTCTCCTATGCGGCGATGGGGGCAGCGTCGGCGTCTGACTGAAAACATAGTATCTGCAAAACTCTGTTTTGGCGGATACAATGATGGTAGCTGGCACCACCAGTCTTATATACAACAAAGAGATATATAAATATGCCAAATGTCAGACTTATATGTGAAACCCCTCCTGTGAAATAAGCAGGGATATACACTGTGCAAAAACTATTGTAAGTGGCGCCACCAGTCTTGTACACTATAAAGCTACCCGTTATGTATAAACATGCCCAATTTTAGGCTGATGTATCAAATTCCTCTGTAGAAATAAGCAGGCGCATACACTGCAAAAGTCAATGTAGGTGGCACCACCTGTTTTGTAAATGAGAATAACATCAAAGACGCATAGACAGGTCAAAATATCAGTCCAATACATCAAACTTCCCCAGAGTTTGATGCACTGGGCTGACAAGGCTTAGGTGAGTAAGGCAGTTGCCCCCGAGTGACCTGTAAAAATTAGCTGCCTCAAGCTACTGTACTGAGTGAACTCCTGACCTGTACCTGGCTAGACTGAGTGAACTTTTGACCTGTACCTGGCTGCACTGAGTGAACTCTTGACCTGTTGCATAATCTTACACAGTTGGCAGTCTGCCAAAGCTATAAATAGATTCAGGCTGAACTTTGGTGCCAAATATGATGCAGTGAGAAGTCTGGCAAAGCCATAAATAGAATGCAGCTACTGCACTGAGTGAACTCTTGACCTATACCTTGCTGCACTTCTTCCAATCCTGGCACTGTGCCAATACTATTTATAGAGCTGACATCATCTTGGCTAATGGCCAACATCAAGGCACTGGCAATCTGCCAATGGTAAACCAAGTGCTGCAATCTGAACACCAAAGTGGTCCCTACTTGAAATACCTTTGAAATTTATTTCCCAATACAAAATGCTTTTCAGCTGACTTTTTATAAAAAACAAATAAGGAATATATGTAAAATTATTACAGATGCATACTGAATGCAAAATTAAAATACAGATATATCTCATTGATGGCAAATTCTTGAATTAAGTTGAGTAGGGATACAAATAATTTATAATCCACGTACAGTTGTCTTTATATACAAACAGAGGCTGAATATCAATGATTAAAACATTGCCTGGTATGATGATTAACTTAAATCATAAATCTACATTTTTTAAAAGCTTTTAAAAAAACTTTCTTGTCAATATTAACCAAAGATAACCTGAAATCTAAATGTCTAGTGGCATGATGTAATAGATTCTGATAAACTGGTGCCAGGCTAGATGTAACAGCATAACACAGCTAACATATATGGTAAAATGACTCAATTCAATCTCCATAATTCAGCCAAAAATCATTCATGTGGAACCATTAATGACAATTATTATAAGAATTATTGTAGGGATTATTCTTGTAAAATATTTAACAAACTGGTTTCAGTGGCATCATTTGAAAAACGTTTCGCGGGTTTATAACTCATATAGGAAGATACAGCAAACTGGCTAAGTTCAGCTTCCCGTAACTCAGCCAAAAAGCACTGAACCAAAACCATTTGAACAAACTTGAATTATCAACATCTAAGGATAATTAATGTGTAAGTTTTAAGAATTTGACCCAGTGGTTGTTGAGAAGATCTTTATAGCCAATGAGTAAAATGGGCTGTTATGGCATATGACTAAATTCAGCTTCCCATAACTTAGCCAAAAGTCACTGAAAAGAGACCATTTGAAGAAACTTCAGAAAGCACTTCCCTAGGATCATTTCTGTGCGATATTAATCATTTTGCCAATATGGTTTCAGAGAAGAAGTTTTTTGTAGCCCTCAGTGTGATACAGGCACTGATGACCCTGTACAAAAAAGGCCGATGCAGGTGGTGCCACCAATACCTCAATTTCAGATTTGACCTATGTGACCAACATTGGCATAAAATTTGGTGATGATAGCTCCAGCTGTTTCTGAGATTTAAATTTTAATATGTTTTTTGCACATTTAACAAAGTTCAACCTCCTGTAACTTGGCCAAAAATCTCCGAACTGGAACCATTCGAACAAACTTGAGAAGGATTGTTCCAGGGATCATTTCTGTGAAATATTGGACAATTTGGCTGGACAGTTTCGGAGAAGAAGATTTTTAAAACTTTTTTAGCTTTTTCCCTATAAAATCTAAGAAAATGCAGTTAGAAAAAAAATTAACATAATCTGATATATTTTTTTGGATGACTGATTATTTGCAAAAAATTGGTGATGCTAGCTCCTGCCGTTTTTGAGATAGCTATGGTTAACGTACAGACGATGTACGACGCAGGACACACAACGCGGCACCATCGCATAAGCTCACAGGTTCGCTAAAAATAATAGGTTCGCCCCTGATAATAAGCATGATTAACCAGCCACTCATGTTAGCAACCCACACAGGTACTTAGGCCCAAGCAATATGACATGAGATGCCTTGTCCATATCATTGATGGTTAATGTGGTCTATATGAGCCTGGTATCTGATCTTTATCAACCTGCTTGAATACATTTGGGTGAAAGGCACAGAGCTTACCAAATTAGAAAATGAGAGTGATGGTATACATTGTAACATGTTGTCATCTAATAAAAATTTTATTATGAACCTCTTTGGTTGTGAATTCTTAATGGCCGGCGAGCAATATCAATCACCAGGGTTGATAACAACAATGAGTAACAGGACAAAATGAATAACCCTGAAGGTCAAAAATTACACCTAGTATCTACCAATCTGCACAGTTCAACCCACAGTCTTTGCCTTTTATCCAAATACAAAATGTACAAGCTATGTATAGGCAATTCTAAAGGCAAAGTATGTGTAAGGTATATTGATATTCAATGTTTCAATAAATTATAAATTATTTTTTGCTAGAACATTCAGAGTTAACTGATACCATAAGCAGTATAAGATCTGACCAGCTCACAAATTTTTTGACAGCTAAAATCAAAAGGTTTTACTTTTAATTTATTCAGATAACTACCTTTTCAGGAACCTCCAGTTAAAGATAGTTTTTCATGGTGAAGTTTTACTGGAAATGTTTCTGATACCACACTGACAAACTCACCAACAGATCCCATATTCTGACTTCGCCTCCTAGACAGCCTGAGGCCAGGATGTTGTTCCTGGAGGGATGGAAGGCGATACACCATGGACTGCGTTTATGACCACGCAATACATGGCTACACTTTCCAGAATTTAGATCTGATACCCGCACAGTGTGATCCCCATGAGCTGAAGCAACCCGGCGCCTGCAAAAAAGAATGGAACACGGGAATAAGTTTTTAAGTTACCTTTCCTGTTCAGCTGCTCCTATCAGATTCTGAAGGTAAAATGAAAGTTATAAATTTGAACTAGAAAAGTATGTAGTACCTTTGCAAGTCTGGCGCTAAACTCATGCAGCACTTAGAGATCATCAAGGCAAATGACAATACCCTATTTCATAACAATCCACCAAGTGGTTCCTGAGAAATAAGCTCCTCAGTTTTTTATTATTTTAAGCTCTATGACCTTGAAAAGAGTGTCAAGATCAACCATCTCGAAACTGATTGAGATTTTGTTGATATACATCAGCACTAAAGAAATGAAATTCCTGTGTTGAATACTTTTGCAGATATCCCGCTCCAAAGGCCAAAATTGAAAAATCTGACAAAAATTCTTTGAAAATCAGAATTTGAAGGTGGAGCACCTAAACTTGTGCAGCAGTTACAGACCATCAGTGCCAATGACCATAGCAAGTTTTATAACAATCCACCCAGTGATTCCTATAAAATAAGCTTCTAAATGTTTTTCTACAATCAGCTCTGACACATTGAAATATGTCAAGGTCATCCATAGTCATACTTGATCGAGATTTTCTTAATATACAACTGCACCAAAGAAATAAAATTCCTAGTTTGAATCCTTAAAGAGATTTCCCGCTCACACGGTAAAAGTTAACAGACGCCGGACAGAAAGCTTTGGTGACGACAATAGCCCTACAGCATCTTCGGGTGAGGGCTAACAAAAGGGACAAGGTCACCGCATAACAGAGCATCCCCTCGCACGGGAGCATAATTATCCATGGATGGATGAGCCATATGTACAAGATGTAAGTTTTGGGTGAAACGGTTTGTCTTAAAAAAGGGGTCCACAAGCTTTTTTCAAGAATTGGGTCCCATGGCCTTGACCTTTGACCCTATGACCTCAAAATCAATAGAATTCTTCATGTATAAATGGGGGAGCCATATCTGGCTGATGATAGGTTTTGGTCAGTTTGGCTTAAAATTGGTCCACAAGCCAATTCCGATGGACGCACAAAAACAGAGGTGTTACTATATCCCCTTCTGCAACTTTGTTGCCAGAGGATAATAACAGCAAAGATACATGTTGGCTTAATTTGATCATACCTCCACCAGGTTGTGAGAGGTATTATACTTAACCTTGGTTTGTCTGTCGGCAAATTTTACGCAAAGTACTGAACAGGTTTTGTGGAATTTTTGTGAAGGGTTAGGAAAACACCATTAAATTTTAGAGGTAGTCTTGATAACCATGCATAATTCTTCATTCAAAGGATTATGTATTACTGTTATGTCAATTTCATTATAACACAGCTGCTAATCAGTATTAATTAGCAAGATTGCCTGAGGATAAATCAAGTGTGGGAGAGTGATGTCTCTGACATCTTTTTCAATATTACTTTCCATATAAGTTACATGTTCAGTCTGTGACTAAGGACTTACCCATCTGGGCTGAATGTCATAAGAAATGTTGACCTGCATTGTCCAGACAGCTCACATGCCTGAAATTAGATAAGCATTGGTATTCAATCTTACTTCTGTTTACTTGACAAAAAAATTGTGGCATGCACCCTTGTCATTGCTGTAATTTTATCCAAGTCACCATATACCTTTAAATAAAAGTCCTTGCTTCAAGATTGATATTTTTTTCTGTGTATTAATACAACATTTACAGATAAAACATTATGTTAACATTTAATTCAAAATGTGAGGCAGTTTGTCAAATGCTCTGAGGATTAGCAAATGGAATGTTTCCAAGCTAACATGAAACTGGATATGTCTTACTATCATGACAAATATCCCCACCAATGATCTTCTGAACAATAAATAAATCATGAAGATATGCATTTGGTATCTGACCTCATTGTGGCTTGGGATTGTTGCTTTCTCCTCTGCAAACACTCTGCTCAGGTGACTGCTTCCATTCCTATCCCAAAGTCCTGTCTCTCTGCTCAACAGCAGACACACCAAATTCTGACGCTTCTTGCTCATCTTTTATCTGAAAAAATAATAATGTTCCTTCTGAGAAAGAATTCTTCACCAGAGGTTAATGTTCAGGGCAAAAAAACAAGGCATACAGGCCTAATGCAAACCTGTGCAATCGGATATACACCAGGTATAATGCTTCCAAGCTGGACCATTACTTTTCAAGTACATTTTAACATGTATATGATAATGCAAGTATTAAAAATTTTTAACAAGAAACAATTACACATGGCATGGGTGCACACAACACAAAAATGATTGTAGCTGGCACCAACAATCTTGTATACAATGAAGCTATCAAAGATATATACGTATGCTCAATTTCAGACTAATATGTCAAACCCCTCCTCAGAAATAAGCAGGGACATACACTGTGTGAAAATAATTGTAGGTGGTGCCTCCAGTCTTGTTCAAGATAAAGCTATCCGATATGTATAAATATGCCCAATTTCAGGCTGATATACCAAATTCCTCCATAAAAATAAGCAGGCACATAAACTGTGCAAAAGACATTGTAGTTGGCAACACCTGTCTTGGAACAAGAAAGCCATCAATGACAGGTCAAAATATGAGGCCAATGCATCAAACTTCCCTTGAGTTTGATGCACTGGGCTGACCAGGATTGGGTGAGAAAGGCAGTTGCCCAAAGTGATCTGTGACAAATTGCTGGCTCAAGCTACTGCACTGAGTGAACTCTTGAGCTGCACCTGGCTAGACTGAGGAAACTTTTGACCTTTTCCTGGCTGCACTGAGTGATATCTTGACCTGTGGCATAATCTGACACAGTTGGCAGTCTGCCAAAGCTATGAATAGATCTAGGCTGAACTTTGGTGCCAAATCTGATGCAGTGGGCAGTCTGTCAAAGCTATAAATAGAATGCAGCTACTGCACTGAGTGAACTCTTGACCTATACCTGACTGCACTTCTTCCAATCCTAGCACTGTGCAAAAGCTATCTATAGAGCTGACGTATTTTTTGCTGATGGCCAACATCCAGCCACTGGCAAATCTTGGCAATCTGCCAATGGTAAACAAAATGCTGCCACCTGTACACAAAGTGGTCCCTGCTTGAAATAACTTTGAAATACATTTTCCAAATACAAAATGCTTTTCAGCTGACTTTTATAAAAAAAAAAAAAGTTTGGAATATATGAAAAATTACTACAGATGCATACTGAATGCAAAATCAAATACCCATACATCTCACTGATGGCAAAAGATGAATTGAGTATGGATACCAATTATTTATAATCCATAAAAATGATAATCTGAATAAAAGTTCAAAAGGTTTATTAATATATTAACAATATACAAGTTTTATATCCAATTGGCAATTTCCTCCAGGTTCATGTTTCACTGTTGTCAGCATCCACTATTAGCTTATGCTCAACACATTAGATTGACGAGCCGTCCCTTTGTCTTCTATGTTACTTTTCTGGCTGGTAGTCAATTTCTCAATAGGATGTATCATCTTTATTGCATCATCCTCGATCAGCCATCAAATATTTACTTATAGTGACAGTGCATGCTTATAGGTTGACTTTTGTAGCCCAATTGTCACCAACTAATTATAGAGACTGTGGAGGAGGATGCCTGAATGACTTTGATCCAATGGAGGTATCTCCTCTCAGGCTGTCATGAATGGATGAATGTGAAATGGTAGCCCACTGTTGCAGCTGGTATAAACATGCCTTTCCAGTGGTCAAGGAATCACACTACAACCCAAAATTCAGAGAAACAAACTTGGCCAAGATAGCTTTTCAAGTACTTTATCCTTAATTTGCTTAATGAAAGATCTTCCCTACAAATTATTGACATAGTGACTGATGTTACAGTATATATTAAGTCATTTAAGCAATAAATGACTGGATTATGTACATCTCTCTCAGATGTAATAATAGATGCTTATCTGTTTATATACGATATCCTTAAGTACAATTGATTGTGGAGTTAAACTAAACATGTGTGAACTGCAGTTGTTTAGCCTTATTATAGTGTCATGTCAAAAATATGTGAACACGTTTTAATAAGTCACACTCAAACTGACCTCACTAAAGAAGAGAAATAATTTAAAGTTTCAAAATTATTATAAAAGTCATGGTATGACTACCTGTGACAAAAACAATGAGTTTTATTTATAAATATATAGTCACATAATAATTCAGTTAACTAGACATAAATGTTCCTTATAAGAACTGTATTTTTTTTTACAGTAGAAAGCTAAACTTAATATAAAATGTCTACTTATACAGTATACACCCACACTTTGGATAAAACTGGATAAAACCTGTTTTATCCGATCCGGATAAATCTGGATTTATCCAGTGGATTAAACCAAATGCGGATAAACCTGCCAACCCTGGTGCCAGGCTAGATGTAACTGCTTCACACAGCTAACATATATGGTAAAATGACTCATTTCAATCTTTACATTTCAGCCAAAATTCATTCTTTGAAACCATTAAAGACAATTATTATAAGAATTATTCAGGGGATTATTCTTGTCAAACATTAAACAAATTGGCCTCAGTGGCGACTGTCGAAAAACGTTTTGCAGGTTTATAACTCATATATGAAAATACAGCAAAACAGGCTAAGTTCAGCTTCCAATAACTCAGTCAAAAATCACTGAACCAAAACCATTTTAACAAACTTGAATTATCAACATCTAAGGATAATTAACATGTGAGAATTTGGCCCAGTGGTTTTTGAGAAGAAGATCTTTGTAGCCACTTTGCTAAAATGGGCTGTTAGGCCAAAATAAAAAAAAGATATGGTTCTCAGGCACTTTTTTTCAGCAATCAATGCGGGCGGGCGCTTTTTTTCTTTTAAATTTTTTGGTATGTTTCGATAAAAATGTCAAATGATAAGGGAAAAGCATGAAAATAACAGTTTTATTTTGCTAAATAAGTAAAATCACTACAAGACAAAGGAAATTGTATTGTTTTATCTTCTTGAAAGAAATTTCGGAGCGGCAGCAGCTCAAAATTGGAAAGTTTTTATTTAAAATCAAAATAAAAAGTTTTGATGCGGGGGTTTAAAATTGATGCGGGCGGTGCCTGAGAACCATACCTTTAATTTTTTTTGGCCTTATGGTATATGACTAAATTCAGCTTCCTATAACTTGGCCAAAAGTCACTGAACTGAGACTATTTGAACAAACTTCAGATAGCACTACCCTACGATCATTTCTGTGCGATATTAAACAATTTGGCTGTATGGTTTCAGATAAGTTTTTTTTAGCCCTCAGTATGATATGGGCACTGATGACCCCCGTACAAAAAAGGCCGATGCAGGTGGCGCCACCAATACATCCATTTCACATATGACTCATGTGACCAACATTGGCATAAAATTTTATGATGATAGCTCCAGCTGTTTCTGAGATTGTAATTTTATTATGCTTTTTTGGACAGATGACTAAGTTCAACTTCCTGTAACTCGGCCAAAAATCACCAAACTTAAACCATTCGAACAAACTTGAGAGATTGTTCCAGGAATCATTTCTGTGAAATATTGGACAATTTGGCTGAACAGTTTCGGAGAAGAAGATTTTTAAAGCTTTTTTAGCTTTTTTCCTATAAAATCAAAGAAAATGCAGTTAGCCGAAAAATAAGCAAAATCAGATTTTTTGGATGACTAATTTTCTTGCATAAAATTTGGTGATGCTAACACCTGCCGTTTTCAAGATCATATAGGTTAACATACAGACGACGGACAACAGGCGACGGACGATGCCACACCATTGCATAAGCTCACAGGTTCGCTCAAAAAAGTCTTATAGGCTTATGGGAACCTGTGCAATGGGATATATCGGCTGGCTCTCAGTCATACTTCAAAGACATTTGGAGGGCGGTTCTTAAGGTCTTCAAAGACTATTTATTTCACAGTTGTTTCTACAAATCATTATTAACTGGAACTCGTGGATTTAGCTGAGATATCACTTCCTATGAAATCTTATTACAAGTAACATGACTACTCTAACATCCGGGTTGAAGAAGCCTAAATTTAAGCGACCTCGCAAGGAGGGATTACCAGACTCACGTGAATCTCGCCTTCCAAATGGCGAACGATCGCATCGACCAGTTAGTAACATCAACACTTGCCAAGCACCCCCGGGGTGAATACCAAAATTACGATAAAAACACTAGACTTTTGTACATACAAATCAATTTTGTATATAAAAACAGTTTTGTTCACTTTCTCAGTGCCCAATCAAACATTAACGATCTATACGACAAGCATCATCTATTCAATTCCCCATTACTCTTTACTTGTATTTAACAATACTGTCGGCACTGGCGGTAAAAAAGTAAACTACATGGATATGTCGGGGGTGTTCAAAATAATGCGTGTTTTTAATTTAGCGCAAATCATGCTCCCGTGAAAAGCGCGAAAATTGAAACCCCGCTAACAAAACCACTTCCACAGTACTTCAGGTATAATGCTTCATTGATAACATGCCTGACCATTATTGGAAAAATGCTTGATTGCTTTTCAAGTACATTTGTGACATGTACATGAATACTGTAGATTCTTCATCTAAAGCCGCATTTATCTGTATATATTCTATTGGTATGTGGTATCGGATTATATAATACATATTTAGTTTTATAAATATATATTATATATTAATGCACATTGCTTATACTGTATGGCCGTATAACTGCATACTATACATATGGTCTTATATATATTAATATATATTTCATCTGATTATATATATCATTTATATCTATTTTTTATATCTTTTATTTAAATGTCATCCTAGTAAATTGACTAGACAATTGTAAACGTTAAATAACATTTTCAAACAGTAAAATTACATTAAAAATATAAACAGTGCTTGGTCTAGGATTACAGGATATAGATCCCATTATATGTTTATAGTTTATAAATTCTATTGTATATATTTAAGATTCCTTCACTTTCTTTAATAAATATATCTTCTTTAGTTTATTCTCATTTCATGGCTCTTCAAACTGGCCGTCAATTTATCTGCACACACGTTTATGACCAATTATATATTTTATACACAATAGTTATTCTCCCTATGACCTTGAATAGATAAAACATTGAACTACAAGTCATTTACACAAATAGACATACACGAACAAAAAGCATTAATAAATGTGACTGTCATTATCCCGTTAATATCATGACGAACTTGGACTGACGATCCTCAATCATATCCCATCATTGCATGTTGCTGGAACATCTAAGTTAAACCACCACATATTGTTGCTCATGAGTTCACAACATTCTTCCCGGGTTCCTTTGGACGTGGATTTAAAAAGTCACAGTGACATTCGTGACATGAATAGCGACCTGTGTTCGTTCGGTCCTGTTGTAATTTGCTTTGCTGACAACATGGCCACCACAAAGTACGCAGTAAATACTATTTATTTTTGGCTGAACTCATCAACTGAAATTTTTATTTTAAACACGTTGAACATATAAAAAATGTATTTCCCTCAAACTTATAATTTTAAAATTATAAATAAATTCTTAAGATGAAAACATGCTCATTGCCATTGTTATCTGAGACGGCAGTCTCGCGCTTAACCCTCAGCTCCCCATTATCGCCCACTGACTTCCATCCACTGTGATGATATCAGGAGAATCATCTTACTGAAGCCGCAGTGTAAGTTCAGCAAAAAATGTCCAGTTTCAGCAGACCAGTTTTCTAACTTAAGCCGCGTCTTTAGAAAAAGATTCTACGGTAATGCAAGTATTAAATATTTTGAACCCCAGTACTAGCACTTATTACACAAATGTCACACCTGAAATACTGGCATGGAAAAAACACAAGAATGATTGTAGGTGGCGCCACAAGTCTTGTGCATGAGAAAGCCATCGAAGATGCATGGACAGGCAGATACTTCAAACAACTCAAGCTTTGTGCACGGATGCATATAATCCAAAAACAATTGTAGGTGGCACAATTGCATATACAACAAAATTATTTGAGATGTATGGACATGCACAATTTCAGGTTGCCATGTCAAATCACTCCTGAGAAATAAGCAAGGACATGCACTGAGCAAAAATTATTGCAGGTAGTGCAAACAGTCGTGTAGATGAAGCTATTTGAGATGTAATGATATGCACAATTTCAGGCTGATACATTTTCAAAATGTTTAGAATAATAATAAGTCTAATAACAGATGCTATAGACAGCAAAATCAGAATAAATATATATTTTATTCATATGGATTTACATCACATTTATGGATACCAGTTTATATGTTGCCTGTACAGCTCAGCTTATAATATATAGTACCCACAGAGCTCAAGTCTGTTAAAACAAAAATTCTATTAGCTTGGACAAAGGCCACTTAAGAATCATTTTTGTGCAATGTTAAAGGAATTTGAAACAACAGTTTGGAAAGAGAAGATTTGCAGCAATCTGTTTGATACATTCTTACTTGACAACAAGACCAACTTCAGCTTTCTATGACTCTTCTAAAAGTAAATGAATCCCATCTATTTTTAAAGTTATACAATGAGAGAACCTACCCTATGATTATTCTTGTTAAAAGTGTTAACAGGAGCACAGCAAATGTACACAATACACCTGTCATGTATCTGGTGACCTCTTTAAACATGGGCGAATTTTGATAAGAAGGTAATTCAGGAGAGAACTTTACTGGTAAATATGTGTATAATGAGTTTCATGAAAATCCATAGTTTTTGGTAAGTCTGAGTCACCAAGGTGCCTCCAAAGTGTGGTGACCTCTGACCTCATTGAATATGCATGGACTTTGCTGGAAATCAAACTTAGGCGAGAAATTTTATTGTTTAATATTTCTGATAGAGTTTTATCAAAATCATTAATATTCTTCATATTCTTCAAAGTAGCCTAGTGACCCATGACCTTATCAAATATGGGTGGATGTTGGCCATAATCAAACTAGGGAAAGATAATCTGTTGGTAAGTAGTTTTTGTGAGTTTCGTGAAAATCCATCAGAGCCCTGGTAAAATATCAAGGGGACACTAAAAGGTAAGGGGCGGACAGACGGTGGGTATACCATACTACTCTTGTCATATAACGTCAGGCATTAGCTTATGTAACATTTATTTGTTTATGGAAATAAATATATACACCCGTGTTGTTTACAGCTTTTCTCTTATATGCCAACACTGCTTAATTAAGGTGTATCATCATTTGGAGCCATGAATGTCTTTAATTTAGCACTGGTCGTCTGCAATGTGGCAGAAATTTCTCATGGAAAAAACCTCTCCCTTATGAAATCTTCATTTTTCAAAGGTTGAAAAACTGTTGTTTTGTTCTATTCTTACCCTGATTCACTTTTGTGACAATAACATATGCTCTGAGCAGATTTTTAAGTATGCTACAACCAGAACTACTATCAAACCATACTGTTGGTGCAGGAGACTGGTTTGATTTTATGAACAATTCATGCAGTAGTTTACTACTGAACACTTCTGTCTTTCTTGGCACTGTCCACAACACCGCCAAGATGGATGACTCATCTCAATGGGAAACGAAATATGGCCGTGGGAGGGCCTACAGCAGCCTTAATATTATGTGGGTTTTCTCTCTATTTGAACAATGCCGCAACCTTCCTGTGTTTATAATCATCCCAGACAGGAGAAAAGATACCCTGCTTGTGCAAATTAAATGTCTCGGTTTTGCCAGGCACAATCATATATTCAAATGAGTAGGCATCGTACTGAGGACTGGACCATCCAGGGTACAATCTTGAGACCGTTGATCATAGTTAAAAGTTCCTGTCCCTGGACAGTGTCCACATATAAACAACGCTGATGACCTGCATAATTAGGTGAAAGCTGAGCTTAAAATAATTAGGGGTTTGGTGGAGAATCAGATCCCTGCATTTCTTGACAAGTTCATCCTCAGGAAAATTTATGCAAATGCCAATTTCATGGATGTTGTTTTGCAAGAGATTCAATGTACACATCCATTCTCAATAACCCTGCATGTAAACTGTATTTAAATAAAGTTTCATTAATCTTTGTTTCTTGACGAGTTCCTGCTCCAATAGTTACCCATGAACTGACTGCTTCCCGTCAGACATTTATCCTAACTTTTACAATGTGAACAAGGTCTTCTGAGCTTCACCATCTATAGCCACAACACCAGTATGTGCGATTCACACAGTCTTGTTGTGTTTTTCTTTCCTGGAACCCCTCTGTTAAGCTGACATGCCCATCCTCCCGACACAGTGTTCCACCTTCCAAGTTACACATTGCAGTACTTCTTTCACCAAAAATTTATACCAGTAATGGACGGTCTCATTTGAATGTGGCTCTTGGCCAATCAGGGTCTCGTGTGTGCATCCAAATTTTACCTCAAAACAGCCAGAAAATTCTGGTGGGCCAGCACCAAATTTGAGCCCTGCAAGTCTTTTGTTTAACATTACAGAAGCATTCTCTAGTTGGATAAAAATCTGCTGTACCCATCACACGCATGTTTTCTCATCTTTAGTACCTATCCTCTAGTAAACCTTGTCTCTGAAACATTAGTCATGACAGTTCAACTTGAATGCTATTTTCATAACCTGGTGTGGCAACAGGATAAGTGGTTTCAGTATAAAACATTGTCATTTTCAACAGCTATTTAGTCGTTTTCAAGTGAGTTTGTATAAGCTAATGTAGCTGATGCCGAGGTGCTGCTGAGTGTTAACAACAGATAACTTGCGTCCAACCCACAGATATACAACACCCGTGCATTATTTGGCTAGTTGACCACCTCCAGCCAAAAGAAGTTGAGCAAAGGGATTATTTCTTCAATCTCAAGCATTTCGTGACAGCTTTGTATGTTAATAAATCTTTACCCAACTAGATTAATCTTCTTATATCTGTGAGTACATTTATTTAAAATTTGCTAAGGTCATGGTCAATTTAAAATCAAGCAGTTCATTTCAGTCACATTTTTCAGAAAATTCTTTGGTAATTTTGCAGATCTCTGGGTTTATGTGTATTCTCCAAATTGTAGAAAGTCCTACATAAAGTTCTACAATTAAAAGTTAATTAAATTTATATTTATTGCTAAATGGCCAAACAATAGCAAATGTTCTGGTAGGTCAGTCAGTCAGTGCAAGAGAAATAGCTCTGATAGTGTCTGGCAGTGTCAGTTTGCTGGCTCATAGGAAGTGCCAAAAGTTTAGCCTGTAAGAATCACTATGATCAGCATCTGGGTCTTGACCTGTCCTATAGCAACAGCATTCAATATATATATAACCCTAATTTCTACAAACATATATACACCTCTATAATACAGGGTAATTATGTGTTCTTCAATGTGAATAAAGCATTGGTAAAAACCTCTGAAAACTACACTTTTACCATCTATTATGTACAATGAATTCATAGAGAATGACCCTAATTTTTTTCAATATTACTATATAACTTTTACAAATTACAGTATATGTGTGTACTATGTATATAAAGATCTAGTGGACGTCTACTGGGTACTGACAACTAAAAACACATTTTATATGAGAAAATATGGATTTAACTGTTGCTCAGGAAATTGACCCAACGTCAATCCCCAGATTATGCAGATAATACACCAACTGACCAAGCTGTCAGAATTCCCTGTCAAAACGACAAACTCTTTATGCACATTTATTTTATTTTCATTATAATTTAAAGAGTAGCACCAAACAGGGCAAGTCGCTCACTATAATTTGACACCTTAGACTATTTATCTTGTTTATTTAGTCTGTGCTAGGTCACACAAATGACACATTGAAAATGGGCAGAAAATCCCGAGTGAAGCCTTTGATTATGGTATTCCAACATTTCTACAAAACGGGTCCACATACCTTGCGCTATGAAGATTTTCTGGTAACACTCGCATCGGTGGGTTTGTAAACCGTATTATTTGTCTGGTGTAAGGAACATATTTCAATATAAAGAACAAATTCCTGTTTCTTGGCAAAACAACCCGAAAGTTGCCGCCATGTTGATGAAAAACCGGAAGTACTACATCGCGCAAATTATTCATAGACTGGCACCCTGTCTCGCAACGGGTACGCCCCAGGGCACCTGAAGTTCAAAGGGAAGCTCCAGGCCAAGCGTCGAGTTCGTGCTGCTGGCGGGAACGGAGAAAGAAAGGGGGGGGGGGGGGGGAAGATCGAGGCGATTGCCCTCCCTCCAACAAAAAATGTATGTTTGATAATGTTATAAATTTAACAACTGTCTTAGCCTTTATGATATAATAGGTGCATGGACCAGTCCTGGGAAATTTGATTCTTTTTGAAGTTAAACAATATATATATATATATATATATATATATATATATATATATATATATATCAGACTAGGAATAGAGGAGAAGGTCCATCCTGAGAAGATGCTTGTTAATTTTGAAAAATTGCGAGAACAAAGTAAGACGAATATGCTAGCACAAAAAAAAAAAAACAATAATGTTACGGGTACTCAGATTTATGAAGGATGGGATAATACAGTCTCGAAAGAAAGTTTAACAACTATGTACGAGAGATATATTAATTTGTTCTTTATAAGAAACATTATTATTAGCGTGTCAATTACTTATCTATATACATTTATAGTGACAACATATAAGGGGGGGGGGGGGAAATAAAAGGTATATGTTTTTGGTATTGTTCTCAGGCACCGCCCTCGTCAATTTTAACCCCCCCACCCCCCGCAAAAAAAATTTTGATTTTCATCTTTAATGAAGATGATAAAATAATACAATTTTTTATCAGATTTCCTTTGTAATGTAGTGCTTGAATCTGTTCAGCAAAAATAATTTGTTATTTTTATGCATTTCCCTGATCATATAACATTTTTATCGAAACATACAAAAAAGGTAAAAAATAAAATAGCGCCCACCCGCACTGGTTTCTGAATTAAAGTGAGAACCAAATCTTTTTTTGCCTCAGTTCAGCCATTAACATATTGTATTCACTGTAATCTGTTATTGGCAATAAAAACGTGTGCCTATGCTGTGCAGTGAGGGGGGGGGGCGGGGTAATGGTTAACTGCCCCCCCCCCCCCTATTTTTTTTCAGTCCTTATATTTTCCTTAAACATTTTGTAGAAATATATATATGTTAACACATACACATATATATGTGTGTTAATAATATGTGTGGGTGGGTGTGAAAACCCAACAAAAAGCTGACACAGGGCTAAACAAACAGAACGATGGCCATGCACTGCAAACGGAAGAACACACGTCATGACAGAAAAGGAATGTTGATTTCCTTTTGGTCCGCCAGAGGTCGTTACCATAAGAGAGAGTGGGGTCATTTTCTCCCATTAAAGACCGCTACCACAAAGAAAGATCAGGGTTGTGTCCAGTTGTGTAAACTTGTGTCGTTTTCTGACAGCTACGAGAACAACACTGGATACACACGCAGTTCCAGGCTTTGTGAGGCACTGGTTGTTAAGAATATCTTTTGAATAGTTTTCGACAAATACACCAAACCGCTAGCACAGAGTATCAGTAACACTGAGGTGCTTTTTGAGCCTGCATTCGTACAGATGATTTCGGTTGTTTGAACCTGGATGGTTCCACGGCAGAAATTTCAATTAACCGGAAATTTTCATTATCCGAAGTGCAGCTTTAGATCGCCAAGACTGGAGATCATTATTTGACGACTGTCGATGTATTTACAGATTTGCTACCGGCAGATTAAATATATAAACTTATTTATTTTACATAGATTGTACAAATAGTTGTTATAACTAATCGAGGCACTCTCCATGGCTCTGGTGATGGCGTTCGGTAGTCTGCAGGGGTGGAGGAAACCGGAGTACCCGGAGAAAACCACTGGCCTTGGACGGGCAACAACCCACTCTCATACAGCCACGCCGGGGATCGAAACCGTGTCGCCAGCGAAGAGAGCCAAGCGTTTTACAACTCAGCTGTCCAGGCTGTCCTGTAAAACCTCGAATTAACTGAAGGGGGGGGGGGGGGATGTCATTTTGACATCGATATCAGTAAGTGTAAAACAAGGAATATATCCAGATTATAAATACTGAATAAAAACAACTCATCGGCCGAGTAAAATCATCCTTTTATGCATCACGTTTTTTGGCTGATGACGATAAAGACAATATGTATTCGGAGTTAGCGGGTGGTTCCTGGTGGGCATGGTCTGGGCTGTTGCGCCTGCTAACGGGTGTACCGGCGTCAACGTTGTACCTGTGGATGCTGCTGCTCACAGGTCTCCTCATATTCTCCTCTTGCTTGGCCCCCTAGGCACGTTGATGGCTGAACGACCTTCCGCTTGGCTTGACGACATCTGCGTCTTCGACTCCAATCAAAATTTTACGCTAAGGGACATACATCTTAAGTTAGTCAGCATAACTTTTACAAGAATCGGCACTGTGTCGACGTAAAAAAAATTACGATATATAACGCATCATGTGAACAGTTGTGGCACAATTCTGACACAGATTAAGCTTTAAATAGGGGGTGGGGGTTAACTAAGCACGTGTATGTTAAAATTTACACTAAACATGTCTATCTTATGATAAATAACATGCCAAAACACAGTGGCGGATCCAAGATTTTGCAGAGGTAAGACAAAGCTTCAACCCTCACTTCGGTCAGTATCTCTATGAATAGGAACATAAAATGTCCCAAGCCAATATAACAAGGCCATGTGCTCAGTTGCCAATATCTTAAATAATGTCACTTGTTAAGCCGGGGAGGGGGGGGGGGGGGCTGCATATTAAACGAATGAAGACATTTTCAGACCACAAGTAAGTTAATCATATAAGGAGACAATCTTGTTTAAAGGGACATAATCAGCAGCAATATTATGCCTACTTTTTACACTGTAAGTTCAGTTTTGCTTTATACAAACGTTTCGGGGCAAAACTGTCCCAACACACAGTCTCAGTACCTCACATACTGCTGTTTAACAAATTGTTATGGCTCTTCGTGTTGGAAAACACAGTCCGCGTGTCTGTTTACCATACCAAAAGCGCCATACCGGAGGTCGAATGTGAGCCGCAACACGCGATGTTTCAGCCACTGGGAACAAGTATTACATTTTGCGGCAAAGTCAGTCAGGGAATCTCCTGATTGACCTGTATTGTGGCCCGGCGATGCACGCGCTGTGTTTATGTTTACACCTGCGATCGCGCCTGGTCCATTGTTTTTAACACTCGTTCACTGGAGTAAGCAAACGCTTTCAGATCAATATTTTGGCTGGTACAAATTTATTTCAAGGGTACAAGCTATTTTTAGTGATAATTCAACATGCTTTACAGGTGATTTGGCCCCTTTAAATCAGGATAATGATATAACATGCACTCACTGCATAAGACATACTACGTTGTAGTTTACAATATAAGTTATGAAATGTAGAAATACAAAAAAGGATTCATTTCATTATTTAACACGGCCAAATTCTAATCAGGCTGTGCTTCATAGCGCTGCTTTATAGCCAGGGGCAATCGAACATTAAGGAAAAGGTGGGGTCAAACCAGGGATGACTAATTACAAAATCTACAAAAAGGTCCCCAGGTTCTGAAAAGGGTGGGTCCAGGCCGTAAAAAGTGGTCTGACAACCATAACAAAATTTGCGGTGGCTGAAAAGAGGAGGGGGTGGGGGTCCGGACCCCCTGGACCCCACTGCTGGATCCGCTTCTGATAGCAATGTATCTATGTCCATCAGCCTGTTTGTCAGTTTGGCACAAATCATAATCTTCAAAAGGGGAACAGAACAGAACAGAACTTTATTAAGGAAAAAGGCCTCAGGCCCAAAGTTCCAAACATTTCAATAAATATTCAATTTAAACAAGTACATCAATCCAATGGAAGGTAGCAGTCTTGTATTTTCTAGTAAACACTGCCATTAACACAAGTAACAGAACTGCATACCTACCTACATATAAATCTGTTTTGCCATCATCTGTGAGGATAAACATAATTACACTTCAATAAACAGTCAGTTCAAAAATTACAACAATAAAATGTTAAGTAACAGTCTTAAAATGATTAATCAATCGTGCCATAAACACATGTAACATTATTGCACACCTAAGTACACAATGAGTCTATTGTGCTGTCAACAGTGAGTACTGTTTAAAATACATAATTCAACCATCTATCATTTTCCGTATCCTCAAAAACGAATTAAACACTTATGCAGCAACTTTTAATATTTCAAATGGATTATCTAAATTAAATAATTTTATAAAATTTTGTTCACTTGGATAATGCAAGTCTTGTCTAATATATTTTAACCTCAAATCGTGATATAATTTACACTCTTGCATAAAGTGAGCTTCATCCTCGACAATATTGAATCCATAGCATAAACAATATTTACAGATCCTTTCTTCACGAGAAATGTTTTTATGGCGGCCCATTTCTATAGCTAATTCATGATTTTAACATCGAAGTTTAGCAAGTGCTGTATGGTGTTGTTTATTTATGATACAATCAACATACTTTTCTAGAGTGAGCATAGATTTAAAAGTACCATAATAGTAGAGTTTACTGCACAATTCAATATCACCATGCCAATTTGGAATGGCCATATCTTTTATTCTCATTTCAACTTCTTTCATAAAATAATTTACATCTCCAATGTACTGTGCCATCCAAACATATCCAAAACCAGACTGGAACAACAATGTTCTTACTTGAGATACCCAATTTGATTTACCACTGTTATCTAAATTCATCAACATATTGTACACCTGTTTCTGATATCTATGTTCTGGCATATGCAAAAGTTTAATCCAGTACTTAATACAACGCAATAAGCAAGTTACAAACAAAGGAAATCTGCCACATTCTCCTAATGCTGCTGCATTGGTAGGAGGAGTCACCGCACTCCATTGATCAAATAATGCTTGACTTAAGCCGGGCAGCTTCAGTGGCCAGCCTTAGATATGCAGATTGTAAAATAGTACACCAGGAAAAACTCGCAACAGTAAAAATTCTCCAGCACCTCCCGTAGCAAGCTGAAACGTCAAGTCTTACCGATGATATACAACAGGTCTCTGACAGGCGTAAGACTGCTGTCATTGAAGCGGAACTTGCTCTTCAAGAGCTTAGGCTTGCAGATAGTGGTGTCCTTCTTGTGCATAACTACACTTTCTTCTGGAAGGTCAAGGACATGGACTGCAGGAGATCACTTAGGGAGGGCATCTCTGCTGCCCATGAGAGAACCACTAACATACGGCACAGAACGGTTGCTGAGTCTCCATCTAAACTGCGAGTCCTTCATCTCAGCATATGCCCCAACATTTAGTTCCATCACTGAAGCCAAGGACCAGCCCTACTACCAGCTTGATGATTAGGGGCGTAACAATGCATCGAACATCCGATGCATTGAAAAACAAGCCCTCGATTACATTGTAATAAGCACCTAATCGTGTCATTACGATTATTATTTTTTTTTGCATCCGGAAGTATTCTGTGAGCTCTTAAATTTGATGAAGCTGTTCGCGATGTCGAAGCTCTTTCATCTTTTATCGTGTAATTACCCTAACTCTGCTTCAAAAGTTCGCCGTTGGACCACTCCAATTGCATATAAACATAATTGGCGGCGACAACCAGAGGGAAAGCTATATTTTTCTTTTATTTTCTGAAATTTACTAAAATCCACTTTGGTAAAATTGATTTTTTTAGTCTGAATTTGATTGAGAATCTATAATCAAAGGCATAAAATCGATAATTGAGTCGATTGTAAGGGCCCTTAGAATTCATTGCACTATTGATGCCCTGGTCCTTCAACTGAGGACATCCTCTTGATGGGCGACTTCATTACCGATGTCGGCTTCCTACTAATACCTGGCCATCATGCATCGGACATCAAGAAGTTGAAAAGATCAAGGAGAATATCAAAGACTAAAACTTTTTTTTTTTAATTTTCTATGTAAATTAGACTTTGATTGAGAATCGAATCGAAGGTAAAGAATCGATATTTGAGTCGATTGTAAGGGCCCTCAGAATGCACAGCCCTATTAATGACCTAGTTGCACAGGTTCCTGGAACTGAGAACATCTGCTTGACGGGCGACTTCAAAACCTGGCATGGCTGCCAGCATTATACCTGGCCCACATGCATCGGACATTAAGGAGTTTACAAGACTAAGGAGAATTATCAAAGGCTCCTCGAGCTCTGCTGCGCCAGAAACATGTGCATAACCAACACTTTCTTTAATAACAAAAAAAAAGGCACAATATCTCCGTGGTGCATCCAAGGCCAAGGAATTAGCACCAGCTTGATGTTGTGATCACTAGAAGAGACGGTCTCTTATGTTCACACAACAATGGAAGCTACCACAGCGCAGATTGCAACACTGACCATTCCATCATGATGAGTAAAACTGCCATTACAAATGAAGATTCCATCATGACATGCCATAAGCACTACCTAATGTCAAGGTTTCCTCACAACAGATACTGACAGATACCAATTATTCCTTGATTCCATCAGCACTTCTGAAACAGAAATCAGAGGTTGAACTCCCTCATACAACGCAGCTCCCACATACAGGCAGTGGCAATGGAGGCCTATGTCAGAAAAAAGGCGCAATTCCGATTGGCATGATGTCAGTCTTCCAAAGATTAAAGAGACTAAATCTGTAAAGAGAGGGCCCTCCTCAAATGGAAGTGAGAACCCTGCCCCCGGAACTTTCAGTCCCTACACACAAGGCAAAGGTCAATGTGCAAAAGACAGCCTGGAAATGTGCCAATGACTATTTGCTTCCGTTTTGCTTCAATATTAAGAAAGCCAACCCCACAGGAAACGTAGAGGAATGTATGAAGGAACAAGAGGAATGTGCGAAGGCATCAGGGATGCAACAGGACCGCCCTTCAAAAGACAGCTCCCTTGAAAAGCATAGATGACGGTGTAATAACGGTTCGCAGAAGGCAGATTGACAGATCGGTAGAACACCGCCTGGATCTCTATTTCACACAGAATAAGCTGTCTGAGAAATCCATCAAGTGCATCACACAAATGTCAGTCCTGGATGAGCTAGACATAGAGCCAAATGCATGCTAGTTAAGCAGGGCGATCGATGCACCGGCCAGTGGCAAGACCCCAGGAAACGAAGCTACTCCTTTGGAGGTCATAAAGATCAAATGGTAGTGCCAATACTAACATATGGATGTGAGTTGTGGGGTTTTAAAAAAATCAGAAACTATAGAGAGAGTACAGTACAAAACTTGCACTATTTCACCAGCAGCATTAACTGCTGTGTCTCTCCTGGCGAGAGAGGGAGGTCCCACAGGTCATGTGTGATGCCAAGATAGTCACCCTCTTAAAATGCAAAGGAGAAAGGGGTGATTAGACAACAAATAGAAGGGCATATCATTCCTGAACTTTGTTGGCAAGATATTCGCCCAGAATGCTGTCGATCGACTACAGGTGCTTGCAAACAGTATATAACTAGAATCCCAATGCCATTCCGATCACAACGATCAACAATTGACTTAATTTTCTCGTTGAGACAACTCAAAGAGAAATGTAGGGAACAATGCCAATGTCTGTTCATTGCTATTTTCGAACTGAACCAATTCTTTCGACCTGGTAAGCCGTGGTGGTCTCTTCTGAATGTAAAGGAAGAATGCTTGCCGTCAGTCCTACCCAGCATCATTGAGTTTTTCCATGCAGACACTGTTAGTTGTGAGGGAGAGACTTCTGAGCCCTTCCGTGTTTATAATGGCGTAAACCAAGGTTGTGTCCTTGCAAAGCATCTTCTGTTCTGACCTCTTAATGTTTCAATTCCAGTCCTCAACTGTTGACGTCTTAATCCACAAGCTCCGTGACAGAAAACTCTTTAACCTGTCCAGACTATGAGCAAAGAGAAAGACAACCCGTGTCTGAGTGAAGGAAATACTGTCTGCAGATGACGCTGCTCTCGTCAGTTATACCGAAGAAGGCCCACAACGATTCTGCCTACAGAGGGTTTTCCCTGACTGTCAGCATCAAGAAGACGGAGGCCATGAACCAATTAACAGCTCCCCCATCAACTACCATCAATGAATCGCAGTTAGCTGTGGTTGATTCCTTCAATTACTTCGGTTCTCACATATCCAACAAAATTTCACTGGACATGGAATCAATGCACGAATAGGGAAAGAATCTACGGTGATGTCAAAGTTGACTATTCGTGTGTAGGAAAATCAGGAACCTCACACTTAGCAAAAAGATAAAGGTGTACCAAACTTGTGTTCTTAGCACCCTCCTCTAGGGAAGCGAAACATTAGCTACATGCACATACACAAACACAAAAAGAGACAAGGATAAATGTTTCCCATATGAGGTGTGTCCCTATGATAATAATCATTACATGGGCCACTATGCACATAGAAAAACGGCTACGCTGGCTAAGCCATGCAAAAGAGGTATTTAATTTTATTTCAGAGTTGCGTTAACATTGTGTTATGTAAAACAAAATTAACCTACATGGTAATTACTGGAGAACACTGATTAAAAACAAGACAATAGTTTATAACATTTTCACCTATGTTAAGTAACAAATACACAAAGCATCGGTTTTCCTTTAAGGTAAAAAAAAGTTTCATCCGCATTCTTGACACTTACAGTTGTGTATGCTTTTACACAGTAATTTATCTACATCATATATATGTACAAAAATATATCTATTCATAGTTTCAGGAGCGAAATAATAATTATACCGGTATATATGAAGTAATAATAATTATATATGTCTTTTATTCAAATTATAAAGATATTGTAAAAAGACTTCACTTTTATGTAGTTATTGAACTGATCATATCTTAAAGAACGTTTAGATTAAAATGTTAAGGTTACATATAGATCGAAAGTAAAAGAAATACTTATAATCAGCATCAATTTTATTACATATGTAGACGTGTTCAAACTAACGGCTTTTATTCCACCCAACATTTCTTTTCCGACTCAATATCTTATCCCATATTAAAATTATTATTGCAATGTACTCTACGCTACACATACATACTGTACTAAGTCTTAATTGTCACAAGTGTTTATTTTGATCTTGAAGTTTGTGTATAGTACAGAGGCCTATATATATAATAGGCTATATATATCGCAAGTTGTCTACAATCGTCCGTGAAGGCCTGTAATACAGTATGAATGTAAATTAGCAAATATCCTTCTCGCTCTCTCTCCCTCTCTCTCTCCCTCTCTCTCTCTTTCTATATATATATATATATATATATATATATATATATATATATATATATATATATATATATATGCCAAGCGGGCACTCAACGTTGATTCAACGTTGATAAATAGTTGAAATCACGTATTAGGCCTACGTGGAGCAAAGTGTTTTCAACGGCGAAATAGCCATTTTACGTTGTCTCAACGTTGTTAAGAGAACGTTGTTTCAACGTTGATTTTGGAGTTGATATAAAAAAGTTGAGTGATAAAAAATATACAATATTATGAATAAGTTAGGGGTCACAGGAGTGAAGATGCACATTTGTAGGTAGGCCTATTAATCACCTGGTTATCATTGCATGGTTCACTGGATAAACGCCTGTGTCCATTGATTTTGAATTATGTCACCTGAACTGACTAACTCAAAACTACAAGAGGCATATTGTCTAACTAAATTAAACTTATAGTTATACTTTCCAAGATAACACCATATATTAATATAAAACTTTATATTTACAAATATGATGGAACAGATTATGTTAAAGAAGAAATAAAGCTGAAAAATTTATTAGTTTTATATATTCTTACATGAAATTTGAAAGTTTCTTCCGGAAGAAATGGAGGAAACTATTTCTTCCAAGCAGGAAGTTTCCGGAAGTTTCCATGGAAGAAACCGCGCCTCTCGGAAGAAATTGCCAGCCCTGTGAATAACCTTTAACCCAGCAAACATCACACATGTAGGACACGTATAAAACACGTGGATAGAGTAGGTGTACCTTTACACATGATTTATTTCACGTAAATTTCACGTGAGAAACACGTTGATTCTACATCATAGGGCCTATATATTTTCACGTGAAAAACACTTGAAAACCTATCCTGAGCAACAGTGCAATATGCCATTTGTTGGATAAAGTGATGCATCGTCAAAATCGGCCTCATACGCTTTATTTTGATATGTATTTCCTCAGAGTATGAATCGATTGCTGTGAACCTAGGGTGGACATTAATATTCAAAACAGTCAGCTCAGCGGTCTCGCGTATACATTTATAGCAAGTAGACTGAATTATAGGCCTATGCTAAAAAGGCATATATATATATATATATATATATATATATATATATATATATATATATATATAAATGTAGGCCTACATATATAAACGTAGGCCTAAATGTCTCAAAAAACGATTTTTTTTCGGTCCAAAAATAAGGAAATCGGTTACAATTATCTGAGACATTTTTTTCCAAAGTGTAACTGGAACAACAAGTGCCTTTAATGAAGCTGTTCATAATTATAATAAGTCACTAAAATAGACTTGTTCTTTAAGTACGCGCAGAAATCAGTCTACTGCGATGCATCGCGCAGAAGCGGCTCCATAGCAACAACCCCAAAACTAACATGGCGTCCGCGCCAGCCGATGTTATGGTAAGTGAAGTTGCAATAGCTTCTCGGGGAATTCAGTTGTTGTGACTTTGTAATCGCAGGTTGATCCCTTATTTTGGTGAAACCTTAACATTGTGGTAAGTACGGGTTCACATATTATGAGTTATCTTGATTCGTCCAACTTGGGTGTAATCGTCTATATGGACTGGTGACCAGTCTGGTTCAGTGGTTGAAGTGACTGCAGTTGACTTAGCCCGATTTAATCGGACTCAATATTAATAGGCACTGCCATATATTGAGTCCGACAGCCAAACAGTGAGAGTTTCTCTGATATAAGCCACGGAAGATGTAACAGATATGCAAGATAACAAGACACAGGATTACACCATTTTACTTTATAAACACCAATAAGTATGCGGTCCCCCTAAACACCCAAAACACTGGTGTTTTGGGTATCTGTGACGAAACACCACGAAACACCCACTTCACTTCGAACCTGAACCAAAAACGTAACACCAATCGATAGATATTCATCTGATGAATATATCTCTGCAATATTGTTTCATAAATTCATGTCATAAAGATAAAAACGAGTGTTTCGTGTCGTGGTCGGTTCACCGGCGCCCACGGCAGCCGTTTATGCCAGCTATGACCCTGCCCCCTAGTGGCGCAAGTCGCAATCAAGCAGCGCACTTGTCAATTGTACAAAACACTATTGCTTTCTTTAATTTTACAGAAAAGTGGCACAAATTCTGTATTAACATATCCAACAGATGATGATTTATTAAATGATACAAGTGTTTTGCTTCAAATTCGAATTAAAAAGGGCGTTTCGTGGTGTTTCGTCACACGTACCCAAAACACCGGTGTTTAGGCGGACCCATAAGTATGTGGTTCATAGTTTCGATAACAACTAAATGTAAAATTAAATTTGGATCATCATTTTTAAACATTTACTGGCCTTTTTACCAGAGGCATGTCAGCGAGTTTAGTAGGAACTGAGAAGAACAGTCGGAGCCACTATAGAATGTGGGCTTCATGCAGAGGGAATGTAGGATCACTCACGCACTGTCTTGTTGAGGTTATGAATATGAGTGTATACGGACGGAAGTAATGATGTTTAGGATTTATGTTGTGGAGGAGAGTGTAAGTGGCAGATAAAATAAGTGGCAAAATTAAGATGCAAGCAGCAGTATCCTATGAATGTTGGGCTGAAGCCCGCGTTCTATAGTAGTACCAAACAGTTGAATGGGGGCACTTGAAGACCCGGTCACTGGGAGCCTCGCTGGCTTGAGTGATTGACAGCTAGAATTTTGTTTAATTTTGTTCCAGCGGGCCCGGCTCTGAAGAGTTACACGCTGGCACAGATTGATAAACACCTGTTGACACTGGTTACAAAGGCATTGATGGTGTGTAGTCTTAGGCTTGTATTGAAGAAACTCTTACTGTATGGCTATCGGACTCTGCATATGGCAGGGCCTAATTATGGCTAATATTTAATGATGAGTATGATTAAATCGGGCTACAGTTGCCTATGCCACGGCATGGACATGTACATTACCTGTTTATTTTTGTTAATTAACTTTAGGCAGCTAGAGCACAATCCATACCCACATTTGTGTAAAGACCGATTAGTAAACTAGAACTTGGAAGGGACAGTTGGCAGCTAAATGTTACTATTGTTCAGGTTTACTGTTTTGGGCCAGGTACATGCTACAGTACCTAGGTACCAGTACAGGCTAGGTACAGATTCTTTACTTTAGACAGTACTTAGGTACAGGTACATGTTAAAGACATTTGAACAAATGATAATTGCATAAATTTCATCAAGATATGCACTAATAAGTTAAAATAGAATTGCAGAATATATCAATTCTTTAAAAAGTTTTAATTTAAATGATTGCTTTCTGTATCATCAGGAAAATACAGGACTGGCAAATGTAAAGGATTGCCTTTTAGTATATGTGATTAATGAACGAAGCTGATAAAGTTTACAAAGTATAAAGTGATGAGGCTTTATAGCTTGACTGAAAGGGAAACTCTTACAAACAATTTTTAAGATTAACTTCATGACAGTAATACTCAAGTGGCAGGCTTTCCTCACGTTACTTGTTATGCCTGAGCGCACATGTACTGGGTCGCAGGAATCTGGGGTGGCTTCATGCGACAGGTGTAGGTACAGCTTACAGTCGCATGAAGCCAGGGCCTTGCATGTAGTGGTGGGCCGAACATCGAGTTTTATCGAAAGTCAGTCGGTTTGCTGCCACTTTCAAGCGCTCAATTACCAAAGGCAACTTTCGATTACACCATAATCATGACTTATTTTTTTTCCATAATGCTTTTATGTTAGAGGCAAGAATGATTCATTTCTTTACATTGTTTCGCATTTCATATAATGGGTCTGTGTTATCAAATAACTTCCGTATGTAACTAAGCAAGACACAGTAGATGCGAGAACGGAGAACTTAATAAATTGTGGTTTAATTCTTGATTATTATAATTAATTAAAATGATACTTGGAATAGCATAACTTAGTATTAAAAGGAAAATTAAAAAGGCAAGAACTCATATTCTTAAGGTACAATTACTCAGACATGTGGGCTGGGTAAAGTGAAGTAGTTTCACAGATAACTGCATATTTCTTTATATTTATCTGAACCGATTAATAATCAATCATCGATCAGTTTGCTCAAACCGATGATCGATTATGAAAAAGGAACCGACTCCCACCACTACTTGCATGCCTTCTGGGTCTTTGACAAAATAGTCACCTACACATGTACTATGTGACAGATGTAAAGAAAATGTTAACCAAATTCACATTGTGGGTTATACACATAGTCTACTTATTTCTAAACAAATAACAAAATAATCAAAGTTATCGTCAAAGACGCCTCAAACCTCTGATGCACGATGTTGGTTGACACGACAGTCACGACTCAACAATGTCCGTGCTTAATTAACAGTAGTAGTTGAAAATTATACGCTAAACAAACCTGTAAGAGCAACCAGGGTACCAGCCTCTCAGTTGTTTAATCAACCAGTTTTCAAAATTGAAAGCTTAGAAAAATAACCAAGTAGCCAAGCGGGATATTTCCTGGAAATATGTATGGTATGTTACAGAGGATGTTATGGGGGGTGGGGGGTCACACTACGCACGCCAATAAAACACGTATACATAATTAGAAGTAACAATAAATGGTTTATTGCAGAAAGGTATACTGAGGAATGTTTTTGGAATTAAGAGCATCTGCATTTAATGCTTGAGCAGGGACTGTTTTTTTCTGTAAAATGGAATGTTCTGCCTTTTAGACACATGTAGAGAGTTGAGTGATATAATATGTATTTTCTCACTTCTTCAGTCATCCTTCATCAATGTTCCTTGTAGTTGTAT
This sequence comes from Sipunculus nudus, assembly GCA_026874595.1. Lineage (NCBI taxonomy): Eukaryota > Metazoa > Annelida > Sipuncula > Golfingiida > Sipunculidae > Sipunculus > Sipunculus nudus. The sequence goes on along the minus strand of CM049311.1, from coordinate 59,874,940 downwards.
ACTAAACAACAGGTATCTATATGGGGCATGTAAGCAACACTGTCCATATCCTTTGCTCTGTACCCTTTATATCTGATAATGCCACAACGAACTTCCTGTGTAGATGCTGAAGGTAGCTAGGCCAGCATGCTACTAGCCCCAGCCCACTCAACTTAAAAGGCTGCAGGGATGAAAGCTTAGTAATTACCCCTGCCTGGTTTAGGTACTGGTAACATCCTGACAGGAGTGACATCTCAGTACACTTACTTGATCCAACCTGATGTCCATTTCCAGTATCATTACCTGTAATTCACATAACCTGTGAATTATGTAGGTTGGTACAAGTACCTGGTCTCAACCTTGTTCTGTGTACATACTAGACAACTGTCTTAATGTGGCATATAGACAGCCCTGTTCCTATCCTTTGTTAGTTGCCCTATACTTGTGCTGGTAATGCCACAATGAACTTCCTTTTTGGAGGCTGGAGGTTGACCAGCTTGCTAGCCCAGCTTGCTTCAGAGGCCTGGCAGCAGATATGAATGCTTTGTAATTACCCCTGCCTGAGATAGGTCACTTTTTTGTATATGCTGTTGACCTAAGCCGAGTGTCTATTTTGAGTAGATATTTGTACCTGGAGTACAGGTACTTTAGTTCCAGTAGCCCTTCCTAGGCTTTAGTATTTGTGTTTACTAATAAAATGCTTGAAATAAAACGTGATTCCATGTAACGATAGACTTAACGCAGTGCCAGCTCTTATCACTAAAGCCTTGTAAAGTCTGTAATGGTGAATCCCTGATATTTACATATGAAGGCGTCACAAGGCTCTTTGAGGACCTGAGGATTCCCCCGCATTTGCTTATCAGGCCATCATGTATCATGTGAGTGGCATCGTTGCTATGAGAACGCCAACAGTGGTCCCTTTGTAACATTTGCACTTAAATCAGGTATTCAGGTAGTCCACAAATGGACCTTCATGTCCTATGATACATCTCTGCTGAACGAATATTACGATCCATGGGCCAAATGTAAGTGCATATTATAGACACTATTGCAACAATTTTGTACCAACAGGTCCAGTAAAATTCCCTCTGCCGAGATGACAAGAGCAGCTGGCAGCATTTGTCTGAATCTGTGTATTAACTGTCAAATTGCGACTTGTGAGTCGTTATCGTTTCAGTCAGCCTGTACATTTTGACTGCGCTCGTCGCGTGTGCACCTGAATATCTTGCGCTGATTGGCAAAGCCAGTTTGTTAGGCCTACTTTCAAGAGTGGTGGTCCGTTAAACATTGACACTGAGGCTGAAGGTTATAGTGTTTTAAAGTCTCGCCGAGCTCAACATAAGCGACGGCCTAAAAATATTAAGACAAATTAAATGGGAATATTATTAGCCAATTGGAAGCCAGGAATAGGCAATGACTGAATGAAACATGTTGGATTTGAAAAAGATTGTGGGAAAGATCACTGCTGACATCACTGGAAAAGACCTTAGTTCAGCGAGGCGATGATATGTGGCGTTGACCGTCCGGGAACTGGCTAAGATTACCAGTCCATGATATGAGAGGGTCAGATAGTGGAAAATTATAGTTATACTAGAATATACCCATATCAGTACCTGCATCCACACTTTTCTTAAATTATGAGTAAGCACTGACATGGCGTGCGTGTTTGAAATGCACTGACACAAATTTGGCGAGGGGTGAGATGTTCCGCGTCCGAAATCGTCCCAACGATTAACCCGCAACATGAATCACTTGTGCCAAAATTGCCGATATGGGCAGTGGTGAGATGTGCCCGGTCTAAATTCGTCCCCGCGGTCAACCCACAACAACATTCATTTGTGTTGACCTAGCGGACTGCTTAGAAAAGGCCGACACGTAGTGAATGTTTGGCAGACTATGTCAGGTTTGATTTAATTGGTTAGCGAGAGAAGATTCAGGACGACATGGGTGCACTATGTGAGAATGGCCATGGCACAGCGCAGGTATTAATCCCATAATATTTGTATCGATTTTGAGGCCATTTCTTTACCAAACGCCTAAAAAATATAAACTCGTTCTTCCCCGGACCAAGATGCACCCTCCCACGAAGTTTGACGACCGTGCGATCCTTAGCGTGCGAATGAATCCGGACAGACAGACAAACAGATTCCCGTGAATTATAGTATGATGAGTTGCTGCAAGATGTTGGTACCAATACAAAGATTTCTCTGTCAGAAGCAACAATTAAGTCATAACTATTTCATGGACTAGGCCAGTCTATAGTTCCAGGTACAGGTACAAGGTACTTTCTACTCATGACAGCCAGGTACAGGAACTCTGAATTGTGTACCTAGGTACAGGTACAAGTACCTGGCCCCAACCCTGCTATTGTTACTAATGTTAGTCCAGAACTGAATGCTGACTACCGGTAAGTACAGCCAGTACCGCTTTTCTGTCTTAATAAGCAGTACGACCCAGTATAGTGAGAGTTTTCATCATGGATGGTTGGACAGAACTTGTTCAAATATCTTTGGGTACATATTTCCTTGTGTAGCCTGAAGACACCATATAACCCCTACATATTACCATTTATACAGGTGCTTAGATGCCACTGGGAACAAAATAACCTGGTACTGTCAAATGATTATACTCTTTTCAACCACCCCTCTCCACCTGATTTTATGCAATTATCTCTACACAAGACATACTTGCCAAATAAAACTTGCACAAATTGCAAAAAAAGAGGAGAAAGTGTAATTTTTGGCATCTGTGGCGGTCGACGGGGCCCGCTGCCAAACAGCGTTGCTGATCTCTTCACACAGCTCCGTTATATTAAGTTGTGGTGGAATCGGCGAGTTGGTAATGGGATGAAATTCAACAGCCTTACGAGCTAGTTCTGTCAAATCCTCAAGATTTTGTGGGTCTTTTAAGTCTATGTATTGTTGGATTCCTCTGGGAAACCCAGTTTTAATGGCATCCATGATATCTTGTTCAGATTTACCGAGCTGTGCTCCCATATTACAGAGGTGATCAATGTAATGATCAACAGTTTCGGTGGACTGAAAAACTCTTGTATTAAAAGTTCTTAAGATAGCGAGTCTCTGACCTTTACGTGCGAAACGTTGTGTAAAAGCTTCTGCTAGTTTTGTAAAGTCTTTACGCGTGTCTAAAGGTAGAGAACGATACCAAGACGCAGCAACACTACCTGGATCTAGTTTTAAGGAGAATATTTCAGCTCTCTGATCGCTTCTAAGACCTTCTATGGACGGTTTCGTCCAGCCTAGTAGGACAGCCGTAGTGTTAAAACGGTCGAGCCAGTCAATTGCATCTGTGTCACCATCTCCATAAAACATGGGAATAACTGAACAGTCTATTTTACCTGACGGTGTAGAATCTGATGATGTCTTCTGTCCTGTTGGTGCCATATTGATTATGTCGTGACGAGGTAGATCGTTGTACCGAGACCGGATCTCCACCAATGTGTTACAACGGGGAATTAGGGAAGTTCTTCCCTGGCTATAACACAGTCACACGGCGCGTCAGGTGAATAACTGAGACAGTCCAAGTTGGATATTGTGCTGTTTTATTTCCAGTTGTCTTGGTTTACATGTTGATGATGGCGTGGGTCTGTCTGCCAGTTCCCAGCCCAACACAGGTTTTTGTATCAGTATTACTACGTCACAACCCTTTACATCATCTTACACTTTTTCTATTGGATATTGGATGTGTGTCATTATGACATACCTGAATGTTTAGATAACCATATATGGCTTTGGCTTTCGCCTACGCACAAACTTTTTCCTTGTTTTACCTAAAGCTTATGTAATATCATTATATTCCTGTCACTGATAAATTCAGGGTACCTATTTGTTTCCTAATCGATTCTATGTGACCCAGCTACTTACTGACTCACTTTTGGTCTGTTTTCCTGTCCTAAATTACTGCCTTATGCGTAGGCCGGTATTCACCGTACCTTTTACTTTTATATCATTTTACACTGTCATCCAGATCTAAACCTGGCTTCTGCTGATGCCTTTAATAACAGAATCTATTTTGCCTTACTTGATTAAGTTTACGTTCACATGGCTATAACAATTATACCAGTCTATAGTAATCACTGGTTGTCTGCATTCAGAATTTATGTCCATTAAAATACTCATTTATCAGCTTCTTTTCTAAACCTATATGCTAACCGACATATGGAGATCGGAATCCAAACACCTGTCTTACAATGGTAGACAATGCTTTGGTACACCAATTTAGGCTATTATCATTTCTCCCTGTCGCTCTATCTGTCTTTCCATATGCTGAACTGGTAACTGATCTTATGTGTACCAAAATATTGCGTTAAAATCAGTAATTATTTATAATAGATATTAACACCTCTTACCACATAACAATAATATTATTCCCTTAACTGCCTGGTTAACATGTCTCATATATAACTATGGTTCATGGATATAACCAACCATTGTTATCCTCCTTGGATATGGATATGAAGTAATGAGACGTAACAGTGAGGCACGTGCACGAGAATACATGTCTCACTGTAAACAAGGGTCAACACGTCTTGATCATTGCCGTTGCCCTGAACTTTGGTGTCTCCTTATGCACTGTTTTTTATAATGACGTCATCAGTGTTCCCTGTCATGTACATTTCATAGATTAGTGGCAATATGACACTACAGAATAGACTAGTCACTCATAAAATGGTTTTAAATTGTTTACAGGAAAATGGCATTAGGGGTAAAAGTGCATCATACAGGGCTGAACTTCAGGGGGCTAAAACAGCAACTGAACCCACATTTTGGTATTTAAAAAGTGTGGGTTGAATGCCTTATAGGCTTCTGCTATACCTTATTTAATCATTTGTATAAGTTATATAAGAAAAAAGTGTCATTTCTTTATTTATTTTTCTTGACGTGATATGTGTACGCGGCGTCGTTGATAAATATACCCAATGTGGGTTAATCATAAACATACATAAATCAGCTAGAATGTGAAGTTCAACCCCATATAATGCACCTAAACCGTATAAAGTAGGCTATTATTTTTATAACAGTTAATTACACATCTTTTCTGTCCTGATGCAAAAAGTTTTGGCATTCTTTGACTCCCCCAAAAAAATAATCGCGAAGGAACAGGTGGAAAAGGGTGGTGGAACGGGCTGTAGTCACGGTATGAACACAGTAATGGGCACTTGCTGTAAATAAAATTAGATTTTGCTTCTTTTCCATGTGTGCACTCAGTATCATTGGGTTGTATCAGCCAATAGGAATTTGGCATGGTTGTAAACACTGCAAATCTGCAATGTATGATGGGAATGATTTTTATGAAAATGAGGGTCCATCTCTGAAAGTCGGCCACTTCTGTAGGAGGGAGGTTTATTTGCACCTTTTTGTATCCATTTCTTGTGGGGTCCATCCTACCACCCGTGAGATAAACTTTGACCGTACTGGGTTGTACTGCTTGCTGAGAGGGACAAGCAGTACTGGTGGTATCTAACTGCTGACGAGCCTCAGTCACAGTCACAATTTCACAAACACCCAAACACCCCGACCTGTCAGCATCCAGCACAAAAGTGACACATTCAGTCAGATTAGGCCAGCTAATTGCTCAAATTCAAGCCTTGCCAATGGTATATTTTGCTATAGAATTATGAATGTTTCTTTCTGAAACAACTGCAAAGATCCACATAAGAGCTTTTGTTCAACTAAACACCTAGAGTGATGTCACACAGGTTTGCAGTGATGATTTTGCATTGACATGACATCATAACATAAGTCATGAAATTTATCACTTCTTTTGGCAAAAATCATGTCATAACAAGTGTGTACTGATTTGCCATATTTTGTTTTCTCAGAAGGTGTCAGTGCAAAATAAAACATTACTTCTTGCAAGAAACATCCTGCTTCCTGTATTATTATTTGGATAAGATGAGGATCAGTGAAAAATGCTTTAAGACATTCCCTCTAGAGGAGCCTAATCACCTATAAAGCATGTTGAATTAGCATGAAAATACCATTTTCTCTTTGAAATAAATTGGTACCTGTCAAAATATTGCCCTGAAACTGTTGGCTTCCTCCTGAACCCTCTGGTCATGTGTTCTTGTTATGGTAAACAGACGCACGTGTACTATTAACTCACCGACATAACTATAACAAGGTGTTATACAACCATATGTGAGGTACTGAGACTTTGTGCCAGGATGGTATTGCTGGGAAACTATAAAGCAAAACTGAACTGATATTGTGAAAAAATAGACATTATATTGCTCCTGAATTATGGTCCTTAAATTATAGAATGCACAGTTACCGTCTTCCTATAAGCAAAGCTCTGGAAGCTATGCTTCCCCAGACCTTTGCTTTGTCGACTGTTGAGCCACTTTGCTTACTGTAAAATAAATTATGAACAGGTCTGCTTGTTATTTAGGCTGAAATACAAACAACCAATCAGATCAACACAACAAAACAAGGATACACAGGAGTCAAAACTTTTCACATGCCATATGAATAAGAACACATGTATTGGAACCTGGATAGGTAAACAAGCCTTTATTTGATTAGTCAGATTCCTGATTTGATTCTAGCATTACAAGACTGTTGATCTGTACTTTTTTATTTTTTTCAGTTGTGTACTTTTAACTAGCTGATTTAGGAACATGATAACTGACAGAAACTTAGTATACACATTTTCAGCTAGAAATTAGTAGAAGTTTCCAGTCCTTACAGGTTAGCAATGTAAGCCATGCAGATTTCATTGTACCATTAATGTTCTATTGTCCATATGTATATTTTACAGATGAGTGACACAACCAGCACCCTCCTTGAGGCTGCCAAACCAGACCAGGGTGCCAGTGAGATGGGCACTTCAATACCTATGCCCCAAGAGCTCACTGTCAACAGCAACACAGATCCTTATAATGAAGATGAGGTATACAAATAATTAGATGTACAGATATTGATTTCAAGAATAAATTGTAAATCTTGTAATAAATTTGCTTATAAAGATAATTAAAATCATTGAAAAGTTAATCAAAGTTTTATCAGAAATCTAATATCACCTTAATCTTATATTTGTATTCTTTACATGCTTCCTGCATGGTTTTGTTGTAGTTTTATTTTATATTGAAATTTGCCAAATCGTCATATGAGGCATGAATCATTAATGTATATGCCAGACGCCCATTTCAATTAAATATTACTGTGTCAGTTGTCAGAAAAGAAAAGTAAAGGCATATTCCTTCAACTAGAATTATACATAAAATACTGTAATTGAGATAGGATGGATTTGAGTAATGAGAAAAATTATTGGTATATAATAATAGCTCAAGGAAAGGAAAATAATTTCTTTTGAATCTGTATTTTGGCAGTATTGGTCAAAGTGAGTTTTGCCCTTCATTTTATTAGACATAAATTTATCTTGAGCAATTCATTTATTATCAGTCAATTCATGGGTACAGCTTCTTTGCAGGTTTATTGTCTCATTCTCATGTGAAACCTGTATATCCATTTTTATTACAGGCAGAGCTCAGGTTCCTTCACTCTAAGCCCACATGTTTTATCCTATTGGGTAAGCCAGGTGCAGGAAAAACTACCTTGGCTACAAAACTGGCAATGGAGTGGAAATGTGAACTAGTCAATGGTGAGCAAGATGCAACTTGGTCCTTCTCTCCATTCAATTTTCTTTTGTTCATTGTTCACAAATCAAGAGCTGAATATCGTCATTGCAATTGTATCAATTGACCATGTAATCATGACATGTTATTTATACAAAATAAAGTATACTTCATCATAAGGGCAAGAAAGATGGGGTGGGTTTTATTTTTTAATTTGTGGAAGTGTCACACATTATGATTCATTACATTTCAGATTACTCAGTCATTTGTAAGGTTAGATGAATATACATATATGAATTCAAATCCATCTCATGAATCATTTAAGAGTATTAGTGTCTTGTTAAAATGAATTAAAAACAGACACCATCACTAGAATACAGCTGATAATGTATCTCTAAATAGTTGCATAAGGCTTGATTGGTACAGTATTAAATAACAGTTTTCATAGCCACAATCAACTTGTTATGAGAGTTTCAGCTGTTAACCTCGGTATATTTCATCAGATTGTGGTGACTTAATACCGCTGGCCAGTAGACTTACTTCTCGCACCTATAGCGCCACCTAGTGGCCAGAAATATTGAGTCACTACAGTCTGATGAAGTCTGTTGACATCAATAGATAAAACAACAAGTAAGTTGATAGAGGATGTGTATGAGAACTGTCATTTAAGCTGATAATATAATTATGTTATGATGAAATGTAAAATAAAGTAGAAGATAAAGTACTGCATGCAGAAAATTGTCTAAGTATTGTTGGTTTAGTTGTTTGATAGCTACAGGTTATTTGTCTGTTGTATAACAATGACAATCAGGAGCAGTTAATAATGTTTTTTTGTCTCTCCTTAAAAACACTATAGCTCAAAGTCCTGTTTTAGCTCATCCAGCCAAATGAGTTTATGCCATGGCAGTATGGCATCTGTCAGGCTATCTGTCCGTTAGTACTCTATGAAAAATATTGTCTTTCCAGCAACACAAGTGATCTCTCAAGCCATTGAACTGCAGACTGAGATGGGTTTGAAGTGCCAGGAACTTCTTTTAAGAGGAGAGGCTATTCCAGAAGATGTGGCTGCTAAAATGGTGGAAGATAAAATCAACTCCTCAGAAGTGGCCCACCATGGTCAGTATGCCCATGTTTTATAGGGGCATGGCCTACTACACTGTAACACTATCCAATGTTAGCAATACGAACAGGGGTCTTTGTTTAAACCTTACATGTACAAAAACAAATTTTGTTCAGATCTGTATTGGTGGGAGCATATAAATCAGATCTGCATTATTTACAATATCTTGACATTACCACAGAGAGGGCCTTAATTCCTGGTGCATACCGAACCTTTCATGTTAATTAAACTAAAATATGTAAAAGTCTTTGTCCTTTTTTTTACGTTTATTGAATAAATATGCACAGATACTTCTCAGAAGGCTTACATAACATACTCATCATCAAGCTGTCGGTTAAATATCTGGGAAAATGTATATCCATGAGACACCTTGTAACATTGTCTTTTAGGTCAGGATCTTTATTTATTTGAATTGCAGGTTATATTCTGGATGATTTTCCTTCTCTGAGTGAAGACTACATGACCATCAAAGACCAGCTTGACTTAGTCAATAACTGGAAGCTGAAGCCAGACTTCATTGTGAATCTAAAAGTGAGTAATAATATCATATTTGCTCATTTACTTAAAACTATTGAGCAAAGTCCTTTATAAATGTTAATATAAAATGGAGTTGCCACTTACTGCCACATGTCTGGTTATATCCTTTTCCTTTATTTCTTTTTTCATGTCAGATATTTTACCCTATTCAGAGCGCTTCTTTGGAGAAACAGTGTTGATGTCCTTTATCTACCTATCAGCAATCGGTAGTCAAGATTTGGTGTGCTTGTTGCAGCTGAAACAATTAAGTAGTAGACTGTAAGACACCTTTCATCACAGTGATATTTGCTTTGCCTTTTTTTCTTAGATACCCGACAGGGATCTTGAAGCTCGAAGGATTGGCCAGCGAGTTGATTCACAAACAGGAGATGTAATAACCAAAGAAGTTTACAACCCAGATAAGCCACAGAAAGGTGTAAGTATGACCCCAAATTAACAACAGAAAAAAATCTGTATTTTCCAATGATGTATGATCTACAGGAAAAGAGCTTGTGCAACTAGTTTAATCTACAGAAATTTTTAAATGTAATCCAGATGTAAATAACAAACAAATCATCATGAAATACTGAATACTGTAGTAAAAGAATTCATTCTATAATTTTTAAGTAAAAGGATAGTATGATGTATCATATTGATATTTAAGCTGTATTCCTGTGCTGAAGCATGGAAAAATCCATGTCAAGGATAACCTTGAAAATATACTTTTCTAATTCTTAGCATTAATAATTTGGTACCACTTTTGCTACATCATATACATTTTATCTGCTAGACAAATTGTTTCTATGGTAACTAGGGTCAGGATCAAGGTGAGGGAGAAGAGGAAGAGGAGGAAGAAGAAGAGGAGGAGATGGAGGTATATAAGTTATCTATGGTTATCTCTGGAAGATATGTTATCTCTTGTTGTCCCAATCTGTCTTTCTTGCTGTCTGTCCCTCTGTCTGTCCATACATCAGCTTTTCGGTTCCAGTGTAATAACTTTCCTAAATATTATCAGATTTCATTCAAATTTAGGTTGGTGATTTCTCTCTTATTCATACCTTTGTTGGGATTTGGGTTTGGAGTGTCATTTTGAAAATTTATTATCACCAGCTCCAAAACAAACAAAAATTTCCCTTTTGTTCAAAATTCACAACAAAAATTATGACGTGGAGATATCTTCAGGGGACAATGAAAACTAAAACACAAGCACTAGGACATGTGGAGACGTCTCAGGGGAAAATAAAAACTAAAACATATTAAGAAGGCAAGTATGAAGATCACAGGAAGCTAAAAAAACAAGAGGTGGAAGGGGGGGGACATTAATTCCTCAAATTTGCTTGTTTAGCTTAGAGTAGCTGTGTAGTAGATTGTGTTTTTCATTTGCTCCCATTTTAAAGGTAAATTATGGAATCTCCCTCAGATTAAACTTAACTCAGGGGAGTTTGTTATACAAGTGTGAGTTCCCAATTAACAAATTTAATATCCTTAATCTCTTAACACTCCATTTCCACTGATTAAGCTTAAAAAGAACAAACAAGACTCTAGTGTAAGTATAGTTCTTGGGTTATTTTGGTTGATGATTGTTTGTTGTTATGTTCATTTTTATTATACAAGACAATGTATTTCATGAACATGGGAAAATAATATATATATGGATAATGACAGGTTTCTAGATGGACCTACACATTGTCAGGATACTGCATCTTGTTGTATGTTGTATGCTTTTGCATGCATTTACCAAGGAAACAAAACACCAATATAATTGCAAAATGTCATTAATAATGATAAATACATTGACATATATACAATTTAATTTATAAATGTACAATAGAATTCATGATTACTTGTGTATTTACTGAATATTGACTGAATAGAAATTTCTATACATGGTTAATTGCATAGTATTAACTTGCATATTTAGTCTATGCACAGATTGCATGGAAAATAGAACGGTCATAGTTGGTCCAACATGGTCTTAAGCCCTCTGAATATCAATACAGACGTCCATTTGTAAAATTTTTTGCCATGACATGATTTCATTGGTATATTGATGCAACCATTGTCTTTTGCCTTGAGTCCAATTGCTGTATGATAGCTGTCTTGCTTCATGCTCACAGACAGATGATGTTTTAATAAGTATGAATAAAGATGTATAAAGCATTAAGCATGCTTGAGAGTAAGAATTAGTTGTGATTTTTTAAGCTCAGCTGACTGTAAGTCATCTGAGCTTTAGCAATCACTCTTTGTCCGTCGTCCATCCGGCCGTCCGGGCGTCTCTCTGCCACGGTTAACAGGGCACAAATCGTAACCGCTGGACCTTGAATCTTGTAACTTGGCATTCTGAGTGGTCCATGAAAAATCTTCTTGGAAACCAGAAATTAGGTCTCTGTTACCCATATTCTTTGAGCTATGGGGCCCCAAAGTACCCCCCAGAATAGTCAAAAATTTCATACAAAAACTTCAATATCTCATTAACTACATCACTGATGGTCATGATTTTTGGCATACATATTGATCATGAAATGTTCCATCAGTTCCTGCAGACTGGTGGCGCCACCTGTATATTTAAATTTTTAAAAAATTTTTTTTCTCTATTTTTGAGACCTTTAAAAATGTGAACATCTGTTAACAGGGCACAAATCGTAAAGACTGGACCTAGAATCTTCATTCTTCACACACTGAGAGACCTATAAAAAGTCTCCATGGAACCAGAAATTAGGTCTCTGTTACCCATATTCTTCGAGCTATGGGGCCCCAAAGAACCCCCCAGAATAGTAAAAAATTTCATTAAAAATATTCAATATCTCATTAACTACATCACTGATGGTCATGATTTTTGGCATACATATTGATCATGAGATGTTCCATCAGTTCCTGCAGACTGGTGGCACCACTTTAATTTTTCGATTTTTTACAAATTGTTTTCTCTATTTTTGAGACCTTTAAAAATGTGAACATCTGTCAGCAGGGTACAAATCGTAACAACTGGACCTAGAATCTTCATTCTTGACACAGTGAGAGACCTATGAAAAGTCTCCATGGAAACCTGAAATATGGTCTCTGTTACCCATATCTTTTGAGCTGTGGGGCTCCTAATTACCCCCCCCCCCCAGAATAATGGAAAATTTGATAAAACAAACTGCAACATCTCAATAACTACAAAACTGATGGTCATGATTTTTGGCATACATATTGATCAAGAGGTGTTCCATCAGTTCCTGCAGACTAGTGGCGCCACCTGTCTTTTTTCAAATTTTTACAATTTTTTTTCTCTATTTTTGAGACCTTTAAGCATGTAGTTATCTGTCAACAGGGTACAAATCTTAACGACTGGACCTAGAATCTTCATTTTTGACACACAGGGAGACCCATGAAAAGTGTCTGTGGAAACCTGAAATTAGGTCTCTGTTACCCATATCCTTTGAGCTATGGCACTCCAAAGTACAGCTAAGAATAATGGAAAATTTGATACAAAAGCTGAAGTATCTGAACAACTAATGCAGAGATTACCATAATTGTTTGCATGGATATTGATCATGGAGTGTTTCATCAGTTTCTGCAGACTGGTGGCACCACCTGTATTTGTTTGGGTTTTTTATGAATTTTTTTCTCTATTTTTGAGACCTTTAAAGATATGAACATCTGTCAACAAGGCACAAAACATAACAACTGGACCTAGAATCTACATTCTTGACACACAGGGAGACCCATGAAAAGTCTCCATGGAAACCTGAAATTAGGTCTCTGTTACCTTTAAGCTGTATGGCTCCAAAATACCCCCCAGAATTATGAAAAATTTGATACAAAAACTGCAGTATCTCAATAACTACAACACTGATGGTTATGATTTTTGGCATACATATTGATCATGAGGTGTTCCATCAGTTTCTGCAGACTGGGTGTGCCACCTCAATTTTTTTCTAATTTTTACGAATTTTTTTCTCTATTTTTCAGACATTTAAAGATGAGGTTATCTGTCAACAGGGTACTAATCGTATCTACTGGACCTAGAATCTTCATTCTTGTCTTGCAAGGAGGCCCATGAAAAGTGTCTGTGGAAACCTGAAATTAGGTCTCTGTTTCCCATATCCTTCAAGCTATAGGACTCGGAAGTATCCCTCAGAATGATGGAAAATTTGATACAAAAGCTGAAGTATCTGAACAACTAATGCAGAGATCACCATGATTCTTTGCATGGATGTTGACCATTAAGTGTTTTTATTAGTTTCTGCAGACTGGTGGAGCCACCTGTATTTTTTTTAAAGTTTATGCATTTTTTCTCTATTTTAGAGATATATAAATACAGACACAATTTTGGCCTGTTGGTTTAATCTGTTTGATGCTTCAGTTGAATTGGTATATACTACCATTCAGATGATAATATTACCTTTTGCGAATCTCTTCCCAGTCAGCTGAGCATCATGACCCATGGGTCACTTGTTTTTTATAAAAATGTATCTTGTATCTTTGTCAGAATTTTTGAAGTTCATATTTTAAAATGGTTTGTATTGATCAATAGGAGGAAGGAGAGGAAGCAGAGCTGCCTTCTGATGTCCTGGAACGCCTTGTTCGACGCCCAGAAGATATCCCAGATCATGTGACCAGTCATATTCAAAGATTCAAAAGTAGTATGCTAAGTATTCTTGAGGTGAGTAGACCTTGTGGAATGTTGTACAATTGGCATTTTTTTTTAAACTTTGACATTGCAGGCATGATGATTATTGATATAACTGTTAGACAAACCTATGAATAACATTATAGTTAGACACATTGGCATGACTATGTCTCTTTTCTTGCTTGCCAGGTGGACTTTCCTATATGTTTAATATTTCACTCAGTCATTTTCACATAAGTTTCATTATTATCATTAAAGATATAATATGAGGTAATATTATGTAAAGTCAAGTAATTTGATTAAAACCATTCTGTTTAACATTATGAGAAAACATAGCCCAGCAGCAGTGATAGGAGTTTAAAGTTTGTTCAGTCCATATTTTGCCTGCTGCACATGACATGCACTCAATCACTGCTGAATGGAGAGGGGGCAGCCTTGTGGTATCTAGACCTTTTCCAAGACTCTTATCACAAAGAATGATTGGAACAGGATACATCAGCTGCCTGGACCATAACACCACCACACTGTACACACATACTCCAAAATTACTAAAGGTTCACTCAGAAATCTTTTCATTTTTATTCATCCAGAGATCAAGCATCCAAAATGCCACTACTTCCATTTTGCATGTAGATGTTTGTTTACATGTATGTAAGACCATGATACAAACTTTTTTCCAGGATTACATGGCTGATCATGACCAGCAGTACCTGATTGAACTGGATGCCAACAAATCTGGCAATGACCTATTCAAGGTTTGTGTTCTTCAACAACATGATGTCTTTCATACTTGTTTTATCCTCAGGCTGGCTTAAATGTGTATTTTTTCTCTGTGTGTGTCTTTTGTCTCAAGGGAAACTAAAAAGATGCGTATTTTTTTAAGATTTGAATTATTTTAGTTAAGATAATTGTTTAAGGGGACTATAGATTATATAGTATATATATGATATAGCTTCTCCATTTTATATATATGCTTTTTGTAAGCTTGATAAGTCTCATGATCACACCAGTAGCATGCTTAAGCTAAGTGCTTCATAATCTCCTGAAATAGAACTACTGTATTTTGTTCAGTCAGCAACATTTCAGACCTGCATGTATAAATGAAAATTAAGTTATAATGGTTATTTTGTCAGTTGCTGCTAGTTTGCCTTTACTGGATTGTCTGATGTTATGCAAGCTTCAGTGTTCATGCATGTCTGATGTCCTTGTTAGTCTACAGGTGTGAAGACACCATATTCATATTGTTTGGCCAATATTATCAAATGAGTAAATATTAATTTCTGCTTAATATGGATTTATCACTGTCAGGATAACATTTCTGCCTCACAAGTGCAATGTGAACTGTGTGATGTTTGTTTCAGGAGCTCATGACTCGTTTGAGCTGCTTTGTCCTTCGGCCAGCAGCTGTACCAATCCGTCTCCAGACTCCAGACGATGATGAGCTCCCAGAAGAGATAGAAACAGATGAACTGATGCGTTCCTTGGCAGCCAGGCAGATGGTGGCCCCACGTTTCAGGTGGCGACGTAGCCGCTGGTTACGGAACTGTCCTGTGGCTCTCTCAGAAGGGAATATTGTCCCCGGCAAACCTGAATTTGCTGTCAGGTTAGAAGTTCTTTGCAAAATATTGATCAAATGGCCTTCTCTATAATTATCTTAGCTGGACCAAAGTTAATGGTCACTAATCTGAGAAATTTGATAATAAATGTGTTATTATTTTTAAAACAATATGATAAAATGAATCTTTTGTAGCATGAGTTAAAGTTATAATAGGTATTTAAAATATTGCTAATACTTATGTACTTACAGGTCTATTGCAGTGCATGCTTAAGATTTTGATTGGTTTGTGCAAAAAAAAAACATTGTTCCAACTCTTATTCACTTTCCATGTTTTATGGTGTTAAGGATCATGCACTGATCATAGTGATTCCATTTAGTCTACCAGTTGTAGGACCTTAATTCAGTCAGCTTTGGTATATTGCTGAAATCAGTTCAGACTTGGCCCTTGAATAGCTAGGTGGTGCTGAACAATACAGAGGAATAAAACTGACAGGAGTGGTTTATATTTTCTCTGCAGCTTCCTGGATAAAATGTATGTGCTGTCTAGTGCAGAAGCTATGGAGAAATTCTTAAAGAATCCCAGACCATATCTTCTTCCTCCACAACCTCGACCACCCTGTAAACTGTGCATCACCGGACCACCCCTGTCTGGTAAAACCACCCTGAGTCATCAGCTGGCACAGAAGTATGGTGCCAAGGTAAGTGATGAACTAATTTTATTTACAATGTTGACTTGTGATCATACACCAGGGGTGAAGACGGAACTTGTCACAATCACAGCTTGCAGAAGAAGCCAAAATATGTGATGAGAAAGTTGAAAGTAATCCAATATCTGAAACATTGCAAAATGTCTATAAAGAATTATTTAATGAGAGTTTTATTACGTAAACATAATTGTGAGCTGTTTCTGTATTAATGAGAATTTTCTCTGTTAAAGTTTATACGCCAGAGTAAGCCAACCGAAAATTTTCCCTTATTGGGCCTATTATCGCCCATCCCGCCTCGTTCCCGTGTATCTAGGTCACACTTCCGTTACCCATAATCACATTTTCTTCTGGCGTACACCATGATGGACGTTTGATCCCGCGCTGCGAGATTCGTCCACTGTTGGGTTTGTCGTTTTGAGTTTGCCAACTGATTGTAAGTTGTTCTTACTTTCCCTTGCCCGCCATGGAGAACCCCACTTATTGTGTCTCTTGTGGCACTATAATCCCGGTATGGGACTCCCACCCCACTTGTTATAGTTGCCGCACCAACAATGACTCCTGCCCCGGTCCGGCTGATCCTTGTTTCCATTGCCAGACGTGGTCCACTGACAAGTGGGCCTTGTTCCAGGATTGGGTTCATTCCCCGGTTATTGGGGGTTCCCCCTCCAATATTCCCTTGTCTGGCCCCGTGGTTGTCTCCGGGGGGGAGGGGGGGGAGCCTACCCTGGTTGACCGCATCACGGCCGTGCTGCGTTCACCGTCCGTTCCCGCCAGTCCTGTCACCTCTCCCTTGGTTTCGACAGTTAAATCATTGCTTTCTCATTCACGGAAACGGAAATCTTCCCCAGTTCCGGCGGCCTCCCGTTCTGACAGCACATCTGCCTATTCCATATTACATAAATTGTCCCGGTTTAGCTCATCACTTATGTCGGATCTAGACGGTTCGTCTGGACCCGATCCCGTCCGCCCGGCTCCCTCGCCGGCGCCCCCGGTACTTACTCCCCGGCCGTTCTCGTCGCCCCCCGCTCCTCGCCGGCTTCCTTCGATATCCCCAGGGCCGGCTGGGGCCGTCCCCCTGGTTCGCCCTGCCCTTCCGGGTATGCAGGTAAGTGCGTCAGTCCCCCCTGCCTCAGGCTCGGGGCGGCCGGCCTCGCTGCCGGTTCCTCCGTCTCCCGCTGTTACTGACCGGCCCGCCGTATCTTTTTTTCAGTTGCCGTCTGATGTGCGGCCGGAGGCTCCGGTTCCTGTGCCTTCCCGGATGGTTCCTGCTGCTGCTCGTTCCCCGGCTTCCTGTTTCCAGCCTCCGGTGGTTCAGGCACAGCGGGTCTCTCTGGCTCCCCCTACCCGGGGTTCTCCAGAGTCCCCGACTTCTCAGTCAGCCGATCCCGCCCTGGCACCTGACCAGTGGTCTGAGATCGCGCTGCAACGCCAGGCTTGGCGTACAAGCAAATCTGCGCTTCTGGACCTTGTGGCTACCTCCACACAGGAGTCTAACCCTAGTGGTCCGAAGTTCCGACGGTTACAACCTCGGACTTCCTCGGCGTCGGCGGCCGGTTCTTATTTGAATCCTGCCGCCCTTCAAACGCCCTCGACCACGCCCGCCGTGTGCATGGAATTCACAGCCCACACGGGGGATATCTTACGTGAGCACCACGCGGTCGTCTCGGGGTCTCGCTCTACCACTACTGGGGCCCCGCTTCCGCCGGGTTCGGATAAACCTTGGTCCCCCGGTACCCTCTGGAATTCATGTGGGTACCGGGCTACCTGTTTCGATCGCTTACTATACCTTTTCCTGATCACCCGGATATTCCGTCTGCTCCGATGCGTCTCGAGTCCGGCCTGGAACAACCATTTGTGGACGGTAAGTCTTTATTTCCGTCCTCTGTCCACCTGTCCGATCGTCACCTGTCGGATCTGGAGGGACTCGGCCGGCAGGCGGCCGGTATTATCACCAGAGTAATAATTTTATGATAATTCAAATCATTATATTTTACCAATTGTCATTAGATATTATAAGGTGATCAGTCCTAAGGAATGAAACAGGTATTTAGCAGACTTCTGTGCAGAATAACTTTCTAATTACAATTCAGTTTATTATTTAACTGCCAGCTCTTTGATAAGTGTTCACAGAGAATTCATTAATAAGCATGTTGATACATTTGACTGGGTTTACTCTTAAAGTGACAGGCACAGATAAAACTAATTAATTAACAGTTTAGACTTAGGTGTTCACAGGAGGGCAAGAAAGGTGTTGAATGTATTACACAATATGTCTCGTATTAATGCTGTAAGAAATTCCTTAATTGCAATTATTATTTTGGGCAAATGTATAAATAGAGATACTGGTTACTGAACCAGACAGGGAAGGTCAGAGCTAAAGAGAGGAGAGTCGAAGAGTTAGAGAGAGCTAAGAGAGAGAGAAGAGACAGGAATAAGAACAGGAGTTAACAGAGAGAGAGAGAGAGACAGAGACAGAGAGAACAGAATCAGTTAAGTGGAAAATAGGGCAAACTATCAGAATATATATTTTGGACATTTGTTATTGTTAACTTTGATTGAATAAACTTGGAAGTAAATTACATCTGGATTCAAGAATTCTTCTATCTGAGAAATCAGCAACCTGTGAACAAAAGCACGTAAACAACTGGACGGTGATAGTATGGTTAACGACTTGCAGGCTGTCACTAGCTTGCTCGCCGTTTCTACGGACCCGCTCACTCTCAACGACATCTGGCAGGCTTCTGCCCATACTTGCGCTGAGTTAAATCAGGTCGTTTGGCGCCTGGTTGAAAATTGCATTTTGTTACGCCGCACAGCTTGCATTCAGTCTTTAAAGACCTTAAAGCCGGAGCTTACTCAGGCGGAGTTGACGGAACTTTATTCTCAGCCTTTTACCGGTTCCCTGCTGTTTGGCGGCCACTTACGGCCTCTTTTTGACCGCGCCTTGGAGCGCTCGGATCGTCAGGCCCGCCTCCGCTCGGCCTCCTTTGCGCCTAGGCCTTCCTTCCGTGTGCCCCGCCCTCGGCCTCCGGTTGCACCTTCCGCTCAACCGCGTCGAGCATCTGCTCCATCTTCCCGTCCTTCCGGCCGTTCCGGCCGTTCTCAGCCTTTTCGTGGTCGATCCTCCAAACGAGGTTCGACCCGAAAATGACTCTCTCGCTCCGGTCGGCGCTCGGCTCAGCACCCATTTTCCCGCATGGGCGGGTATCACCTCACAGCGGTTAACTCTCAGCACCGTAAAGTTCGGGTTCCGTCTTACGTTTTTGCACGCACCTCACGTCACCATGCACCCGTTCTTCACTCCGCCTCTGTCCGTTCCTGATAAACGCCTCGCTTTGGAGGAGGCCATTCACTCTATGTTAGACAAACGGGCAATTTTCGAGGTTTCCCCATCCACCGTGGGGTTTTACTCTCGCCTTTTTCTTGTTCCCAAACCGCACGGCCGTTGGCGCCCGATCATAGACCTGAAGCGCCTCAATTCGTTCATCCGTCCGCCCCCGTTTCGGATGTTCAATATCCATGCTGTGCTCCGCATTGTTCGGAGGATGGATTGGGCGTTCAAGATCGACCTTACGGATGCCTATTTTCACGTTCCCATCCATCCCTCGTCTCAACCGTTTCTTCGCTTCGCGTATCAGAACCCCGTTTATCAATTCCGGGCCCTTCCGTTCGGGATCAACGTGGCCCCCTGGATTTTTACCATGCTGGTTCACAAGGTCACGAGTTTTCTCCGTTCACAGGGCATTTCTGTGCTCCCTTATCTGGACGATTGGCTGGTCCATGCGGCCGATCGCTCCCTCTTACTGTCGCATCGCTCCCGGGTTCTTAACTTACTTCGGAACCTCGGCTTTCTGGTCAATGCGGAGAAATCTCTTCTCACTCCCACCCAGTCCCTCCAATTTCTGGGTGTCACGCTCGATTTTGCGTCCGGCACAGCGTCGCTCCCGCGCGATTTTGCTCTCAAGCTCCGCCGCCTAATTCGTTCCTTTCTCACGCGGCGCTGTGTAGTCTCGCATGCTGCGGCTTCTCTCCACGGTGCTCTCAACTGGGCCGCGTCTTTCATCCCGTTCGGCCGCCTGTACCTTCGTCCAATTCAGTCTATCTTGCGCAGTCACGGCCTTCTCCGGTTAACCTCGGTTCGTCCTATGATCCTCCCGTTTCGGCTCACCTGGTGGTCCCTTCGTCCCTGGATGGACCTTTCCTTTCTCCTGCGCGGCGTTCCTTTTTCCATGGATGTCGATTGCACCATCTATACCGATGCGTCTCACCTCGGTTGGGGGGCCCATCTTGCCGATCTTCGCGCTTCCGGGATATGGTCCCTGTCAGAACGTCTGCTTCATATCAATATCCTCGAACTGCGTGCCGTCCGTCACGCGATCTCCCACTGGTCTCCCCGCTTGATCGGCCGTCACATTCTCATCCGGACCAACAATACCACGGTTGTGGCATATATCAAAAAGCAGGGCGGTACTCGGTCTCCCTCGCTCATGCAGGAGACTTACCTTTTGTTCGATCTATGCCTCTCTCTCCGGGCATCAGTTCGTGCATCCCATCTTCCGGGCGTGTCGAACATCCTCGCGGATGCCCTTTCCCGTCATCCGGAGTCTCTTCCTTCTCCGCCGCTCCTTTCGCTCCCAGTTATTCGGAGTGTTTTCGCTCGCCTGGGGCGGCCGGAATTCGATCGGTTCGATTTTCCGTCCCCCGCCCTTCTCGTACCTTCCGAGACGCGTCTACGTCACCCTCGCGACCGTCTCCCCGACACGCCGCCGTCCGGGTGGTCTCACCGGTTTCTTTTTGCGTTTCCGGCGCCTCCTCTCATCCGCCGTGTCCTTCTCCGCTTGTCTTAACCTGTGGCTCCCTGGTTTCCTCTGTGGCGCTCGCTTCTCTCTCGCCCCCCGCTTATACTTCCGCTCCGCATTGCGCTCCCGTCGTTCCCTCGAGCGCGTCGCCCATTTCGGTCGTGCCCTCTATGCGCATGCGTGCTCTCATCGGACACCTCAAAGATCAGGGCATTTCAAGTCCGGCTGCTCTCCTTGCCTCGGCTCCCCGTCGCCGTTCTTCGGACCGCATCTATGACTCCCGGTGGCGTCTCTTCACGGAGTGGGCGTCTTCCCGCGGAATCTCCCCTTTAGATACGTCGCTTGCGGCTGTTTTGGATTTTTTCGTGTTCTTACTGCAGGATAAACATTTATCCTATCCCTCTCTGCGTGGCTATCGTGCCGCCCTCCTGTCGGTGCTCCGTCCGATGGGTCACGATCGTGTCCTTCATCACCTGTTGGTGTCGGAATTTCTCAAGGGGGTTCATGCCCGGGCGTCTCGTCCTCGGTATGTTGCGCCTTCCTGGCGCCTGGACGTCGTCTTATGTCACCTCAGGGAACCCCCTTATGAGCCGTTGCGTTCGGCCCATCTTCTCCATTTGTCTCGGAAAATGGTTTTCCTCCTAGCTCTTGCCTCGGCAGGTCGCCGTTCTGAGCTTCATGCCCTCGTGGCTGATTCGAAATTCACGCAAATTGCGGCCGACGGTTCGTCGGCGACCCTACATTTTCCTCCGGATTTTTATAGGAAAATTCAAAATTTCGATGACCCTCCGTCTGCTTGGCACGTTCAGGCCCTCCCTTAGGGTCAGTACCGTTATGGGGCTACCAATTGCCCGGTTCGTGCGTTGCGTTATTATCTAAAAGCTACTCATTCTTTACGGGGGGGGGGGGGGGCGCAAGAAGTTGTTTATTTCTACAAAAGTCACATCTTCCAATAAGGAGATTAGCCCTATCACCATTAGTGCGTGGCTCAAAGCTACTATCGTTGCCGCATATGAATCAGCTTCTCAAGCCACATTAGACCAACTTCACATCAAGGCCCATGACATTCGAGCTATTTCGACTTCCTTGGCCCATTTCTCCGGGATCTCACCCAATCAGTTGGTCAAGAAGGGATACTGGAAATCCCCATCTACGTTCACACGCTTCTATCTGAAAGATGTTCAGCTCAAGGCTTCGGGCCTCTACTCCATGGGCCCGGTGATCGCGTCGGGTGAGGTCCTGCAATTTCCCAGGACATCTTCTTCCTCTATGTCGGTTCCACCGCCGACGTCATCTGCTGCTCCATCCCAGCACTGAGATTCCTCGTTCCAGCGTTACAGGTAGGTGCTCCCTCCCCAAGGCATGTCTGTTTTTTTCTCATTAATACAGAAACAGCTCACAATTATGTTTACGTAATAAAACCCCCCCATTCCCTCCCTGTGAATGGTGGTTTTGTTAGTAAACTGTTGTGAGCTTTTCTGTATTACAAACATCGCTCCCTCCCAGTCCTCTTCCTTATGCCTTCGAAAATGTGATTATGGGTAACAGAAGTGTGACCTAGATACACGGGAACAAGGCGGGATGGGCGATAATAGGCCCAATAAGGGAAAATTTTCGGTTGGCTTACTCTGGCATATAAATTTAACAGAGAAAATTCTCATTAATACAGAAAAGCTCACAACAGTTTACTAACAAAACCACCATTCACAGGGAGGGAATGGGGGGGTTTAAAATGATATATTGATATAAAATCACCTGTATAATTTTTATAATATTCCTGTTTACCTTATTTACTCTAGTGTTGTTAAGATTGGTTGATCTTCAAGACTCATTTGCCTCTGAAAATAATTGCCTTTGTTTCTTTAAGGTACTTGATATGGAAAAATTGATTCAACCCAAACTTGAAGAGGAGAAAGAAAAAATAATTGAGCAAGCAAGACAAGAAGCGACAGAAAATGCAATAACCACTGTGAGAACTAAAATAAAGGAAGCTCAGGAGGCAGAAAAATTACGTGAAGAACAGCGTAAGTAATCCTGTATATAATTAATATCATTCCATGTTGTGTTACTTGTGTTACAGTTGATCGTTGCATGATGAGTTGATAGATAGAATTAGAAAATCTAAACGGGGTGCATACACATGTTATTAATATGTTACTAAAACAGGTTGACATTACACATATTGGTATTGATATTAGATTGATACAGGATACAAGAAGAAGTGATCACTTTCACACATTGGACAAATGAAGTTCTGTTAAATTCCCACTGCAAATATATTTTCTTGGTTTCTTTTTGTATCCAAAATCTCATTTTTAGCTCAGATGACTGAAAGTTATCTGAGCTATAGCAACCACTCTTTGTCCATCATCTGTCCGGCCGTCTAGTCGTGAGTTAACAGGGCGCAAATCGTAATTGTTTGATTTAGAATCTTCTTACATTACCTTCAGGGAGGTCCCAGGCAAATCATTTTGGAAACCTGAAATAAGGTCTCTGTTACCCATATCCTGACCTCCATGCTACGGGGCTTGTAAGTACCCCCCCAGAAAAATAAAAAAATTGATACAAAAGCTCCCATTATCTGAATAACTAATGCATCGATTGCCATGATACTTTGCATGCATATTGATGATCAGTGTTTGATCAGTTCTGGTAGACTGGTGGTGCCACTTAAATTTTTTAAAAGATTTTTATGCATATATTTCTCTATTTTCGCGACCTTTAAATGGCACCAATCGACCATTAACAAGGCACCAATCGTAACTGTTGGACATAGAATGTTCTCAGTTGACATCAAGAGTGGTCCATCAAAAATCTCTTTGGAAACCTGAAATTAGGTCATAGTGACTTATATTGTGCAAGATATATGAAAGAACTTGATTTGAGCACCCTGTAGGTCAGATTTGCATGATCGGTTACAGTTGGACCTAGAAACTTCTAACTTGATTAAGGTCCATGGAGATTCCTGTAAAAATTTCTTAGATACCTGAAATAATGTCACGGTGACCTATATTCTGCAAGCTGTGTGAAAGAACATGATTTTACACCTGGTTAGTCAGATGGGCACAAATGGTAGTAGCTGGGTGCAAAAGAAGATCACTGTAACCTATATTTAAGGTCTATTAGCAAAATGTATGGTTTTGTGCACCCTGGGAGTCATGTTTCCCATTGTTCAAGATTCCTTCATCATGGCATCATGGCCCATAGGCCACTTGTTTATCCATAGCATTGTTTTATCTGCTGTGTTTCTCTGTGTATAGCAAATTAGAACAACAGTGGAAAACTTGAGGTCTACTTTTAGACAGATACTCAACTGCCATGCCCACATCCTTTCTGCCATTTGAAAGGCTAGTTATTTTTGGCTGGAGAATGGCAGTTATAGCATTAAACTGTAGAAACTGCAAATAACATCACACAGGCCTATCAGAGAAAAACAATAAACCTGCATCTGGAAAACAATATGTTCATCATCAATTGATTAGACATGCTCATTATAGGCATACGCCATTAACATAAAGTTATTAAGCATATGACCCCATATTTACTTTTGCCCCTGACCTTATTTAGCAAAAGGACCACTTCATATCTGAGGCCAAAATAATTCCTCATGGCAAAATATTTAGTCCTCATGGCATTAAAATGAGACCTTATCACCATTAAACCAACATAGGGAGAGTGCCCTTTGCTGCACATTTGCCCCTGGAGCAATAAATAAAGTTTGTTAAACTGTCATGATTTTGTTGCATTTTGTTTGTTGTTATGTTTTTTTCCAAACATGTAGTTTAGTGCTTTACAACAGAGATGTGCTTAATTCATTGTTGATTCTGTTAGTCAAATGCAGCTTCAGTGATGCGAAATATTTAGAGCAAGATTGACAGGTATTATTTATTTTTTCACTAGTAAGTAAATGTTACTCTTATGTAGGAGAGCTGTGAAAGTCAGGGTTGTCATGAACCAGTCCACTTTAAATCTATTTCTGCAGCCACACAACTGGATGAAACAAAAATTAACAACACCTGATTAGATAAGATGTCATTGACCTTTCCTCGTTAGTCCTATTTCTTGTTGAATAAGAGATGGCCATCGGTCATATTAAAAAAGTTATATTTATACACAAATTTACAAATTCATTGTTTTGTGCAGTAAAGAAGCTATTGTATTGCTAAATAAAATATCAAACAACAGTGGAACCTTATTTCTGACATGAAGTGACTTACTTATCATGACACCTCTGATTTATGGTATAGGCAATGTGGTTTGCATTTGAAGAGTTAACATGGTATGAATATATGAGGACTAACATTACAGTCACCACAGAAACTCTGGAAGAAACTCAGACTGCTGATGAGGCACTCGATGAGGATATCAAAGAAGGTCTGACTGACTGCATGTCATGGGATTTCTCACTCTGATAGACAAACCTTTCCCCGGAAATTCACCAAGCTTTTCCCCATGGCTATTTATAGATTTTCACTGACACTTCTCTATGACAGCCATGTACTGATCAACCTTGCTTTATATTTTCATGCAAATTGACCATTTTGACATCCATTTATAGGTATATTCCTCAATGCCTCTGTCTGTAGTAATCACAACCTTCATGTGCTGCTTCAGCTTTGATTTGCTTTCACATTTCAGATAATTATTCTTGTCCCATATGTTTCATTTCCTGTGCTTTTCAGTTTAATATGTGAGTCTTACAGTTTTTACAAACTTAGCAGTATTTATAAGCCCAAATGTAATTTTAGCCTAAAATCACAATCTGGAATTTGCATGATAGGCCTGGAATCATGAGCCTAGAATCAACACCATAAGCATTGCATAATAAACCTAGAATCAACATCATAAGCCTGGCATCATACACCAAGAACCAACATCATAAGCGTGGCATCATAAGCCTAGAATCAATATCATAAGCTTGACATCATAAACCTAGTATCAGAATCTTAAGCCTGGCATCATTAGCCTAGAATCAACACCATAAACATGCAGTCATATGCCTAGAGTCAACATAAAATAGGCCTAGAATCAAGATTGTAAGCCTGGCTTCATAAGCCTAGAATCAACATCATAAGCTTGGACCACACGCTAAATGTTTACATAATGAGTATGGCATCATACACATAACATAAACATGATGAGCCCAGCAACTGAGTCTGATAAATATAGCAGCATCAGCCTAGAATCATAAATCTTAGTACATGGGTATTTCGGCCAACATCATTTAGGCTCACATCAGAATTGTAGGTTCTCTGACAATGTCAGTAACCTATCATTAGTATTGAAGTATCAGTATACGTACTTAATATCAAGCATCTTTAGCAAATGATATCTTCTGTATATCAGAGTTGCTTTAATAAGCCGACATTTGTGATGTTCTTAGTGTCTGAGTCCTTGTTATACAATCTTATCTTACCTCGGACTTATCTATCAAATGCAGACATTTCACTAAATCACAAGTTCACAGGCATACTACTGCCGTTGCATGATCTTCTATTCACCTATTGTTAGCTTTATAAAACTGTCTGCAGACTCATTATTTCAAGCATTGATTCTGTGACCAGACTTTTATTTCTCTCATGCATTATACATGAGGCAAACTGACCAATTAGAAGCTGTTTATTCTGACCAATCAGCCATTCCTCATCTTTGCAGCCTCCTAGTGCTTGCTGTTTTACTTACCTGTGTATAAAGCTGTGCTTGTGTGTTTGTTATTAAATCATTCGCTTTCTTTACTGACTGTTTCTGTCATGTTAAAGTACCATTTGATCAGTTCACCACTTTTGTAGATAAATACTAGGGCTGATGTGGTTGACTGTGAAATCATACATTTATTCCTCCTCATTCACTTGCGACCGCAGATTAAGAAGATACATCAAAATCATTTCAGTTGACCAGGAAAAGAATGAGCATTTAAGGAGTTTTACAGATTAAATGGAAATATTAACTGATCATTCCAGACAACTCACAGCAAATCTGTCAGTAAGCTGATATGCAGTTGAATAATATTTTGCAATATTCTCCACCAAATAACATGCACAGAGTCTTAAATATGAAAAAGACAATGGAAATTGATCTGTTACGTTTGCATGATGGCAAAACATTTCTATAGGCATATCATGTAATCAGTACCATGTGAACAGGTTAATTATGACCTGTTTGTAAACGACATGCCCTTACCATGGTAGTCAACTCAAAAAAAAAAAGCATTAACTGCTTCAGCCCTAATATATACTTTTCTTTATCTATACATCAGCCATTTTATTCCTAATGCAGTAGGATCTTGATTATGTATAATCTGAGAGTCTGTTCTCAGCATTATTTTTGTTTCATAATTTTAAGCTATCCTACTCAGATTAACAGTTAGCCTTTTAAACCTGAAATTCAACTTGGTATGATTTTGGATCAGTTCACAGCTAATATTGAAGCTACATTAAAACTTCAGACTTCAAGCTTTTACTTTGTTGCTTTACGTGTACTGGTAAAAAAAAAGTAGCAAACAAAAGCCCAGTAAGTTCTTTTGCTTCAGTGCTGGCATTTTTTGTTGTAATTGGTAGTGCATAAAACAAATGCAGAATATTAGATGTTGAAAAGTGAAGTGATGCAGTATTTAGTTCTGCAACATGTAATGCAAAATTTTATAATGTGTAATGGAATAGTGTAATGTGAAGTACAGTAAATCAATGCTTTAATGTGTAGTTATGTGAAAAGTTTGCTGTAGTGATGATTGCTGTAATGTGTAGTTCTGTAAGATAATGCTTTAATGTAAAACTAAAAAGTTTATAATGTGTAGTTGCTCAACATGATGCTATAACTTAGAGTGCTGAAATGTGTTGTTACGTGACGTATTGCTGTTATGTGGTAGTTACGTAAACTAAGCTGATAAATCTGTAGGTGCTCGTCTGGATGAAAGTCAAAGTGACAGTGACCAGAAAGAACCCGAGAAAGAGGAGGAGACCAAGGAAGAGGCCACAAATGACACAACTCTCGACACAACAGTTGACGAGCAGGAATCGGTCAAACAAAGTACATAATCTTGCCTTGTAACTGCACCTGTCATGTTTGTAGGGAGCACTGTCAACATGAGTTCTACCTCCTCTACAGCTGAATTTCCAAACGATATATATACACTTATTTTCATAGTATGTTTTTACACAGAAGAGCAGAGTTGTCTTCTTTCAGTATTGGAAGTATTTTTGCATCACATCTTGACGCAGCTGATAGTTGGATCAGATTTTTGTCCCTGGCTTTGTTTCTTGAACAGGAGCAGTGTACCACATAAAAATTCTGATCTACAGACTGGACCTGTGTTTCTCTTACAGTGTATAAGTTTATATATTTTGCCTTATCATAGATAAGTAGTCTAACATAATAATTACTTCAGTTACTATAGTTAAGTTAACTAACATATTACTGACCTAGGTAAAGTATGGTAAGCTTATCAGCATACCTCATACCTATTAAGTACATTTATATATATTTATTTGAAACCAGGTAGTTACCAATCTCTGAACACCCCAAATGTATACATGACACGGATGTTAACATAATGCAGTAGTAAAGCTACTTAATACAGCTGCATGCTTTTGGAAGTATTTTTTACTTACTAACAGTAACACAGTTGAAATAAGTATATAATTGGGTTAAAATTCACATTTTAATCAAAGTTCACTTTTTTATAGCTGACGAGAGTGTGGTTGACAGTGAAAAACCAGATCCCGGCGCTGAAAGCATCGCTACAACAGACACCACAATGATTGAAGTGACCTCTGACCATCCTGAGGTCATTGCCATGGTAGAGGCAGCTGTCCAGGCTGTGGAGGCCCAGCCTGTTGTCCTTCCACCTGAGGTTTACGTGGATGTGATGCAAGAAGCCATCCAGGAAGTTGAGAAGGAGATGAGAAAAGATAATCCGAATGGTCCTCTGTGAGTCACATTTTTGTTCTACATGTAAATTGGTTCTTGGTTATTGCCTCCACCCACCAGGATAGTCAAGTGGAGGTTATATTTTTAGTCTTTTCTGTTTCCCTATATGTTTTAGTCTTTCTCAATGCAGATGCAGAATAAACTTTACTCTGTGCTTCTGTCTTGAAATCAGTTTGAAAAGCATGTCACTGATGCTGACATATGCCTTGGAAAGATATTGCTACAATTAGGAATAAGTAACATGTAAAACCGTATAATTCTTAAAGGGTGATGCGTCTGTTTGGTTTATGAACTCTTTGGCATTGGCACAAGCATGCACTCTCAGGGTGATTTTATTATTTTTGCTCTGAACCAGTCTGATGTATTAATATACCTTAAAACAAAGTGCAGGTGAGAAGTGTAATGTATGGCAATGGGGATTATCCCCAAATTTGTTTACTTTTTAGTGATCCAATTATTGTGTGATTTTATAGTAATGGAGGCTGGATCATGGACCACTTCCCTGCCACTCGTGAACAGTGGAATGTCCTGGTGGAGAAGAGTCTCATGCCAGACGAGGTCATCTGTCTCCGAGATGACAGCGAGAACGGCAGCTTCCTCCTGCAGCGATGGTATACCTTAAACAAAGCTGAAATTGATGCACAGATTCAGAAACGCAAAGAGCAAGAAGAGATTGAAAGAATACGTGCCAAGGAACTGGAGAGGTGAGCACGCGTTACCCTGCAGCATTAACACTACTGCTTATATCATAATATATGTGGAGGGTAGTTGCGTAATGGTTAGTGTGCTGGACTTGTGACCGCAAGGTTGTGGGTTCGCGTCCCGATCTGACCGCAGTGTGCGCTAAGACTCCTAGCCAAAGTCTTTACCACAAAGGTGCACCCTCTTGACCCAGGAGTGAATGGATACTGGTCACGGGAGGAAGGAAAATGTAGAATGAATAACCTTCTAGCGTCTGTTATGGCTGCTTTGGTTGTATGCTCCTTGGGGAGCTGAGAAAAGCTACAAGACTGAACAGGACCGAAAGACCAGGAAGGCAAAGTGTAAAGTCAGATGAGACTGACATTTCAGTGATATCAGACTATAAACCCTAACCTTTACCTTTACATATGTACAATGAAGGCTGTTTACTGTGTGTTTATGTTAAAATGCACAAAATGTCACTCATGCAGAGTACAATAAAGGAATGTATGCAGTGTACAGGGACAGTTTTGTGGTTGTGTTTACACAACAGTTTCACCTTCTCCACATTAACACATGAAAAAATGAAGTTGATTATTGTTTAAACCAGTGATAAATTGCCCATATTACCTCATTTCTTAAGGAATTAACTGACTTGAGATAAATCCTGTAGAAAGGATGAACTACAGATGGGCCTACCTTGAGAGAAATGTCTTAGGTTATGAATCTTTCAACCTAGGAAATATATACCTTGAAGAGGATTTTCAAATAAAACAGTTCTCTGGTATTTCTTCCATAAATAAAACAAACATGCTCACCCCATTAAAGAGTGATGGTTTTTCATTTATGACAAATAACAATATATGTAACAAATAGTTAAAATGGCTTCTGTAGTTTATAATATTAAACTTCTTTAAATAAGAATAAACAGAAAATATGAAAAACAACAGAAAGGTTCTCATATTGGTTTGTCTTTTGTAAGAATTAACATGGAACATTGAAAATCAGTGAACATGTGTCTGTTATCAGTCTGTGTTCAGCATGAACAGTAAGAAACAATAACATGATCATTGGTCCTGTTTCAGACAAAAAGCTGAAGAAGAAAGAAAGGCTGCTGAGGAGGAGGCCAGGAGGCTTAAAGAGGAAGAACGTCAGCGCCGTCTGGAGGCAGGAGAGATTGTCAGCGATGGTCAGTGTCATGCATAGTGTTCAAATTGGGTTTATTTGATGGAAAGGATCTTGGACTGTATATACTAAAAATATTTCTGTTGTATAAGGATAGAATTTTTTCAGTTGTCTTTGGTACTGAAGGAATCCAACAGTAATACAGTTTTTTTTTTTAACAAAATCTCAGGCAGGCTTGAAAGCCTCCTTTTCCATCGTTATATCTTCTACGGTATGAATTTCCTGGATAGCTTTTGAAGCTTTTGAAGGATGATATCTTTACCACTAGGATTAGGTTTATTATCAGTTGATTCATATTAAATCTTACAATACCACTGTAGATGAAGGTGAAGGTCAGGAGAAAGAAGGAGAAGAGACAGCACCAGCAGAGACAGAGGAAGCGCCTGAAGCCCCAGAGACCCTGGCTCCTCCAGAGAGTGGGGGTGAGGGCTCCAGTACACCAGAAGGTACACAGCTGTTCTATGTTAGAAAATACTTTGCAAAATGGTATTTCATAATCATCTGTATATTTATTGAGGGACCATTACTGTAGCTCCCATAGCAGCCACTGATATGCCTCCTTGTATTGCCACAAGACAGCCATGACTGCGTATAAACTGGTGTATTTCAGGTTGACAAACCACATTGCTTTGCCACAAAAATATCTGGTAATTCACAGACTGAAAAAATGGTGTCTAACATTGCTGATCATCAATATGGGAAAGTAAAGTCATATAAAATTGTACATAATCAGAAACTGTTCTGGATGGTGGGTTATCCATTTTAACACTAACTATGCTTGATTGTGCTTAATTAAGAGGCTGTATTGCTGACTATTACCACACCTACGTAAAGTAATAATGTGATAGAGTGACATAAAAGTTTGTACTGATGTGGATCTTTACTGAGTATGTTGCAGGATGTTGTGTCATGTAACACTGACACTGTTTGTCAATCATTAACTGTGGTTTCAGCAAGAACCACTATCATTTTACCTTTAAATATTCTTTGCAGTAAAAATTTTAAGATTCATTTTAAAAATTATCCTTTCAAAATATTTTTAGGGTTGAGAAATTAGAAGTATCCTAAAATTGAAATAATTGTAGTATTTTGAGTTTATTTAGGCTGGCTGACATGGTAATTAAAATGAAATATCTGTTTTGAGTTTTTCAAAAGTCAGAAATCCTCTTTCCAGTTCTTGAATATTTTAACTTCTGACCTTCACTTAATAAAGTCACATGACTTAGTGATCATCAATGTGGTCCAGAGAGTAAGGCTATTCTCCAGTCCCTCTAAGTTTAGATTGACATATTGATTTATAGTTTAACATCCATTAGAACTAGGATGTTAAAACTTATTCTGGTAAACTCTTCTTGCAAATCCTAAATTAGGTCAATAGACCTGCATTTTTGTGCTAGCATGGCCTTAAGTAAGTGTGTCAGGTTAAGGTGAGCATCATGGCCTATGGGTTCCTTGTTTGTTTTTCAGTAAGCACCACAATAGATACAACAGCTACAACAGAGAAGAAGACTGATGATGACGCAGGCGAGGAAGTTGCACCAGGAGAACCAGAGCCAGAACAGGTCAGTAGCCTGCTCAGCCAGGCTGTGAGCATCACTGATACAAAATTTACACTTAAATGATCCAGTAATCATAGTGGAATTTATAACTTGTAATTTATCTGTCTGTTTGCAAACTGAACTTCAGACTCTTCTCCTTGTCTACTTTTTTAATGATTGAATCATCGTGTGTACAAGGCTTATTACCATGCCAACAACCTTATCATTTAATTACCAGGGGTGGATTAAGGATCTGAGAAAAGGGGGGCTTAGCACCCTGACACAGTTAAACAAGTGTCCTGGGAGAACTAGTATATATGACTCTTGCATGCATAAGTAAAGGGAAGAAAACTCTACGAAATGCAAGATCTGTCACTGCTTTATGTTGTTGCATGTATATTGTGCTATTTCCCTGATTTTATAAGGTTGAAAAGGGGGAGGGGCAACCGCTGCAACCCTTTCTAAAGCCAACCTTGATTACCATTGATAAATAAGCATTAAAACTAAAAGGGGCAAGAGCTACACAATACAGTTAATGTTACTGTTAAAACTGAACTTGCTGTTTTGTTGAAGCTGCCACCAGAAGGTCCAGAACTTGAAGCTCAACGTGAGAAACGCAAGAAGTTTGACACAGAGTGGCCTAACATCCTGGCTGTTATCACAGGCAACACATCTGTAGAGCCCCTTACACCTGATATACAGGATAAGGATGAGGAGAATTTGGCTGCTGATGTTGCCAAACTATTAGAACGTAAGTTTGTATGATCTACCATAATATCTGCCAGTGATGTAGTCGAGCCTACACCATCCAAGTCCAAGTGCCAGTCTGAGTCCAGGCTACTCATGCCCTAAGTCCATATCCTTGAGGTTTGAGTCCAAGTCCACTCTTTTTGAGTCTGAGTCATTTGGAACCTTAGTCTGAGTCTGAGTCCATAACAGATATCTTTAAAAAGCAATTTAAAATGGAAATTTTACTATAATGGTTACATTTATAGCTCCCGATGCTAAGCAGACTTGGTTTATATAGTGTTATTATCATGTTAGTAGTTCCTACATGTACATAAGTCTGTATAATAATAGATTTTTTTTCTCTAGGTCTTGAGATGGACTCCTTGATTTCTTGAGTCCTTATATAATTACCTCTGAGTCCAAGTACAAGTCCAGGTCCAAGATTGTCTAGTCTAAGTCAGAGTCCTTAAAATTAAAGTAGACTGGAGTCCGGACTTGAGTCCAACATCACTGATATCTGCTTTCAGTAAAGATGTTTCATAGAAAATAAAACTTGTGGTGTCAGAGTTGAGAGGGCCACTTAGGAAGGGTCTACATAATCAAGTTTGATTTGGCAATAATTGAACTAAAGTTTGCTGAAACTACTGACAAACTTGGAACTTGACACAAATTGGATGTTTGACCTGAGTTTGTCACAACCAGATGTTACTTTACATACATGGATGGTTACAGACCATGGTAGAGATCAAAGCTATATCAGGCCCTGATTTCTTAATCTTATATTATTGGATTGGAGGCCTCATACTATGTAAGTTAGCTGTAAACCCTGTTGGTTTGAAGAAAGTTTTAACTTGGCCAAGTGAAGCATCTTAAAACATCGTTTATATCCATGTGTTTGTACAGCCTGCTTTGAGCTGTCTGAACTCTTTCAGATGGACAATTAGAATTAACCACTTGAGATTGATACCTAGAACTCTCTCATTTGGCCATATTTTCCAGGTCAAACATATTGACTATTTATTTTCATTTTTAAAAATTCCTATTATTATAAAGCTAACCATATGAGTAGTAACTGATAAAGCAGTTTGTGAAGCTACAATGAAACCTGAGGGAGATATTACCTGTAATGTAAGTATATAGTGTCAAAAGTTGTCCCAAAGTGCAATAAAATCTGAACAGGGGTTAAAAAGCCATGTGGGCCTGTGTATACTCAAGTTAGCCAATGCAATTTCTTATATGCAGGCCTGCCAGTTCAATTTTCCTCACTAATTTTGACACCTGCAGAGCATCACTTTACTTGCAGGGAATACAATTGGTATGAGTAAATGTAATGTGCCAGTTGCAATTAGTAACTATAGCACTGTACAGAAGGCAAAAGGTTCCCTTTTTTACAACCAATTTATCAACTTCAAGGGAAGGCCCATTCATAAGCAGTACTCCTGGATTTCAGGAGTATGTGCCTTTTATATGCAACATAAATTCAGCTTTGGTTTGTCAAAGGATGATCTTTATGGGCTATCTGATTCAATAATCTGTAAGTAAATGTTGTAGATGTAAATAAGCCTATATAAGCTGATAGGCTATTGTCATGGCCCATGCCAATGTCGGTCCATCTGGCCATCCATATCTCCAAACAACTTGAACATAGGTACTTTCCTTGGGAGATGTTTAGCAACAAAATCTTGATCAAGTTCAAAGATGAGTTGTTTGTGCCCTCAAGTTTTGCTAAAGACATCTTGTTTTACCAGTAATACCCTACGGAGTGTTTATCATCATATAAGTCTATATCACTTCTATTACAACACTATGAAAGGTACAGCATGCTTGACAACCTGGACTTGACACATTTGCACAGATTTCAAACTTGTTACTGTTACCATCCATACAGACAAATCTTTAGGCTGAGGGCTTTTGTCAGCTTCTGCTGATATTCTAGTTTCTTTATAATGTATATGGTTATGCACATCTGATCTGATATGATATGACAATGTATTTCAGGTAACTTTACCTACCAGGGATGGGAGAACACAGGGATGGATATTGATGAGGAGGAGGAGGACATGGAGGCAGACCAGAATGAGGAGGAGGAAGAGGAGGCTGAGGAGGTGCTGTACCATACTGAGATCTGTAGTTTACTTTCTAATTCTGGGGATAATTTTGCCTGAATAACATCTACTAAAATCATTTGAAGGAACACAACAAGCCTGTATAATTGAATTGTGCTCAGATTCTAAAAGTCTACAATTATCAGGCTGCATAATTTTATGAAGTTAAGTATGACATTAAAACAGACATACCCAGGTTGGTAAGATTACTACTCTTAAGTAAGAGATGGAATGAGCATTAAGTGAACCTTACTTCCTCCTATTTAGTGTTCAGTTCTAAGAGAGCATACATGTGGGGTTCACCATGGTTTTCTACAGGCCCCTCAAGGGTGGGACTTACTGCCTTGTGATAGGCAGATTAGCTTGCTGTATCTCCTTATTGACATGGGTCATGGCCCTGCCAATCAGGGGTATGACTTGACTGAAGTGACAGAAAGATGGAGGGAAGCACTCTGACACAGACAGCATCTCAGTCAGTCAGCAATCCATCAGTTTCTCCCCTCAGATACTCTTTGCATTCTTAACCTCAAAAGACATTTAATAGAGAACATGGTGTCCACTTAGACTTAACATGCTTGCCCTGGTTAAAGAGTGAAAAATAAAAATATTCTTAAATTTTCCTTTTTTGGAATTCAGACTTTGATGGTTGTTCCTGGGGAAGCTCACACTGCCCATTAAACCAGCTGATTGAAAAAATCATTGGTTTCTTTAGCTGTTAGTCCAGGTTAAATATGATATGGCAAGAGAGGGATACAGGCGTTCCACATTTGCAGCTACAAAATTATTCTGAAATTACATGTGCATCCTACAAAATATTCTAAAATATACTGTCATCCTAATATCAAATCCAAGCATCACGACAAGTTTTGTGAAAATATGTTCACTGTTGTAGTAACCCTCAATAAATCTAAAACACTGGTGTTACAATATGATTTTTGGCAAATTCTCAGATTGGTGTATGAGTGATCGTTCCATGAGATGAAACAGATAAACTTGAACAAAACTGCATTATAAACCTTTGTGTGACTACATCTTTTATGAGGGTGTCATTCTGGTCTGGATTGTCACTTAAATGATAATGGATTATAGAGTGTATATATATATATATATATATATATATATATATATATATATATACAAATATTGGATAAAAAATGATGGGGGAAAATGTTTAGAAAATGAAAATTATAAAGTTTGAATCCATGGTATCCATGGTTAGTCTGTATCTGTTCCCGCCAATGTGCAGATATTTATGAACAAGTCTCAGAACAAGTCTGCTGACAGATATTTATATCCTAATTAACCCTTTACCTTTTGTTCCTTATCATCAGTAATTGTATAGTTTTTATCCATGTAAATTGGAAAGAACCACTATTTACACTAAACTATGATTTAACAATTAATGCACAATGTTGATTTTTTTCAGGAGGAGGACCCCAATCGCAGCCAGAAGAAAGCATTGGGTGACACCAACTATTTCTGTCCAGTAGCCTTGAAGGAAACCTTCATGCTGTGGCCAGGTAACCCAGAGATTGCCGCTCGTTACAGAGAGAGATTATATTACTTCTCATCAGAGGAAGCGCG
This sequence comes from Sipunculus nudus, assembly GCA_026874595.1. Classification (NCBI taxonomy): domain Eukaryota; kingdom Metazoa; phylum Annelida; class Sipuncula; order Golfingiida; family Sipunculidae; genus Sipunculus; species Sipunculus nudus. The sequence continues at coordinate 59,838,301 of CM049311.1, read as the reverse complement.
AGTGAAGTTCCTTGCTACCCCGTCAGAATATCTGCCAGTTGAAAAGCCACTGAAGGTAGGTTGTAACTTATTAAATGTACTGTTTCAAGGGCTGCACTGAAAAATTAAACAAACATGATATACCCTTAAACTTTTTAATGATACTCTACCATTGTGAGAGAGTAAAATTGCTTGATCTTTTCCACGGATGAGAGTCATTTACTTGTATTAGGAGTAGCATTTGTTCTGACAAGCAGAAACTGACCTGTGACGCAACCATTGAGTTGTGGAACCATTACACACATTTCTTTACGCTTGGATTTTTAACTTGTCTGACTACAAGTCATCTGAGCCATAGTCATGAAAGCTGTCTTAATTTAATGCACCTATCCATGTTTCTTGACATAAAATTCTAAAAATGGAAATAAACACAGCAGGTTGGAATCACCTTTGACAAAACTGTGTCATCGGTGAATATAAGAAATAACTGCCTTACCGAAGATATTCTTTGAGCCAGTTGCAGTAGTAAAAAATATTTAGGTGTTCATGAACAAAAATACCTTGCTCTTTTTTCCTTTTTTGTGTTAGAGGTTTTCAACAACTTGTTTTCACCCTTCATTTTTTCTTTTTTTCTCAATCAAAAGCTGACTCAGTTGCATTTTGCAGCTGTGTTACAGCTAGACGACAATGTATTATGACACTCTCTTTACAGACACCTCCTGTCAGGCTTCTTATTCTTGGTCCGAAAGGAGCAGGCAAGTCCCTCCATGGCAGGGCTCTGGCCAACAAACTTGGGGTCTTCCACATCCAGTTCAGAGAACGGCTACAGGAACTGATCATCGCAAAAACAAAGAAAAAGATTGGTCCTGAGTACGAAGAGGAGCAGGAGGAGGAAGAGCCGGAGGAGGAAGAGGAGTAAGTATCAGGGCCTGTGTATTATGTCACTCATCAATGTGAAGGAGAACGTAGAAAATAAACCAGCTCAAAAATGTTCAGCAAAACCTTGCCCCATCCTTCTCCCAAATATTATAACACTGCAACACTTTGCTAATTCACTTGTTCATATATGCATGTATTTACATTACGTATTTATTCATTTCACAGTTAGTATGCAATGTTTCACATAGTAGCTTCATAAAACCATTATAATGTTTCATTTTTTATGTCCTTTCAACTGTTTTCAGTAACCTAGAAAACAGACTTTGTACTGAGCCCCTGTGGTAATACATTGGTGGTTTTATTACTGGTAAATACTGTATGACCTTCCACATTGAAATTTGATTATTTAATTGGAACTTCATTTTCTTTATAAGGAGCAACTAGATGCCTTCCAAAAACTCAAAATGTCTACCAAATATCTTTCTTTGTGAAGGGACTCAAAGGAAAATGATTTGTCATGTTCTCTTTCAGGGAAGAGACCCCGGCCATTGTGGGACCTGAGGGGTCTATTTCAGAACCATCAGCTAGTCCAGAGAAAGAAACAAGTAAAGTGTCCACATCATCAGAAGAAGGAAAGCAAGAGTCAGGGGCTGCTGCTGTATGTATAGTCTTAACCAGCACTCGCATTAAAAAAAACAGAAATCTGCATTCTAAGGAATGCAAGTCTCTGCTGATACCAATATTAATTTGATAAGATAGGCCTATTCTGCAGTCATAATGATGCACTGCTGTATTACACACATTATACAGCAGGTATATTGAAAACAATGTAGATTTATTGAAATTAATAGAGTTGCCTTGTCAAATACCTTCTGTTGCATATAATCCCTTTGCTGCTTATATTAAATTTAAATTTTGGGGACAAATTCTGACCCTATTTACATTTACATTACAGGCCAAATCTTGTGCTGTTTATTGTATTGTTATCAGATTTAAAATAGGTGAAAGTAGTTCTTACACAGAGGGTTTGCTACAGGGTAAAGGAAATTTTTAAAACTCGAAATAAACATGTAATATGTTTGACCTCAGACAGTCCAGCTATAGGAGGAAGTTCCAGGTGCCAATATTGAGTATGCTTAGTGAGTCTCTGAGCAGTAAAGGGTTAAAATTGGTTTACCTACATCAGTACAGTAAAAAATACTACCAAATGTATATACGCTTTATTCACTGGAGAATACTGTAAAGATAATTACTAATGCCAGAGACAATGTGATCAAGCAGTTTTTGTCTATGTTAGTATATGATATCAACAAATAGTTTAATACATCTAAATTACATGATAATTGGAATATACCATAAGCTGATAGCTCTAGAGCACATATCAGTATGAAATCTTAGATATATTCCTTATATATTTATGGCCATTTAATCCTTTTTTACCTCAAGATAGAGTTTGATTTATAACCCTGTGTCAGGCTAAAAGCAGGTTACTGTTTCCTGTCCATTCTGTATATGTGTGGCATGTATATTGGTAGGTAGTTTAACAAAGCAGTGATTAAACTTTGGTGCAAGGAAATTCACATGTATATTGGTAGGTAGTTTAACAAAGCAGTGATAAAATTTTTGTGCAAGGAAATTCACATGTGTATTGGTAGGTAGTTTAACAAAGCAGTGATTAAACTTTGGTGCAAGGAAATTCACATGTATATTGGTAGGTAGTTTAACAAAGCAGTGATAAAATTTTTGTGCAAGGAAATTCACATGTATATTGGTAGGTAGTTTAACAAAGCAGTGATAAAATTTTTGTGCAAGGAAATTCACATGTATATTGGTAGGTAGTTTAACAAAGCAGTGATTAAACTTTAGTGCAAGGAAATTCACATGTATATTGGTACGTAGTTTAACAAAGCAGTGATAAAATTTTTTGTGCAAGGAAATTCACATGTATATTGGTAGGTAGTTTAACAAAGCAGTGATAAAATTTTTGTGCAAGGAAATTCACATGTATATTGGTAGGTAGTTTAACAAAGCAGTGATTAAACTTTGGTGCAAGGAAATTCACATGTGTATTGGTAGGTAGTTTAACAAAGCAGTGATAAAATTTTTGTGCAAGGAAATTCTTTGGTGCAATCCACTGCACAAATCAGCCAAGGATGACCTTTTAAAGGTTTTCACAACATCATTTCCCATCAGGTGACTGCATACAGTTCATCAGATGTGACCGTAAAGCTGTTCAGAAAGTGTTGTATGTGGTGTCACAGAGGAAAACAACTTCATAGATCATGTGCTGTTTGGTGAAAGGTGTCTTCAGGTCAGTCAGCTGATGATGATGATTGTTGATTGTGTTTATATAATCCAGAACAGCATCAACATAGGGGTTTTAATTTAATAATTTTAAGGATGGAGAAGAAGAGGGTGAGGAGGAGCCTGAGCTGACCGAGGATGAGCAGGCCATTAAAGATTACCTGGAGACAGATGAGGCTCTTCCACCTGAGTTCCTGGACAAGCTTGTGGGCAGCTGGTGGAACCAGGAACCATTCAAGTTAGTATACGGCTTAAACATGATTCAGACTTAATATGTTATAACTGAACATCATCACAAAAGTTTACCAGGACTGCTCAGAATTGTGAGATCCGAAGAATATAGATCACACAGTGAAATTTACAAAGTAAAGTCATATTTGGCAATTACAAATAAATGAGATATTTTTTGCCTAATTTTGAGGTATACATGGTGGGGGGGGGGGGGGGGGGGGAATGGCATTGATTCTTCTTAAGAATGGGATTTTTAGATTCAACTCAAATCTGCTTTGATGGAATAATTTCACAACGGTTTTATATTGTTAAAAAATAGTACATTGTGCATTATTTTGTGAAAGTAGAGGCCAGTTTGCACATTTATACACTTTAAACATGTAAGAGGCATTTTTTAGACAAGGCCTTGAGTTATTGAATCAGTGTGAATAGTTATCTAGGTTTTTTAGATTTTATTAGGATTTAAATTTTAAAATATATATTCATATTTACAGGTTTCTTGGTGTTTGCATCAAGGCCAGTAACTCACGTGTTGAACATATTTTTGTTTGTAAAAAATCAAAAGCATTACCAAGATTTCTATGTTATGTTTATCATAGATTGAGAATTAGCATGGTGTACATTTTTACTAATTTAGTATCATCCTTTCACTTTGTACACAAAATTGGCAAAATAAACTGCCCAAAAACTTGGACATTTTGCATAATCATATTTACCACTGAAAAGTAGATTAGTTCACTATTGATAATAACAACTGACCAACTGATTTTCAGGTCCAGTGGTTTTGTGTTGGAGGGATTCCCCCGGAGTGTTGATGAAGCCACATATATGGCAGAGGCTGGGCTCTTTCCGGACGCTGCTATAATACTGAATGTAGAGGACACTGACGTAATTGCAAGACTCTTACCACCAAAGCTTGACCGCTGGAAACAGCGACGAGATCGGCGATTGGCTAAGAAGCAGAAAGCTAAAGAAAAGGCCAAGAAAAAGAGAGTAAGTGGTCACTGATAAATCTACTTCTCTAAAGAAATTGCTCTGTGTATTGGTGATTGATTTAATACTGTAGCCTCCCTTGATAAAATGAAAACTGATTAATAAATAGATTTAAAAACAGAATTTTGGACCTGGTTTTCTAAAATTGCATGTGCAGGTACAAAAGTGTAACCACATTGTGATACCAGTTGTATACAATAGATACATGTGTGTTGGTCAGACATTAATGGTTGTTCTCTTGATAAAGATTGCTTTTCCAAAGTTAAACAATGATCAACATATTGTGCATTAATGAGTAGTGAGTACTGCATGTATCAGTGTATCTTTTTCAATATAGTTAATAAAATCTATTTGTATTTCTGTTCCCAGGAGGCTGAGATAGCTAAAAGAAGAGAAGAGCTGGTGAAGGAGATAGAGGAAAAGAAAGCCGAGAGGAGGGTGAGACATTATAGTCTTTTGACCTTGTATTGTTGTGTTACTAAAACTGCCAACATTTTGTCAAGCTCTTGTATTGAAGTTCTGGATGTTTGATTTGAATACAAATGTCTCAGGCAGTCAAGATGATCAGCTTTTCTTTATGATACAGTGGGGCTTTCTACTCTAAACTGTATTCATTCAGAAATTTTTGTTTGATCTTAAAAAGATGGGGCAGGAGGTTTTCCAGTTCTAATGAAATATTTATAATCCGTAGGTAAATATTCATTTTTGCCACATACAGTTTCCATATGAAAGTGCATATTAAGATAAAGGATCTATATCTCTTTAAAATTATTTGATATATCTATTAGATATATTATTTTTTTCAATTTATTTTGTAACCCCACAGGGTGGATCAGAAAGTAAAGGATTGTATACTTAAAATATACAATTCCTAAATTGATCAAATAGTACTAGGAACTTGGGTGTATGATAACTTGGGTGTATGTTACCAAGACAAAGTTCTTACCATCATATGTTTGAATGAATGAGTGTTTATTAAAATATTTCTCAAGCTGAGAGAGCTTTGATGAATTATTGTCTATCTGAATATTTGACAGGCTGAAAGAGCTGCGGAGCGTGACAGTGATGATGCTGAGTCAGATGTTGAGGAGGAAGAGGAGGAGGAGGAAGAAGAAGATGATGTAGAGCTCATCCTGGCTGAGGAGTTCCCTGTGAGTGTGTTTTGTATACTGCCATACATAGGCCAGTAGAATAACAGTCAGATATAACAGGAATTATCAGATAAATTTTAACTACATCCTCAGAAAATTTCAGAGTGAGGATATCAAATTTTTAGGAAGGTTCAAGATCCACAAGTCAATCAGAATGACCTAATACTTTGATTTAAATACCAATTAATGCCAAACATGCATTTAAACACAATTGTTGGATTGTCCAGAATGTCCTCAGTACAGCAGTTGTAATTCCCCAGACACAAAAAAAAATGCTCTTAGTTCTTTTGTAATGGATTACTTGGCTGTACAGGACTAGTTACTTCTTTCCTAAATAACAAATTATCTTGATTGTTTAGTGTCTGCACAAGACTGTAAAAGAGACTTGCCCTGAACACCTGATGTTGAATTACCTGCATTGTTTAAGGCATTATTCCATTGTATCAGATTTTATGCCTTGTGCATTATTCATGAAAATCACTGGATTTTATTCACACCAATACTAGCCTGTATAACAGCTGTGTACAACATGATTCCTATGGTGGAAACTTTGTATATATCTCCCCAGCGGTTTAAAAACAATCATTTTGTCTGCTGACAGCAGTGTCCCACTGCTCCCACCAAATAATTATGTGTGATTGGCTGCTTAACAGTATGCATTAACACATGAAGCTGAGTCCCCAGTTATTTGATCAAAGGCTTGCAGTATTGATGACTGTATAGAAGTGGATCTTGCTTTGTTTCAGAAGCTCTTAACTTGACAGCATTAAATATTGTTATGTTTTATATTGTTGATTTGAATAGATATGAATGAAAACTAATATGAAAGTATTTGGTTTGCTCAAACCAGGACTTCAATAGGTAACATTGAATCCAGTTATGTGTCACAATTCATCACCTGTGCACCTTATGTTATTATTCTTTCATCTATGACATATTTACATTACCTTATAATAGCTCACAGACAATTTGAATGCATATGTATTTAAAAAAAAACAATTAGATCTGTTACCTGTTTCACCCCCCATGTCCATGAATATTCCAACGAAAAGAAGGGTTGTAGAATGTGTACGTCAGTGGATTGTAAGCTGCTATAATATGCAGTCCTGAATAGCTGCTTTCATATTTTAATATTGTGTTTAAAAGTACCATATTATTTGAGATAGTAACTGTAATAGTAATTTAATGGAGAAGAATGCTGCTGGCGTATATACTGAATTCAACTAAAATCTATTGTTGTTTATATAATTAGTACCAGGATTAACTCATTAAGTGTAAGGATATTGTTATTCAGTAAATACTTCTAAATATTCTAAGGTAAGATATATAATGTATAAACTAGGCACATAAATTTATTTGATCTCAGTGGTATTCTGTGCACACAATACATGCTGGTCATGTGAAGGAAGGCACCATTCACATTTTACCAATCCTTTGTAATGACACACCAGTCCTGCCACCTTTGTAGTGACCCTATATAACTTAAGTTATTATATCAATATATACTTTCAGCACACATTCCCCCCCCCCCAAGTTATATTTCAGACTATCATATATTATATTATAAGTTGCCACATGGCAACTCTTGCAATATTTACATTCACAACATCCTGTTATATCTAGTACCTTGTTGATCTAATTAGGCAACGATAAATACACTCGATGTCCCCTGTTATCTCCCCATGTCCTGTTTCACCCATATGCTTAGATAAATTACCGTGACTGTCTGTCTTAAATTGTTATATGAGAAAGCATTTTGGCAGAATATTATGCAATTTACATCACTTTTTTATGTTAATAATTAATTTTGAATGAAACTGATTTATTATTTGAATTGTATGTATGGCTGTTAATTTGTTGCATATCTTTGCACATAACAGGTTCAAATTTCACTTGGCAGCTTGTTTGCATGGAAAATCTGGAACATTTCAAGTTCATTGGTGTTTTTTATTCAGCTTCTTTTATAAATTTTATTGATTTAGCTTGCCTTGGCATTCAGAACACAAATGTTTCTGAATGATGAATATTTATCACTAATGCTGTTTAAAAAACAAATCTATTTCATATTCAGATAAATTTAAATGTTACATTTTTATTCTTAAAAGATACAGACTTAACCCTCAGTCCATGTACAACATTAGTTATTGGTCAACACAACTGTTTGATACATAGTTGCAAAATGTTAGGCCCACTAAACCGTATAGATTTAAAGACCATTTCTTAAATATATTTGGACCATTTGCATCTGTTGAAGATCTTAACCAATAGGCATGCTAACCTCTTCTTATATCAATATTTACATATATATGTGTATATATATATATATTTATATATATATATAAAATATATATATATTTATATATACATATGCTGACTATTTTACATCTTGTCACAGGAGGAAGAAGAGGAGGAAGAGGATGAAGAAGAGACAGAGGAGGATGCTACAGACAGGATGAGGAATGACCTCGAGGAGGTGTTTGACAATGACATGAATCGTCTAGCTTCAGTACAAGAGAGACTAGAAGAAAGCCTTATCCCTCGGTTAGAGCTTGAAGCAGGTCGTAAACCACATATTGTATGGTACATTATGGCAAAGAAACTGAGGCCCATTATACAATTCCGCCACAGTTTGTTTGAGAGAGTTTACACCATCAGTGAAAACTTGGCCATCAGGATGTTGAAGACTGGCTACAAGCAGCCTAGCCGCTTCGGCAGATGGTGTCCTATTCGGGTAAGTTTTGTTACGGCCAAAACTGTGTCAAACCTAATATTGATAAAGGAAATATTTTTTAATATATTATATAATATTTTGTCAAAATTCTCTTGGGTAAAGAGAATCTGGTCCACCTAAAGTGGAAGTAAAAAAATAAAGCTTATATCAGGAAGGATAAGAGACATAGTGTTCAACAAGGATATGGATGGATGCTTCAGCAAGAAACTTTTGAGCTCAAGGATTGGTTAACCCTAACAGCATCAGGACAGTGGGGGTTCAGAGGGAATTAAATATTATGTTAAATTTGATGTGTGGTCATTAAAGAGTAAAGTTTAGCTTAAGTGTTATAATGTAATCTATTTGTAACAAAGCTTTTGTTTATATTATTTTCAAAAGTCTTATTTAATATATATTATAATACTTATTGGTATTATTATTTTCTTATTACAATTATTAAAAGTATATTCATTAGGCATAAGAATATACTTTACTAGACTATACTTGTTCAGCAGGTCTACATGTCTGACCCTTTGTGTTTTTTCAGCTTTCAGAAGGGGACTGTATTCAGCCAATGCAGGGTCCTGGTTACCCGACATATCCTGCCATCTACAGGCAGTTCATTTATTTCCTGTCATCACCACAAGCCAGGGAACAGTTTGTCCAGGATCCTATGACGTACCTGACACAGATTTCACCGAAACCTGTTGTTCCTATGAAGATTGCCATCATTGGTCCACCAAAAAGTGGAAAAACTACATGTAAGTTGTCCTTCAGTGACCTGTATCATTGTTATCTTCTTTGGCAAACTTGTATATACTAGATGCGTGGATAGTGGATACATACTATTTTAGCAGAAAATATATTTGTTTTTCATAAGTGATAAAATACTGACATCATACATCATGTATTTTTCAGCTTTGGTATTTTTTTTCTCTAATTTCTTATCTCATTTTTAGTAGGACACACAGTCACCTTTTATTGTAAAATCTTATATTTTTATCAACCTTTGGAACTTCAGTTCAAGGCTTAAAGCAGGTCAGCAATTTGGGACACGGCATCTGAGAGGTCTTAGTTTGAGTAGTCATATAAAAGAGGTCTTAATTAGGAGTTATAACTGATGAGAACTTTGGTTATATACTCTTCAGTGGCCAGGAGGTTTGAGAACCACTTTGGCATGATGAGGCTGTCCATCGGTGAAGCCATGAGACAGGTGATGGAGATGCAGCCCAAGTCCCAGTTAGTGAAGGACATAAAGCAGCACCTACAAGCTGGGGTGACTGTACCTGATGAACTGGCGGTGCAGGCCTTGGAGGTCATGCTGATGGACATGAGGGCACAAACAAGAGGGTAGGTCCAGACTTAACTGAGGTAATAGGTTACACCTGATGCTGACTCAACTGTCAGGTCACCTTACATTGGTTTGTGATAAGTATTGAGTGATTGTCATTGTGTCCACCAGATCTCTCTCCTGTACAGTCAGTTGCAGGGAGAGACGGCTGAGATAGCAAGACTAAACAAAAGTGAATGCTGACAGATATTGAAGAAAGTTGTAAATAAGCTGCACAGCTCCCAACTTTGATCCTGCCAAGGACTGCAATCTGTCAGAAGTAAAAGATTTGTAATGCATTCTTTAATTAGTGTAGTTGAGATATGCTAATGAAAAAAAAAATATATACATGCTATAATTTACCACTTTAGTGGTTAGAAGCTGGGTACAAACATCCAAACAGAACCAGTCTCTTATTATTGTATTGATCAGTATGCACTGATTCTATGTAGAAAGGGTAATATTAATTTATAGAAAAGGGTACACCAACTTTAGTTAACAATATCTGTAACATTTCTAAAAGTAAGGGCCATTGCTATTACTTTATCTGTTACTGACAATTCAGTTTACTGCTTCCCGATCAATGGTATATCCCTGCAAGTTAAAGCATTTTCCCACTACATGTAGATCAGTCTGTGAAGAAAAAATGTTTTGAGGAAAAGGTTGGCAGGAATAAAAGCACATTCTGACAGTTCAATTTATCAATTAATATCCAAGATACTAGTCACCCAGTGGTCAACCATTCTAATAAAGCTGTCACAACAGGAATTTTAGTTATATATGACTTTTACCCCGAAGTTTATTAAGCAGCTTGAGTCACATAAAGCTATGCTATGAATGCAGTGACTGGCTAATCCTCCTGCAGACATAATTTCCAGGTGCCGATTCCTCTTTATTTCAGGTACATTCTTGATGGGTTCCCAACAAACAAACACCAGGTGGAGCTGATGACCCAGAGAAGCATCATACCGTTCCGAGTGTTTGAGCTGGTGGTGGACAGTCGGGAGGCCATGACAAGAGCAACTAAAGATCGATATTCACAGGACAGGTCAGTGTTTTAACCATGAAGTTAACAGGTGAAACCTTTCCACTCAATGTACCCGGTACCGTTCAAACCAAGGATGTTTGGGTTTTTATTTGTTCTGGACATCAGTAGTAATAATACCGTTGATACCATACTAACCATAGTAAATTAAATTAGCCCATTAAAGGTATTGTAACTGTCAATTGTATAAATAAGGGTTTATCCCTTCCTGTGGCAGCTCAATTAATGTTGTCAAAAATTTTGTTTATATTTTTAGAGGACAAATTGCTCTGAATGATACAGAAATATTCAGACAAAATACATTTATATACACTGATTTTAACTCCAGGTGTATTTGAGGAACAGTTGCATGAGATATTTTTGTCTTTGGTACATTAGAGAGAAATTTGCCAGAACCACTCTTACACAGCTGTACTTTAAACTGTAATTTCAGGATCTTCGCCCTGCATGACAGTGCGCAGATTTTTGCTATCAAGCTGGCTGGCCATCAGCGAGAAGTTCAAGGTGTACGAGCTTGGTACCAGCAGGAACACCAGAACTGGGTACCGATTAATGGAGAGCATTCCAAGTGGTGGGTGTGGAACAAAGCCCTGGAGATCAGTAAAAGCAGCGTGACACAGATACAGACATACCTGCAGCGGACTGCTGATGGTGAGTTCGTCAGTGTGGAGGTGTTCAGTTATATTCCACTAACATGTTTTTTTTAAATATAAATTTCTTTTATGCTAATATTTTTACATACTTTTTTAGAAAACTACAAATGGAAGAAACTAACTCATATGGCATTAGAGAATATTCAATCCCAAGTTTACAATTTACCATCTTTTAAAATATTTCCTGAATTCTTCATATTCTTGTGAATATGTTATAGTTGCTGAAGCTAATGAAGGACACATTTCTACCTGTTTCTGTTTGTATGTTACTTTAAAAAACAGAGAAAAGATGTTAAGAAAACTGTAGGGAATAACTGGTCAAGATATGAGAAGTTGTCAGTAATAGATAACAGATTCAGATTGTGTTCCTTCGACATAAAACTTCAGAATCTTTCAGGTATGTTGAACAAATACTGAAATGAGATTTTTTTTATACTAAACTGGTTGGCCCCATGGAAAGAATAAGCCAAAGAACAATCTTTTTTTATTGAAGGCTTTCAAATATTTTTAAATGTAAGTGTAACATAAGCCAGATTTTGAATCTCAATATTGTCAAATGTTTTGGATCATGATTTGAACAAATTCTCAAATGATCTCAGCAGAGTGTATTCAGTTGAGTTTTTTATGCATTTCTCACTTTTGTTCTTCTTTAAATACTTATCCTTAAGAGCAGTCTTTTTTATTGAATTTGAAGGGTTGAATATATAAAAAATATAAGCATAAACTAGAAGATTTATGTTGCTGTGGGTTTCTGCTGTCTATATTGAATAAGTTTAACAATTTTCAAGTTAGACATTCAGTTAATATTTCTCCTACATTGTTTACTCCAGGTAAAGCAGCCTCTATTGCTGATATGTGCATCACCCATAGAGAATTTGAGGAACGTCTGGGAGATTATGGACAGTACTGTCCTGTTCGCCTAGCCCGGAATGGAGAGCTGGTAGACAATTCTACCAACCCAACACTAGATTATGCTGCCGAATTCAGAGGTTTGGTTACATTCAGTTTCTTTAGTTTTCAACCCCCAAAAAAAAAAAACGTTTTAAATGTCTTAATGAAGCACAATTAATTTTACAATTTTTATGCCCCCGCCACAAAGTGGCCGGGGCATATAGTTTTACCCATGTCTGTCATTCCGTCATTCCGTCATTCCGAAATGAAACAGTTGTACGGACTTTTTTTCGCAATGCCTGCAGATATTGGCCTGATTTTTGGTGTGTGGGCAGATAATGACCAGTTACAGATCGAGTTCGCGTTTCGTCCGGGTTGACCTACTTTTGACCATTTTACGGCTCCTTAACTTAGAAAATTTCATGAAAAATAGAAATTTTCATGACAAATACACATGTACAGACTTTTTTTTGCAATGCCTGCAGATATTGGCCTGATTTTTGGTGTGTGGGTAGATAATGACCAATTCCAGATTGAGTTCGCGTTTCGTCCGGGTTGACCTACTTTTGACCATTTTACGGCTCCTTAACTTAGAAAATTTCATGAAAAATAGAAATTTTCATGACAAATACACATGTACGGACTTTTTTTCGCAATGCCTGCAGATATTGGCCTGATTTTTGGTGTGTGGGCAGATAATGACCAATTACAGATCGAGTTCGCGTTTCTTCCAGGTTGACCTACTTTTGACCGTTTTACGGCTCCTTAACTTAGAAAATTTCATCAAAAATAGAAATTTTCATGACAAATACACATGTACGGACTTTTTATCGCAATGCCTACAGGTATTGGCCTGATTTTTGGTGTGTGGGCAGATAATGACCAGTTTCAGATCGAGTTCGCGTTTCGTCCCAGTTGACCTACTTTTGACTGTTTTACGGCTCCTTAACTTAGAAAATTTCATGAAAAATAGAAATTTTCATGACAAATACACATGTACGGACTTTTTTCGCAATGCCTGCAGATATTGGCCTGATTTTTGGTGTGTGGGCAGATAATGACCAGTTACAGATCGAGTTCGTGTTTTGTCCCGGTTGACCTACTTTTGACCGTTTTACGGCTCCTTAACATAGAAAATTTCATGAACAGCCATTTTAAGCCCTCAGCTCATAGGCTCATGGGCTATTGTCGTCACCCAAGCTGTCCGTCTGTCCGTCCGTCCATCTGTCTGTCCGGTGTCCGTCAGTCCGTCTGTTCCGCGTCTGTTAACTTTTACCTTGTGAGCTGGATATCTCTAAAAGGATTCACCGTTGGAATTTTATTTCATCAGTGAAGATGTATATTGATAAAATCTCGGCCAAGTTCGAAGATGGGTGACCTTGACCCATTTTTCTACATTTTAGAGCTGATTATAGAAAAACACTCAGAAGCTTATATCTCAGGAACCATTGTGTGGATTTTCACAAAACTTACTATAATCATTGGGTCTGATGGTCTGTACGTGCTGCACAATTTTGGTGGTGCCACCTGCAATTTCTGATTTTTTAATGAAATTTTATCGGATTTTTCAATGTTGGCCTTTTGTGCAGGATATCTCCAAAGGTATTCAACACAGGAACTTCATTTCTTCAGTGCTATTGCATTATATTTACAAAATCTTGGTCAAGTTCAAAGATGGGTGATCTTGACCTACTTTTCAAGGTCACAGAGCTTAGTATAGAAAAATACTTAGGAGCTTATTTCTCAGGAAGCATTTGGTGGATTGTTATGAAACATGGTACATACCTCTCCAATTTAAATTTATAACTGATTATCAGCTTTTGCTAATATTCTAGTTTCGCAATGCAATGCTTACAGATACTGGCCTAATGTTTGGTCTGTGCGGGCATAATGACCACTCACAGATCGAGTTCGCATTTTGTCCCAGTTAACCTTTTTTTGACCATATGACAGATCCTGAACATAGAAAATTTCATGAAAGACAGAAATTTCTACGAAAAATGCACGTATGGACTTTTTTTCACAATGCCTGCAGATTCTGGCCTGATTTTTGGTGTGTTGCTTGATAATGACCCATTACAGATCGAGTTTGCATTTCCTGTTGACCTCCTTTTTACCATACAACACCTCCTGAACTTAAAAAAATTAACAAAATTTAACAAATGTTTCTCATTTGCCCCAGGCGGGGGCATTCGTGTCGTTCCGACACATCTAGTTCATTTTGTAAAGTTTCAGAAATGTTTTGCACAGTGTCACTATGGCCCTGATCCATATGTAAAGTTTTGTATTTAGAAGGCTTTTGGTAGTTCATATATATTAAGGGAGAGTAATGCAACAGTAAAAGACCTTTTGGTGTTTGAAAGGGGCCCAGTTTTAATAAAGCTGTTGGCACATGATGAAATGAGAAGTTTTTCATGCTTTAACTGCAATGCTTTTATTAATTGCCCCTGTCCTTCATAATAAAATATTGGATTTGCAACCCTTTTCAAAAGTTTTAAGCTTTAATGCATAATATTATTTACATGTGAACTTGTATAACTTGCATACATACAAAAATAACTGCAAAACAGTTATTCTTTTCTTCAGACCTTGGTCTGCTGCAGTGCACTGTTAAAAAGTTTATGTATCAGTTTCCATACAACAGATATTACTTGTCAAACTTAATCACCATCAGGGTACTACTATAAGATGGCAGGACAGGCTGAAGTGGACCAGTTTCTGGCAGAACCAGAGAAGTTTGTGCCTCCACTTGCACCCAACAAGCTGCCACCTAAAGAGCTATTACCTAAAAGACGGACAGCACAGGATGTTAAAGCCCTCTTCCCTAAACCTATTGAACTGCAGGGTTACTGTAGTGTCACCTTCCTGGATGGAAAGTGCAGGTAGGTCAAAGGTCACAAGGTATTTACTTCCAAGAAAAACAAGCCAGCAAGGTTTCCTTAAAATAGTTCCGTTAGTGATGTCCATCTTGTTGATTAAGTTGACTATTTTAACTAAACAAATCTTGATTAAAATTCTCAGTGAGCACATGGTATATGCAGAGTTCATACATATTCAAAGATTACATATTCATAATTAGTTTATGGTCCTATAACAAAAGAGTAGGCATCTTGCATGAAAATATTTGATGCAATGCTTCCGTTTCCATGAAGTGATGGAATCCATTCACCAGTGATCATTATCAGTTGCAAATGACTTGTCAGAAAGCACTTAGATCTTGTGAAAATATTTTAATTTCTGCCACTGATGACATAAGTAGACTTCTATCTGCTACAAACTTTTAGTTTACCAAAAATTAAGTGACATAACTGATGAAAGAACTTGCAAAGTACCCAAAAATCAAATTTCATGACCTTTTTAGCACTTGATCAACATTTTTTAAATTTCATGACTTTTTGACTAATCATTTTTCATAATATTGTATGATCTCTGTCTTAATGTTTCTGTGTTATTAAGCACCCATTTCAAAAACAGCTGTTATATCTCAAGATTTAAAGTTAATTTACATGTCACTTTTATGCTCAGACAGTTTCTCAGTCTTCAGTTAACTATCCTCCCCACCTTACTTAGAGAGGTGATTTCTCATCATGCTGTGTAATCTTCATATCACATCAAATATAATTTCTGTGTTTAGGATCCAGTGGTCAACATCATTTTTTTTCTAGACGAGGCTTGTTTTACCTTTTATACCAATATCTTTGGCTCATATTAAACCAACATTTTCTTTTTGAACCAGGTATGAAGCCATTGTACCTGGTAACCCCGACCTGGTGGTGGAGTACAGAGAGAAGCTGTTCTGTTTTGCCACAGAAGAAAATCTTCACAAGTTCATGCAGTAGGTGGTTTTGTAATAAAAAAAAGCACATTTGATGACTGGGATTTCATTAGGCAGTAAAATGTGATCCTATACAAGCAGTGATGTTCCTTAATATTACTTGAATTGTGCAAAATGGAACACAGAACCTCCTTTCCCCATATATAGGGCTGACATATTAGATATGTTACAGATATATAAGGAATCTGCCATGTTGTTTCTGTGAGGTTTAGGTTAATCAATTCTCAGTGGTTTTGGAGCTAGTCATTACTGCAGCAAGATCCTACTTTGAACCCAAGGTCAGGTAGCATACGTAAAAATATAAGAATATGTATCAGTATAGATTTATATATAAAACATCTGTTTACATTCCAGTTTGCCTGAGAAATACTGGAACCTGAAGCTTCCCCACAAGCTGCCACCAAAGAAAGAACCCCTGGCTGTTACTGGCTTGCCAATGCTGGGCTTCATGGAGCAGACTGTATCACAAGCTGTCATTAAAGCAATGACAGCCGTGGGCACATTTAAACCCAAGTTCCCATTCCTTACTCCATCACGCTCTGCACTACTGTATGTGGCCTACCATCTCAAAGGTTTGTACAGTTAACTTTTATAGTATGGTAATTTATCTCTGAATATCTGCAAGATTTAATAATTCCTTGTATGTCAATGAAAAAGACTACAAATCACAGACCAGCAGGATGGTGATCCCTAGTTTTGTTGGTCCCTTTGTTTTGAAGGATTTTTACTTTATGTTAATGAGGTAAATATGTAAACAGAGCAGTAAATATGTTTCAAGAATGAAAAATTATGAATTGCAGTGGTTTTGTTATTCAAGTATTACTTAACTTGTGTAAGACCAATTAATATCTCTCCTTGAATTCTGCTGTAATTGTCTTTAATGGTATTGGTGCATTTTATGGGGCCAAACTTAAGGGAATAAAACAGCAACTGAACCAACATTTTCGTTTGAAAAATACGGGTTCAATGTCTTACAGGCTTTCTGCTAAACCTTACTATATTTAATATATTAATAATTAATCATTGGTATAAGTTAGACAGGAAAAATAAGCATAATTTCTTTACTTATTTTTCTTGACATGATATGTGTATTTGACATCTATGACAAATATACCAAATGTGGGTTCATCAACAACATACATCATAAGATGTGTGTTCCATGTTAATATGGTTCTACTATATAATTATACTAATATAAATCATATATAATAGTATTTTATAAGTTAGAAATATGCAGTAAAAAATAAGTGGTCACTTCATGACTTATTTTTCTGGATGTGTTCCGTGACATTATTGACAAAAATACCAAAAGTGAGTTTACTTTGCACAAAATAATTGTGGGTTCACAAGCAGAAATGTGGAAATATATAAGAATAAAAATGTGGGTTCACAAGTTGTCTATTAGGTATTGAACTCACATTTTTCTTATTAAATTGTGGGTTTACTTGTAGTGGTTTCACAACCAGAAATATAGAAATATATAAGAACAAAAATGTGGGTTCACAAGTTGTCTATGAGGCACTGAACCCACATTTTTGCTGCATAAAAATATGGGTTTACTTGTTGTTTTATCCCTTGAAGTTCAACCCCACGTAATGCACCTGTACCTCTTTATTGTATATGTGCTGTATCTTTATCTATAAAACAAATAAGTGTCTTGTAACCTTTTGTATTAAATAAAAGAACAATGTTTTGTTTTGAAGCATACAACCCTAAAAGTTCTGAGTATGTGAGAAAGAAATACCGCAAGAAGTTGGCCCAGTTTGAGGAAACATGTGAGCTGATCAACTACCTTGGAAACACAATGACAAAGAGATACAGGGAACCCAGAGACAGACCTATTGACTTTGATTTTAAATTGAAAAAATTTATGCAACTGAAAGCAAGGGAAGCTGAGGCAACATCAGTGGTTTAATAGCCCAGACAACAGACCTGTAAAGAAACATCGATGAATTTGTTATGTATATATAAAACACTCCTAAATAAGAGAAAGGATGGATACAACAGCTGATAATCAGAAACATGGATGAATTAGAACACTTCATCAGTATTGAGAAACATGCCTTTGTGATATACATGTTAAAAAACACACACAAGCAGATACAGAAATTATATATATATATTCACCAGCCTGTTTTATTTCAACGAAGAATATCAGAAGTCAACACAAACTTTGTTTGTAGACTGACACAATGCAGAGTTTTAAATTCCTTTCAATACACTACACTGTTACCAACAACAGTCTCTTCAGAGGAAGACCTTTCAGCAGCTTTTGTGCCAAACAAAACTTTACCTTAGCCCCAGGTGTAACCCTGGTGGTGTTGTTAAAGTGATTAATTTTGAAGTACACAGGGGCCTTATTGAACAAAGCAAACAGTCTTGGCTATTGCTGGAATTGAAGTCTAATCAAGGTGTTTCACAGTTACCCAAAGTGAAATATGCTAGTGTTTTGTTTAACTGTTAAAAAATGAGGATTCTCTGTTAAGCCTTTTTTTAAATATCTTTACAAAATATTATATTACTGTGTATGTGCCAAAGATCTGAACTGTGATGTAACTGACCAACAATCAGTAATAGCCAGTGCAGTATTTTCTGTCTTAATGTTATTTCCTGTTTCAGTGCCTTTTACAGACTGTTTGCCTTTTGTACCTATTAGGTTGTTGCAGGTAACTGAGTTTGTACATTTTATACTTGTTAAGAAAGCTATTTCTTGGTAAGGGAAATTCCACATCACATAAAATATGGAAGAATAAAACAAAATATTAATATGAGAAAAATAATATATTTAATGGATAGACAAAAGTTAGAGAACACACACTTAAAACACCCACAAACTAGCTTGTATATACATGTACATTTTTTCAGCTTTGTAAACCAAAACTGCTGTACCAAATTTCTGTGAGCATATTAAGGCATTCTGAAGGTTTTGTTTGCACATCTGTTAAGTATTTAATGTTAACACCACTATACGGTGAACAATCGTGCTAGCATTTCTCAGTATGCAGAGTCAAGATGCGTGATATTTGAAAAATGAAATAAACCTTTTCCATTTACTCATGATCTTTCACTCTTCTTGTTTTCTTAATGTGGTTTAAATATATTGTATCTGACCTGAAAAATACATACATACTACAGGCATTGTCATGCCATGGATTTTGATATTACAGGCGTTGTCCAACAATGGATTTGATACTACAGGCCTTGACCAACAATGGATTTTGATACTACAGGCCTTGTCCAACAATGGATTTTGATACTACAGGCCCTGTCCAAAAATGTATTTTGATACTACAGGCCTTGTCAAACAATGTAATTTGATACTACTGGCCTTGTCCAACAACGTATTTTGATAATACAGGCCTTGTCTAACAATGGATTTTGATACTACAGGTCTTGTTCAACAATGGATTTTGATATTACAGGTTTTGTCCAACAATTGATTTTGATACTGCAGGCCTTGTCAAACAATGGATTTTGATACTACAGGCCTTTTTCAACAATGGATTTTGTTGAACCATGCTGACAGAACCACAACTCCATCCGCCCATGGTGATAACATTAAAGGGAATGAGCTAATTGAAAAAGGTTTTAACTGTTCAAAGACTTTTTTTAAGGTAAATCAGTGGCCTATCAGTGGCAATGTTGAATCAAGACAAAGGTAGCCATGTTATTAACATATGTTGCGTCATTTAATGGTAGGATATTTCTTCTGATCAATGACTAAGCTAAGCTTGTCTGGGAGGAGGGGGGATATTTGATTTTATTCTGGAGAGGGTTGTTGATAACATAAACTAAATTCCGGATGTCCAAGATGCCATACTATCCCCCAGATATCTAAGGCATACCCCTTCTAAAAAATGCCCCCCCCCCCTCTAGCAGTATATACTAACATTTGACAAGACTTAGGCCACCAGGGACAAAATCAAAATTGTTTGAACTTGTTTGACATTTTGGTAGAGACAATTCTTCTGGTTTTACCTTGAAAACCAAAGTTAAGGTCACTAATCTTAACAAAAATCCAAGATATTGGTGGACATTTTATGTGTCAAATTTGAAGGAAACTCCTGCAGTGCTTCAATAGGTTTGGGCTAAACAAATATCCTATATATTCACAGGTTTGACCTTGAGGACCAAGCTGAAGGTCACCAGTCTTTAAACTAATTCAAGATATTTGTGGAGATATTTTTTGGGGTCAAATTTGAAGGAAATAGATGCAGATTTGATCCTGAAAAGCACAGTCAAGGTTGCAAGTCTTCAAACCTGGATGAGATTTTGGTGGAAACAATCTCTGTCACATTGGAAGACAAAGGACCTTTGGGTCATGGCGCTCAGCTGAAATTGATTTTGAGAATATTTTTAAAAGTTCTGACCAAATCCCAAATAGGATTCAGACCAGTCCAAACACTCATCAGGATCTGGTTCAGCCCAAATCCTTATTCAGACTGTGATTTAACATAAATCTTAATAACGCCTTCTGCCCTGTGACCTTGGACCTCATAACCTGAAATTAAAAAGAATCTTATTTTATTGGTGGGCCATATACAAATCAAGTTTAAAACCAATAATAATCTGAACTGGTTTTATCATTCAGAAACAAATATGTGGACAGTTGGCCACTGTGACTTGGACCTTGTGACTCCAAAATCAAACGGGTTCATTTCCTATAAGCAGGTCACTTACAGTCAGCTGAGCTAAAAAAAGATGAGGTACTTAAAAAATTATGGGGTTCACAAAAATCATATATATCGACAGATCTGGCTTTGAAGGTCAAGGTCACAGGTTTTCAAACTAAAAAAAAAGATAAGGTACTTAAACAAGGCCTAAAGGCCTAATGCGAACCTGTGCATTAGGATATACATCAGGTATAATGCCTCCATGCTGGACCGTTACAAGTAAATGTGTGACGTGTATGTACAATGCAAGCAATGAACATTTTGAAACCGAGTGCATGCACCAATTACACAAACGTCACTGCTGAAATACTGGCCTAAGTGCACACAACACAATAATGAATGTAAGTGGCACCATGCACCAGTCTTGTGTATGAGAAAGCCATTAAAGATGTATGGATAGAAATAATTTCAGGCTTCAAACCACTCTTCAACTATGTGCACAGATCCATGTAACAACTAGGTAGTCTACTGTGTCTACTGTGTATCCGCCATAATAAGAGTTGTACAGGTGAAGTGAGGCATGGATTTAGTGGCAAGGGGAAATAAAGCGAGATTGATGTCTGCCACATAAGCATGATAGTAGGTTGCACCACCCGAAGCCAATACTGTTAATCACTCCTTGAAAAAGGGCATTAATTTATTCTACAAAAACAGGAAGGTAGGTGGTGCCACCTGTCTGGTTTACAAGAAAACTTCCCAAGATGGATGAACATGCCAAATTTCAGACTGGTCCCTTGACCCTCTGCTGAGATATGAGCAATTTTCACCCAAAGCACATGTAAAAATAGACGCCATGGGAAAATGATTGTAGATGGCACCACCAGTCTTGAATACAAGAGGGAGGAGTCCAAGATCTATGGATATGCACAATTTCAGGCGAATACTGCAAATCACTCCTGAGAAAAGGGCATTAATTTATTCTATGAAAACCAGAAGCTAGGTGGGGCCACCTATCTGGTTCACGTGACAACTTTCCAAGATGGATGAACATGCCAAATTTCAGAACAAAACCTTGACCCTCTGCTGAGATATAGGCAATTTTTACCCAAAGTACATTTACAGATGGACGCCACAGGAAAACTATTGCAGATGGCTCCACCAGTCTTGAACCCAACATGGAGGAATCCAAGATCTATGGATATACACAATTTCAGGCCAATACTGCATATCATTCCTGAGAAAAGGGCATGACTATATTATATGAAAACCAGAAGCTAGGTGGAGCCATCTATCTGGTTTACATGACAACTTTCTAAGGTGGATTAACATGCCAAATTTCAGACCAATACCTTGACCCACTCCTGAGATATGGGCAATTTTCACCTAAAGTAAATGTACAGATGGGCACCACATGAAAACTATTGCAGATGGCACCACCAGTCTTGAACCCAACATGGAGGAGTCCAAGATCTATCGATATATACACAATTTCAGGCCAATACTGCAAATCACTACTGAGAAAAGGCCTCTTATTTATTTTACAAAAACAAAGGTAGATGGCACCACCTGTCTGGTTTATGAGAAAACATTCCAAGATGGAGGAACATGCCAAATTTCAGAAATTTTAAATTTCAAGGTTCCTACTTGAAATAATATTTAATTAAACAGACTTGCATTGACTTGTTTTGAAATAATACAATGAATTAGCCATGAAAACACCACCCAAAGCTATTATAGTAGTCAGACTGCAGCACATAGGCCTCTTCCAATCCTGGCACCTGCCAAAGCTATTTATAGAGCTGACATAATCTTGGCCAATGGCCAACATCCAGTCACTGGCAAATCTTGGAAATCTGCCAATGGTAAACCAAGTGCTGCCATCTGTACACAAAAGTGGTCCCTACTTGAAATAACTTTGAAAAAAATTTTACCAATACAAAATGCTTTCAGCTGAAATCAGATATATATGAATAATTGTACATAAAATTGAAGTTCATGCAGATACCCGAAAAATAAGCTCAATCTGATAAAGTTTGACATGTGACTGATTCTTACATGAAATTATGCGTTGCTAGCTCTGACGGTTTCTGAGAAGGCATGGGTTAACGTACAGTCATCTGTACATGACAAAGCTATCCAAGATCTTCAATTAACTTTACTTTTTGACCAATCCATGCGACCTTTCTTGAGTTATTAAAGATTTTTTGTGGTATTATATATAGAAATATTCAAGTTCAAGGCCACTAATAGTAAAGGTCATGACCCCATTTTAATTAGGCTTTTTCCTATTAACCAAATCTATGGACATGTCAAGTTTGCTAAAGATCTGTGAATTATTTTTAATGTTATCACACAGACAAGATTATTCTGCAGCAGGATCAAAGTAGAGGAAACAATAGACAAACTTTGACAGGAATTACAAATTATTTAAAATGCAGGTTTGACCTTCTCTTGAAACAAATAGAGGTGTAAATGGAAACTGGGACTGTGTGACTGGATGTACTGACTGGTTGGTGTGGTTTGTAGTTACTGAGATCAGACAGGCAGTGCTCCAGGTGTGTTAAATAAAGGTAGTCCTTTCAATTAACAAAAAAAGAGAAAAATTCCAATACACTGTAGGTATCTCATAATTTGTCCTTTATTAAATTTTCAATATTTGTCTGAAGTGTTAGCCTAAATGTTTTAACCATATTTTACCTCTGATAATATTCAAAGTTCATCAATATAAAAACTCTTTAAAAATAAATCCATTAACTGCTTTTTAACTTTTTTTAAAACTTGTGACATCAACCAAAAACATAAGATATTACAATGCTCCATCAGGGCTCGACATTAATGATTAACTGCTTGCCCGGGGCATATGAAAATTCCAGAAAATGGTGGCAGGGCAACTAGAAGTCTCCTCCTACTTGCCCTGGAAAAATGGAAAAAAGTTGGTCCACCAACACCTTTACCCAAGCAAAGGCTTGAAAAAGGATCTTTGTGTTCTTGAATACAATCAATAATACTTGTAGGGCAAGTAAAAATTCATGAAGGGCAAGTAAAAGCTAGATGTTACTTGCACAGTCAGGCATGTACTTTTAAAAATTAATGTCGAGCCCTGTCCATGTGTGGCAGGATCTCCAAAATAATGTCTATAACATGCTTCATTACCCAACCAGTACACTGGTATCTCTGCCTGCACAGAGTCTACTAGATGCAAGGCTCAAATTAAGTTCTACTGGGATAAACTTACCAACATTCATTACCCTGGATGTGTGTACTGTACCTGTGACATTAAAAAATTGTATTTTCCTAATTATTGTCCTTGAAGTGTCTCACTGGAGTATTGCACAAGTTAATTTTTAAAATCAAGCTGTAACGGATAGTATATGGTTGATAAGATGCACCATTGTTTAATAAAAAATATTATGAACCTTTTTGATTGTGCCTTCATATGGGCTTCTGACAGATATATCAGCCCTCAACCAAAGGGCCAATATGGCTACCATCTGGTCGATATGAGGGCAGTACCAGTCAAGAAGGTTTATAACTGATAAGTATCAAGCTAGAAGGAAGCCATGTCAGCTGAGACCTATGAGTGTCCTGACTCTCTGGTACACTGGCTGTGCTCTTTCCTTGGCTTTATCATTACCCGCCTGTAACAGTCTCTCCAGGTGCTGTGGTTCATTAATAAGCCGTGTATATTCATTCCTAATTGGTGAAAGTTCTGTGATTAGTAAATCTGACAATGCTTCTTTAAACAGGACTTTATCCCGGCTTGTCCATTCTTTTTCTACTTCCTGAGATGAATTTCCAGAAAATGCAGCATATATTTCTATAAGATTTGCCATGGCTGGTCTGTTTTGAGGGTCATATGTGATAGAATGGTCAGAATCAGTCACTGATTTCTTTATTTTCTCCCTGATCTCCTCCGGGGTGTCCATGAGCTGTATTCTGGAGCGGCCATCTTGCTCAGATTTACTCATCTTCTCAGTCGGCCTTCTTAAGCTTCTTATCCTAGGAAAATCACCTGCAATGAAAAAATAATGAACTAGTGTGGCATCTACATTCAAAAGGAAAAAAATGTTGTTTTCAAGTTCATTTCTTAAATTTTTCATTTAACTTGCATTATTTAAATCAGCACTGAAATGTTCTTTCTACAGCTGACAACAACTCTCCTGCAGTTTTTTTTACATATTATAAGTGATGATTTATCCTCTAGCTGCATAAGAAACAAATATTTCTCTGGATACACCATTATAAAACAAGTGCTTCACATTCACATGGAACCAACTGTACATTCTGGCATTATGTTAGCATGTCAGCTGGATGAGTCTGAGACGAGGGATGCTGACACTGGATGTCTGAACCCCCCGGACAGGAATAGTCTGCTGAATGATTACATTCACCATCATTCAGCAGACAGTGCATGTGGTTACATTCACCATCATTCAGCAGACAGTGCATGTGGTTACATTCACCATCATTCAGCAGACAGTGCATGTGGTTACATTCACCATCATTCAGCAGACAATGCATGTGGTTACATTCACAATCATTCAGCAGACAGTGCATGTGGTTACAGTCACCATCATTCAGCAGACAGTGCATGTGGTTACATTCACCATCATTCAGCAGACAGTGCATGTGGTTACATTCACCATCATTCAGCAGACAGTGCATGTGGTTACATTCACATCATTCAGCAGACAATGCATGTGTTTACGTTCACCATCATTCAGCAGACAGTGCATGTTGTTACATTCACCATCATTCAGCAGACAGTGCATGTGGTTACATTCACCATCATTCAGCAGACAGTGCATGTGGTTACATTCACCATCATTCAGCAGACAGTGCATGTGGTTACATTCAACATCATTCAGCAGACAGTGCATGTGGTTACATTCACATCATTCAGCAGACAGTGCATGTGGTTACGTTCACCATCATTCAGCAGACAGTGCATGTGGTTACCTTCACCATCATTGAGCAGACAATGCATGTGGTTACATTCACATCATTCAGCAGACAGTGCATGTGGTTACATTCACCATCATTCAGCAGACAGTGCATGTGGTTACATTCACCATCATTCAGCAGACATTGCATGTGGTTACATTCACCATCATTCAGCAGACAGTGCATGTGGTTACATTCACATCATTCAGCTGACAATGCATGTGGTTTCATTCACATTATTCAGCAGTCTTACCTTACAGATGAAAATACAGAGCCATATCTTAATGGTTATAACCGTTTAATTAAAATTACAAATGAAATACAAATATTTGCAAATGAAAACCTTACCAACAATAGGTTTTGGTTCTGGAAATATTAGTCCATACTTGTTGTTGAAACCACGGGCCAGGTGGCGTGTCAGCTCTATATGTTTGACCTGATCATCTCCAACAGGTACATGGGTGCTCCTGTAATACACATCACCTGGTCATTTGTGTAGGTTTATATTTCAACAGTTTCTTCTATGCCAACGGTTAAATATATATATATCCTTCTATAATATTTTTAAAAACTTAAAGCAGACTTCTGTGAAATGAGCAACTGCAATCACCACGGCAAACTCTTGAGAAAAATGCTTACTCTGCACTTCTATTTATACAAAAAATAAATATGCCTTAATAGACATTAATGTGCTTCAGTCTTCAAGACTACAGACCTCAGTAATGGACTTAAATCTTTGATCGGTTAACCTCTTCCACCTAGTGAATATGTGTATATATGGATGCTATTTTCACCTTTTTTTCAATAATCACATCAGATCTGTTTCCTTACAAATGAACAGCTGATGACAAAAATGAACTACTTGATCCCCCCGGTTATTAGACAATTCTCTCTTGAATTTTTATTCATTATTAAATTAAATTTAACAATCCTTATGCCCTATACATTTTTCTTAAGGTAATAACTTAGTTTCAATACACCTTAAAGAAACTATGAACAGGTAATACAAAGTTGGCAGGTTATAGGTTCATGACTTTAAAATTCATAGATTATATTGTTATTAAAAGAACCAGGCAAATCAAGGTAACAACCAGGTAGTTATACTGTTGGTCAAATTTTTTCTAAAAATTTCACAGAACTTCCTAATCTGATAATTACAACCCTAACTTGCATAACTAATTCCAGAGAGACAAGCTAATTTGCAGATGATTTCAGAGTTAAAACGGTGACATAAAATGATAGGCTTGTGTTCTTCTAATACTTACAGATAAAGCAGTATATCTGCACTTTGGAGTACTGGGTATGTGAAAAGACCTAATCCAACTTCTTTAACACCTTCAGATTTTTGCTGAAAAGAAATGTTTGTGTTAACAAAGTAAAAACAAATAGCATTATAGCTAGCTATCAGTCTCTGGAGATGTATAGACTATCAGTCATTAATCATCAAGAAAATATATACGGTAGTCAATAAAATGGCTAGATGTTTATATTGTAGTTATTTTATGTTGAATCATTTCTGAGAAAAGGCAATTACAATCTGTACTGTTTACATTTTAACAGAAATATAAGACATCTTTAAAAACATGTCTATTTTACCAGTTTATTTACTCTGTGGGTATTTAATATATAGATTCTTGTCACACCAACTGATATAAGCAATCAATTTACTGGGGCTTTTCATGAAAATTAAAATCGATAAAATTTCAGGGGATAAAATGATTATATTTGCTGTCATCTTTAGAACAGTAGCTTAGGAGTATATTTTGCTATAGAGGCAAACAGAAGGCAGATGAACTCTGTTGATTTCATGCACACTTGGTATGATCGCAACTGGGGTTTTGGTTTAATAGGCTGTGTATTTAAGACACTAACCTTCCACTGGGGCAGGTGCTGAAGCCTTGGTAATGTTGTAAGACAGCCAAAAACCCAGGCCAGCTCAGCATGTTCTGAAACCTGAAATTGTCATTATCACATATATATGTAATCCAACCTACTGGTCATTATAACATATATATGTAATCCAACCTACTGGTCATTATAATATATATATGTAATCCAACCTACTGGTCATTATAATATATGTATGTAATCCAACCTACTGGTCATTATAATATATATATGTAATCCAACCTACTGGTCATTATAATATATATATGTAATCCAACCTACTGGTCATTATAATATATATATGTAATCCAACCTACTGGTCATTATAATATATATATGTAATCCAACCTACTGGTCATTATAATATATATATGTAATCAAAGCTCCATAGGATGGCTTTGCTTTTGCAGTTGCTCATGTCATATATTGCAGTTGCATATATATGTCACCACCCAAGGGCCCCCATCCCCAAATTTTAGGAAAAAATATGCACTACCATATTTATTTCAATTTGGCGATCCCTCTTATTTCTCGACCCCAAAAAATATTTTGAAAGCATAATTTCTAAAATGACTCTAATTTCGCGACTGCCGACGTTTTCTGTCGACGATGTTGAGGTGAAATGCCTCCGTCTCTCACGGGCACCACAGTTTGTATCTGACTAGATTCTTATTACACGGAGCATCCACATCAAACTTGTTTCCAATAAAATTTCTGAAGATACAAAGATGTGTTTTTCATAATATATAAACATGATAAAGCGTTCAAGTTCAAAATGGGTGTCCTTGATGAAGCAAACTCGTGTACCATTCTTGGTACGCACGTGCCTTGTGTGCAATTCACGTGGGATCTTTAGCAATAATTTTTAAGTATACGGAAGGCACCAGCAGTGGAACAACTGTGACACAGTTAGAACTATCATCTTAGTTAAGTTTAAACGACCACAGTTAGCTTTTGGATGGATGACCGCGCGTACTAACCAGGGCCCGATTGAGGGCACGCGAGGTAGGACCATTTCCGGACGTATATATTTTAACGCGCCTTTACTTTCCTATATTTATTAAATATTATGCAAATAAAAGTTATCTGATTATAGGCAGTTATTTTTCATAAAGTATTCTTCCAACTTCCGTGCAGCTTCTTGTCCCTTTTCGGCAGGGTTGGCAAGTTTTAGGCATGAAGGTTTTAACCATAGGTTATAACCTGGTTAAAACCGCCCCGCCTAAAACAGGTTTTAGGCAGGTTTTAGGCACCAAAAGTGCCCAAAACCTATATTTGTTTACATTTTTTACTTAAAGATCTGTAAAACTACCATACTGGCTGGGGTGAAGCAGTCACAAGGCTTTGCTAGGCTTCTGGAAGCTATCAAGTATTAGAAATGCATGATTTCCTGTTGGCTGGTACCATGCAGTCTTCAAAGAGCCTGTATAGGTGTCTGAACATGAGACCATGTTTGTGTGGCACATAGTTTTATTGGCCAAGGTAATGACATTATCAGGACCTTTTGGGTTTCCTGATGAGTGCCCAGCTACCTTGAATGATGTAATACAGCCTCCAGTTTGCCCTTGTAAGACAGGGTATCACTATCAGAGGGGAGGACTACTTGATTAGACAAGTTAATTACAATTTATCAGGGTGATGGGGTCATAAGACCCAATGGTCATAAGTCCTACTACTGGTCATAAGTCCTACTACTGTGTCCTAGTAGATGTTCATGTCAACTTTCATACATGACTAGGAGGATGCAATCAAAGCCCTTGCCCTGAAGACTGTTCTTGAGCAAACATTTTACTGAGTGATGCAGTCAGTGCCCCTCAGGCCTTCAGGTTTAACACAGCCCCTGAGTAATTATGAATATTCTGTGGTTTGCAACATATTCATTGCAAAATATTTTCACATTTTCAGTTTTATACTAATTATAGTGTTTAATGAGGGTTCCATTTTTACAATTTCATCATACAATAAACAGAGTATATCCATCATTATATAGAAGATAAGTATGTGCACAAAATCTTAAAATTTGACAAGGGATGACCTAGCTAAGGGAATAAACAAATAGTGGAAATTCTTGTTCATTATCAGATATTATCATATTTTTAGTTTTATGGCTAGCATAAAAGATATGTAATAATTTATAAATCCAATCCAATGCTTTTTGCCATTGAAGCTACAGGCATACAAAATAAACATGTTATGTTAGTGAAGCTACAGTATAAAGAACTATTCATCAGTGTAAATGGAACAACATTTTAAATCCAGGAAAACTTCTTTTCCATTTATCACAAAATTTAATCCCTTGTGATCAAAAAGCCAATAAAAGTATCTGGTTATAAGCTTAAAGTAAGAGCATTTTTTTATAAATTGGCAGTAATGGAGGTAGGAGAGTCGGAGAACTGTGTTCATAAGGAAATCCCTGAAGTAGTGTTGAATTCATTTGTTGCTTTTTTTTGTGTCATGGTTTAATTTGTTTAGTTTGAATAAAATGATCCTCAATTATAATTTGTTGAGCATATTTCTTTAATGCATTTAGATGTTTAACAATAAAACATAGTTAAACTAAAAGTCATAGGTAAGGGTAAATAAGGTTTTAGGCAGTTAAAGGCAGTTTTAGGCAGGTTATAACCTATTTTAGGCAGTTAAAGGCATGTTTTAGGCTCTGCCCTGCCGAAAACAGGTTTTGGGCAGCCTAAAACCCAACCCTGCTTTTCGGCCCGCCCATAATGCCGCCTGGTGGATTAACTTGAAACAGCTGATAGTTATATGAGTTGCCGTCTATATCAAGTGATCGTACCTATATGCGAAGTAGTGATCATTTTGTGAAGTGATTGAGCTCAGTTTGATTAATCATTTGCGAACTCTGTATAATTCATGTGACGGTTGGAAGCCCGTTTGTAGGAAATACTGTTAAGCTAACAAAACAAACTTATAAACGACAAAATTATCATTTCATATGACCGCTCGAGTGTCAGAGCGGCCCTGCGTCTCTACGGAAGGTAATCAAACCGCATGCCTCTAAAATCTCGACCACCGCAAATTCTGCAGGCAGATAATTTTCAAATATCCTCCATTATCTCCACCTCTGAGAAAATTAATTATTTTTAAGTGGTCGCCAAATTAGAATAAATATGGTATCTTAAATGTGAGAGCCTTTGTAGAACAAATATCCTCAGATTTGACCTTATTCTTCAAGTTGAAATTAAATTTCACCAGTTTTTCAACTTGTCAAAAACTTATTGTGAACAACTGGTGTGTCAAATTTGAGGGAATTATCTTCAGTGCTCCATAAGTTATGGGGATCATAATGATTCTATATTTCAACAGCTCAGACATA
This sequence comes from Sipunculus nudus, assembly GCA_026874595.1. Classification (NCBI taxonomy): domain Eukaryota; kingdom Metazoa; phylum Annelida; class Sipuncula; order Golfingiida; family Sipunculidae; genus Sipunculus; species Sipunculus nudus. The sequence goes on along the minus strand of CM049311.1, from coordinate 59,807,525 downwards.
CAGACACAAAAATTAGATCATAAAGAGATATGACACAAGTTGTACTGTGGTCTGCTTCACATTTGTGATGGTTTCAAAGCCGCAACATATGTATAATGGAAATTACAGCTAAAATGAAAACTTTGTGAACGAGACAACTGAAAAGTCATCTAAACTGTAACCTAACTGGTATCTCATGTAAATTATTCATGCATGCATAAAGCATTTTTAACTCATTTAATGTTTCACTGGGCCATTGTCAAATTGCACAAACATCAAAAACTGTCTTGTCCTTAATGTCACCCTTGTGTTGAAATAAATCATATACTAATATGTTCTGTGTAGGTTTTTGTCAGGTAATGTTATGAATTCAGAATCCTCCTGGAACAGTTAAAAAGGGTAAATCATGAAAAATTGATGTCATAACCAGAAACTAACCACAGTGTTCACAAACACATATTTGTAATGTCCACGTAATCACTCACTTGATAGAACTTGATACTGAGACAGCCAAACTCAGCTATATCATAAAATTTGGAGAAAAGGGTACTTATTATGCATCTGATGTACACTAAAGATTGATACCCATGGAGGGTCATTCTCAAATTTAATAAAATTTTATCTTAGATCTCGGATCACAAGTTCTAAACTTGGATGCTCAAGGCGATACCCTGCTCTGACTGGTTTGACTGTGATTGAAGCTGTGATAGCCGCCTGGTGGTGAAACCTTGCAAACACTGCTAAAGCAATGGGGTACCTTTGAACAAGGTTATCGTTATTTAAGGTAACTCCTGCTTTTGCTTATCAGCGCCATCTTGTGGTTATTAAGTGAAGCACATAACATTTGAGTAAGGCATTAAAACTGGCTAATTCCTTTGTAGATTCTTGTACATTTGAGTGGATTGCCAATAAGAATACATAGCTTCACTAGGTTGCTTTGGATTATGATCAATGTTAACGTTTAATTGAAAAGATAGATGTCTTAAACTTTTCAATCCTTCAAAGTTTGAATACTAGATGGAGCTGATAAGCAAATGCAGGAGTTACCATAAATAACAATAATCTTGTTTAAAGGTACCCCATAAGTGGTTTAGCGAACGGAGCATACTGTGTATAACCATTATGTAAGAAACTTGTGTATTAGCTTACATGCCATCATATTAAATTACCTTAAATATCTTATCCTTAGATGAGTGTAGTTGGGCCAATATATTACTTGGTACCAGTCTACATTTACAAGGATGGGCCTTCTTTTCTCAAACAAGTATATGTTATAATGAAAACCATGTTATCATTATGCTTAAAGTAACAAGGCCTTTGAATAATTCAGAAGTCAAAATCTTGGCCATAGGGGCATAAATCTTGAACCTCTGATGAACTGTAATATTTGGTTGGAGTTCTCAATCATGGTTCATCAGCTTACACTTCCCATTCTACTGGTCTTTAGGACAAACCTTATTAAACTCCTTAAATGGTCTACGATTGTTATTAAATGGCAGAAGGGGCAATAACAGTGCTGAAACCCAGTCTATTTTCTGTTATATTTTCACTTACTGCTGACTGCTGGAACAACATACTTGTCTCTGGGTTGATGCCACAAGCAATTAAACATGCTGCCATTTCTTGGATATTCTTTCTGAAAATGTTTAAGAAAAGATAGAACATAATAATATTCCTTAATTTCCTAGAAAAGTCCTCATCACAATTACGTCCTGTTCAAAACTAAGGGCCCACTCAAATATTTTAATGTGGTTTGGTTTTGGTAAAAAATTCACTTTATAATTGCAAAACTAATTCTTGTTTTGGCTAATCTGCTTCTCCGGGAATTGATTCAGCTATGCAAAAACCATCCACTTGATAATTACAGTGGCATGATGGCAGCACTGGGCAAAGGTAGTGTAATTTTGTAAATTTTTCTATTAGTTGATACTGCTGATGCCTGGTAAAGTTGAATAAGCATTGATTGAGGTATAAACAGTCTTTCGAAAGTGTTTGAATTCAATATTCCCAACTTTAGCCCTGTATTGCTAAAGAAGAAATGTACGTCTCCTGTATGTCAATGTTGTTTGACATGAGGATACGTTATAAGATTTTGTTATATGATTTTCATCATACCTGCAATATAAATTGGCTAGTCATAATTAATAATGCTCTCACTAGGTCTCAAAGTTCCCAGGAATGAATCTCTTAACTATTGTTAATTTTCTCATCATTAATTCATTTGATTATCTTAAATGATGTATGTTGTTATCATAATTTGCCTATTTAAATTGAAACCATCCACTTATAAATACAAAGATGGAATCATACCAAGTAATATTCCTGTAACCAAAACAGGTTTCTTAATTTTGATTTGGGCCTACATAAAACTGGTAAAACAAAATTTGTTTAAAAAATATACTGTATTTCCTTGAACAGACGTTTGGCCTTAAATAGTCGCCTGCCTTATTTAGTCGCCGGGGCAAAACAATGTCCCAGAAAAATAAACGTCAGCCTTAAATAGACGCCGGTCTTGTTCACAGGCCTGGTGTCAGAGTAGTTTCCATGTCTGCTGCCACATGTCTTTTCCCTTAATTATGAGGGACACCATATATTCTCAAATTGGTCCATTATGATTAAAGCTGATCACCGATCCTAATAAATGATACACAAATACGTCAGCAGTGAGAAAGCTAACACTATCACTGCTGTCAAGCAAGGCTTGTTATGGTGAAAGTCTACCTCTTGGATGGTTGAACAGAACTGTTCAAATTCGTTTTGGCACATATTTCTTTTGTAGCATGAAGACACCAAATGATGGTGTCAAGCAGGACAATTTGTAGCTACTGTCAAGCCAAATTACGCTCCTTGCATTCATTTTTTAGCGCTTTTAAATGCATTCCCATTGTTACCAAAAGCATGCTTCTGAGATAATCTTTAAAATAAAATTGAATATACTCTTGTCCACAACTCAATATTCAGTAATATTTAGAGCAGTATATACCAGGTCGGAAACGCTTTAATACGCTGTGTCAAGCTGTATCAGTTAAAAGACGGGAGGAAAGTGTCATGAAATTGACTAACGCTGTGCCGTTATAAAGTACCAACCCCCTGTTTTTGATGGAACCAATATTACAAGTTGTACGCAATGCACAGTTAATAGAAGAGCCACCCTGTGTTCAGTATATACAAGGCCAGAAACGCTTGATTACGCTGTGTTGAGCTGAATCAGTTGAATATTTAACGAGAGGAATGTGTCATGAAAATGAATTAGGCTGTGTCGTTGTAAGTACCAAACCCCCGTATTTCGATGGAACCAATGATACCAGTTGTATGAGGAGAACAGCCAATGGAAGAGCCATCCCGTGTTCAGAGGAAAACAATGTTACCAAGTGCACACGGTGTAAAATAAATGGAACAGCCACAGAAAACACCTGGGTACCTGGTTTCGAGAGGCCCACGTGGACAGATTATTGTGGACAACTGCAATCTCTCGCTGTGATTCTCTGTTAATTCTTATGATGGTGCGTGTAGATTGCACGTGTCCCATATACCTATGGCATCTAAGCTAATTTTGTAAACACAATCCGTGTACCGGCCATGTTTTCAATTGTGTCACCAAGTAGTAACCAGCGGGTTCATTTTTTCAACTTGTTCTATTTTAAGGTTGTCAAACAAGCCTGATAATGTATTTTTAATAAATGTCGGCCTTAAATAGAAGCCGGCCTTGTTTAGACGCTGGGTCAAAGCAGGGTCTGAAAAAAATAAACGCCCGGATGTCTGTTCAAGGAAATACGGTAACTGGAAATTCTATTTAACCTCTCATCTTAGGAGCTCACATGAGTTATGAGTTAAAATGAACCTTGCAGACTAGGTTTGAGAATTTAATTCAACTAATCAACAGGATGGGAAGTAACAAGCGAATCAGAAATAGCCTCACCTGAGTTGTTTAGGTTCATGGGGGACAGTGATTGAGTGAAGGTCAACGATGCTCAGCATGATACCACCATGTTCCTGCTGTAGTTCCAGCCACTGCCTGATTGCCCCGATGTAGTTCCCGATGTGCGGGACACCGGTTGGCTGAATTCCTGAGAAGATCCTCCTCTCAAACTTCCCCTTACTGCTGGCCTGTATATAAGAAAACACTGCACTCACTGAAGTTTATTTAATTATTAACTGCATCAGTAGGATTTTTTTTCTACATTAGAGTAAGATATGCAAGTATTTACTGCTTCAAGGGAATACTAATTGCAGTAAGTAGGTATGTGGTATCAGCAGTTTGTATGACTGGTAAATCATGTAAGTCACACAATTTGAAATTGTGAGTTTGGAAAATATAAAATATCCAAGAATGAAATAAAAAAAATGAAAATAAATATTTTTGTTATTATTCTCACCAAATATACTGTTTTCACTTTTCAGGCCTCTTTCTATGTTAGCATGATTACACAAGACTACTTAACTTGAAATTGTATGACTGAGTGGCAGCATGGGCCTGATAAATGATGGCAGAAGCTTGTGGCTCTGTATATACTACAGAGCCACAACTGGATCTAAAACAGGTTGTTAATTTACCAGGAAAAAGGCATATTTCCAAGGGCAGTGGGAATTTGAGGAATTTCCTGGGAAATACCTGGTTTACTGGGAATTATACTTATCTGTGAAATAAACCCAAAAAAATACAGAAGGGTGCAACTATTAATCCTATAAATTAAAGTCACACCCCTCAACAGCTCCTCAAGTTTATTTCTTGGATTGTCTCAACATTATTTTTACTATGCAGGTAATTCCTCCTGCCTGTTTTCTGAATTAATCTTATCAACAGTCTCATTTACATCATTTACGTGGTAATTAGGACAGAAGAAACCAACATGTTACTTTTAAAAGTGGGCACCACAGAGGGTCTAAGAATATCATTATATAAGGGGCCAGTATCAGCTGAAGATTTACAGGTACTAATATATACTTCCCCTGCAATTATGATTATCTAAAACAAGTCAATGTGATTGTGGAACAGGACTTCAGCTATCATAATACCTTTAACAACATACCTGAATGGACACCGTTGGCAGTATCTAGAAGTATTATATGATGCACCACATAACCATAACCTTAGCATCAGTTACACTAATTGTCACAAGAAAATGTCAGACTGATGAATTCAAAATGAGATTTAGATTTAAACAACCCTTAACTGAGTTAAAAGAATCAGAATTGACAGCATGGAATTATAAGAATATGAATAATTTTTAAGCACTTCCCTTACACATTTTAATTCAAAGAAAACTAGACTAATCAAAACCATCTGATTGGCAGATAAATCCCAGTTTTCTCTATCATGTAGGTATTATTTTTAGCTTTGCTTTCTTTAAAAGAGGAATTGACATTCATGTTACAAACTGACTACATTTTTACTCAGAGAGTAAACATGCTTTCAAATTTATAATATTGAATGCTTTGAAACTACCTGACCAGTGCTGAAATAGTAAAAACTTTGTTAACCTTTTCTTGATCTTGTGAATAAAGTTCACAAATATACAAATATATTTTTATTTCCAGGTCACATGAGTATTTCCCAGGGTGGGATTTCCTGGAAATTTCCAGAAAGGAGTATTTCCCATGGTGAGAATACCCAGGAATTCCCGCCCTGGTAATTCCCAGACAACCCTGGTCTAGGATGTTGCTCAGGGATGGAAATAATTGGCTAACGGCTAACACTTCATTCATAGAGTTAGTGGCTGTTATATCTTATGTGCAACACCCCTGGGATACATAAAGCCTTGTTAATACTTTTGCAATGGCAGAAACATGTGTCACCTCTGAAGCCAACAGTTTGATGATGCGTATAATGCCGGCACCCCTCATGCACAGGGCTCTGTGCCTGTACATGAGGCCTGGGTGGTGTGCTGTAAGTCAAAACTAAATGTACCGTAACGTACAACATTAGCTCTGGTGCCAGTCATCTCATGCAATGATGGACTGGTTAGTGGCATCAGTCTTGCTGGCAACTGATACATGGCTATGACAAAATAGTCTGTTTTTCAATTTTGTTTTTTTTTTGTGTGGAGGTAACTGCCTCCATTTTTTCATGCTCTGTTATCTTATTCTTAATCAAATTATGTACATCTGCAGAGCTCCATTTCTGTTTAGAAATATGCAACAGTGCTGTAGTCCTGACTTCCTATCATATTTTTTAATTATTGGTCTCACCCAGGCCTGGTGTCTACCACATCACCATCACTGCACTGAGAAATCCCCAAAAGACGCATTCGTTTGTGAGTGATACATGGCCATGTGGGGCACAGCCTTCCCATTAAGCCTGCACAGCATTAATACCACTGCCTCTTCTCAGTTTTGAACTTACTTCCTCCTGGCTTTGAGTTTGAGTCCTATATGCTCTACCCCTGAGCTATAAACGGTGGTATGATAAAAATAATCTTAATGTCATAACAGGTCAGTGAAGCGTTATGTCATACTAATGACCTATCATTTAATCAGAGTAGATTGCAAGGATAAAAAAGGAGATGTTAACAAACATTTTTTTTAGATATTTAATCTCAATCTCAAGTACTTGAAGCATGAAGTAGATATACCATGTACCAGTTTGATATTTTCAGTTGCGGAGTGCTTATTGACACACGGTCCGAAAGTCTCGGTTACCTCGATTTGGAAGTCTCGGTTACCGTGTTTTGAGGTCTCGGGTACTGAGAATTGGGAGTCTCGGTTACCGTGTGTCACCAGTGGTCAGTCATGCGTGAGCTGGCGCACCGTTGCCCCAATTAATCACTTTGATCACTGGTGTCCTAGATCAAAGGGCCAGATAACTTCAAAAGCTACCAGGGAAACTGGGCGTCATGAAATGTGGTGTTTTTTTATCATTGCGAAGACGTTTCTTTTGCCTTATTGTAACAGGGGTTTTACAGGGTAATTGTGTAATAAATTTTTTTTCAATGGCCTATTTTCCATCTTTAACGCAAATTATAAACAAAAGTAATGTTCTGTAATGTAAAGGAGATGTATAATTTTACAAAAAATAAGCATTTTATTAAAGGTGGTGTTGTTTGAGAGTCATTGTGTATCCTAAGTCGAATTTATCGCCTCAAACTTTGATCTACCACCATAACGTTATGCATGACGTTGATATTGATAAAGTCGCTAGGAAAACGTTGCATTGCATTGTACAAGCTTTATTTGACTAATTTGAGCACATTTAGTCATAAAATATCAAATATGGTAGTTATTCTTATATAGATATCCATTTTCATTTATTAGAGAATAATAAAAATTTGAAAATAATGCGTCAAAGATAATACGGAATGAAACAAGCCTTTAAAAATTCTCTAGTTGCATATTTACCTCATCCAGGGCCCCTGCATGGCAGGGCATGCATTATGTAACTTGCTTGAATATTTATGTACGGTATATTTTGTATATAATAAAAATATGTATGCATGTTTGTGTCCGTATCTTAACATGTTTATATTGTGTATATTAATTGTGCATATTTTATATAGCATGATGAATTGTTTGGATTTTCTTTCTTTTTTTATTACAGAAACGTAGTACATGCATAACGTACCAGTACATACATACAAACATACATATAGAAATTGATATTTCAATAACAATTTACACTGAATCGTGAAGATTATTCATGTAGAGGCGAGCAGGTCGGTAAGGTTTTCCCATTTTGAATAATATTGAGTTAATTTACCTCCTCAAAGTTTCTTAGCGATTACATCATATGTTGAATAAATTTGCTTAACATAGCTTATACATCTATAATAGTTCGGTAACATTTTGAGACATCTGCAATTACAAACATACATTTTATAGCAACCAGTGTTAGCATATTTAACCATCTATGTTCGCTTTAACCTAACAAAACTTCAGATACTGAAAACTAAACAGAGGAGTTTAATGACGAATTATTCAAAACCTCTTGTATTTTTAACCACAAGTTAGCGACAAGAGAACAATTCCAAAAAATATGTGATAAAGTTTCTCTTACTAATTTGCAAAAGGTACAAGTAGGAGAATCTATTAACCTATACATTCAGTCTATATGGAGAAATGGGTTTAACGTCACCCGACGTTGAAGTTCATAAAACTGAAAATTCCTAAGTGGTACGAAATTGGTTGTGTCATAAATCTTGGAGAATCCCATATAAACGTTCTCCTCTGATATATCAATTAAATCTTGTTTCCATTTCTAAACTACTAAGTCTGGAGTGACTAAATGTTTCTCTTGTTTTCTCTCATCATTAGAGTGTACGGGTTGTGCTTTTTTCTAACAGCGTAAAAGTAAATTTTTACACTTGTTCCAACAGCGGACCAAGTATTCTACCAAAGTCTTACCGTTATAATTTATGAATTAAACCAATTGAATTGTTTTATCAAGTATAGGAAACTGCGTAATTGTGTAAGATGTTTTATCATACAGAATTGTTAGGGGTTCATTATATAGGCAGAACATTCAAAACCATTGTGCCTCTCATCTTCGACGTCACCGTTTTTACATATGACACAGCCCCTTGCTTCAGTGTGTAGGTTCTTTTATTTATTTGGTGGTATCAGCCTATATATTGTGTCTGAAATCTGTCAGTTTCACTTCTCAGCGCAAGTATCCCCCACCAAAGCCCAGCAAGTGTACTGAACTTTGCATTCGTCGATCGGGCCATATACTTTTTACGTATATACTTAATTATGTGCCGTGTACTGAGTGCTGATAAAACTGATAAAAAAATCTTAATTTCAGAACTGATCGGTATTGTTCAAGCCATTTATGTTGATTATCAGAACGTAACTTCTGGTTCAGATTACGTTGGCAATGCGGCGCTATTTCATTAATATATATCAATGGATTCGAGTATCTTACTTCTTTGCATCTGAGCACTCAGTTATCCGCGACTTGCAAGGTTATAATCCAATATGAATACTTTCTTGGTAAGACTTGTGTAATCCATAGTGATACCGTAACATCTCGATCAAATGATATCTACATGTTAAACAACCAATGTCTCTTTTAGAGCAGCAATTACACATGCAGAACCTGTGAACACTAAAAAAAAGGTAACGGAGTGGTCTGTTTTGAATTTTATCACATGACAGGGTTTATGCATATCCCCCTAACTCAGACGCATAATCTATAGGACTGTTACTACCATCATATATATAGTATTTAAATTTGAAAAGGAGTCATATAAGTATAGTATCCTTAAAAATTCTTAAACTTGCTTAATACTAGACCAAGAGATTACAATCCAACAGGCGCTAGGAAATCAGAACTTTTAGGACATAAAAAAATGGATTTTATACCGACACAAGGCTTTTTATTTTTTCTGCTAAGCCGTTAATACATATATATTAAACAGCGTGACAGATTATATCGCCTTGTATACCTCACATAGTACCCCAAACCAATTTGTGAAAATATTATTACTTCATCATACATAAGCTGAATAACTACTGTATAAACTTTTTCATGGTGTTATAGATTTTGTAATCAATATTTAGTCCAAACAGCCGCGAGTGAAGAGTAGTTTCCTATATTTACCCATCAACAGCTTTTTTTCCTGCATGCATGCACATGCCCACTTACTAGGGCGACGTGTTTCTATTCCTTGAGGCAAACGATTACTTACTAATGAAGTAACTAAAAAATATGATCAGGACAGGAGCGACCTTTTCGAACCCCATTCTGATCTTTGGCTATAGGGTTAAGTTTGTTAAAGTAAGACGCGTTATTCTATAATCGATCAGGCCACGATGATGAGTTGTTGATAAAGATATGACCATTCCATGGCTCGTAGTAACTTAGCCAATTTCATTTTCGGTTTGTTTCTCTGATTTTGAACATGTCCACTTTACATCGTGAAAATCTGGAACAGTATATATCTCATAAAGAAGAATGTGACAAAATTCTCAGTAATCACGTCTCTTTTAAAATTAGAGTAATAAAGTATCCACTTCTCCAGGTTAATAGCAATTATTTAATTATTCAGTATCGATGTGCTTATAAAGTTTGTGTATTTAGTAATAAAAAACTATGATTTACTTACTATTTTTTGTATTAATTTCAATAAAGCTTATTTGTTCCTATTATCCTTGTTTATTATTTTCTGATTAGAAAAATGATATTGAATAAAACGAGATATATGTATGTAAATTATATTTTATTTTTAAATTGTTGAATATATTTAAAATTTTGAAATGAGTTAAATAATTTTCATCAGGGATGTAATTTTCATCCCCGAAATTAGTAGTACCCCGCCTGGTAAAAATAGGTTTTAAACTAATTAATATACCTAGGCGATGAAAGTAATAAACTATTATAAATGTTAAACATTTGTGTCAGAGATCAAGGGACCCCAATGGTAACACCTGATTAGTCCAAAGCTACCACTTCTCCTACACGGCCCGGTAATTAAGACCTGCTATAGTAACAACAACTCGCGTTATTGACACACGGTTTCGGATATCACGACGGGGGTTGTTAGTGACACATGGTGAACGCCCTGCCATCTAGCGGGAGTGTGACAGATTTGACGCATGCGCAGTTAAACCGTGTGTCAATAAGCTGGACCTTATTGACACACCCCGTGTGTCAATAAGGGCGGCCTTTCAGTTGATTATTTATTTATTGCCACTGACTCAGTTACTGAGTTAACTTTTATTTTCATCATGGTCAGTTTACCTTGCGTAGACACACATAGCCTGGATATTTTCGCGTCAAGCTCCGATGTATCACTGCCCGAGTCTGCAGCATTGTATATTTGACGGGAAGGACCCTGTTGGCAATGGTTGTGTTGGTCGGTTTTCTTGTTGCCGTAAGTGGCTCTCCTTGTGGTTGTGACGCCCTAATATCGCCCAGATGTCAAGGATATATTAATGAAAAACCGGAAGTCGAAAATTCAATGTCGGATGCCGTTTCGAAACCCATATGTTTATGTTGGATGCAAACCCTGAATTGAAGCTAGGAAAGCCTACCTCTACATCAGCGAACAAGAGAATCATAACATACAAATGAATTTTCAGATTCATTTTTGTTTTGTACCAAATTATTGCAGTTGTAAAGTTAATTTTTGTTCTACATTTCACAACAATGTAAAATTACGACCTTTATATTCGTTTTAATTTATATCTGAGATAGATCAGGAAGAGAAAATGTAAAGTCGGAAAAGCTTTGTTCGCCATCGTTTCTCTCAAGGTACTTGCCATCCAAAAGAGACAATATGAGTGTGAAGAAATGGATCGTTTCATTTTGTCTTATTTGAATTTCTCAGGTTAACTGTACCAGGATAGCTGTACATTTGTATTTGTTGAACAAGAATTGACTCGCCGTTCAGAATATTGTTAAACAATGGCAGGCTTTCAATGAAAGGTTGGTGAGTAAGCTGCAGGCCTTTGTTAAATCGCTTTGGGGTTTGGTGTGTTTTGTTCTAATCCTATTTAGTATTCAATTAATGGCTCATGAATATAGATTGGCGGTAGTAGAAAAGGCAGGCGAGGCTTTGTATTTTTCTTATCAATATAAATGAGCCTCCAGGGTAGAAGGGTATTTAAGAGAGTCCATGCACAGTATTTGGAGACAGTCTGTATAGCCTGCAGAGACAGAAGTGCCGCTAATCAGTGTCCAGGGAGGTGCTGTGACCCTGTGTCCAGTGAGGTGCTACCAGCTGGTGTCCAGTGAGGTGCTGCCAGCCCGTGTCCAGTGAGGTGCTACGAGACGGTGTCCAGTGAGGTGTTGCCAGTTGGTATGTAGTGAAGTGCTGCCAGCCGATGTGCAGTGAGGTGCTTACAGTCGGTGTGCAGTGAGGTGCTGCCAGTCGGTGTGCAGTGATATGCTGCCAGTTGGTGTCCAGTGAGGTGCTGCCAGCTGGTGTCCATTGAGGTGTTGCCAGCCGGTGTCCATTAAGGTGCTGCCAGCAGGTGTCCAGCGAGATGTAATGAGGTGCCACCAGCCAGGGTCCAGAGAGGTGCCGCCATCCGGGGTCCAGTAGATCTAGAGACTATTTAACTGGACTCTGTGTTTTAAATAATGTTTTATCTAATGTATGTACCAGTGGATCTAGTGAGGCGTAACAGGTTGGGAACCCCATCTTGTAGGTTATTTTTTTTAAACTCTGTATCTTTTTATTTTCCCTTAACATACTCTTGTTGTTTAGCCGCTGACTGGTGATTTGTTGTGTTCTGGAGTGATGATACGTTTGGTGCGACATCAAAACCACACAATCTCTACTCTTCCACGTTGAACCAAAGGCAACCTATTCCGTCACTTGGTAAGGGCTACCTTTTCCCTTGGGCACCAGAAAAGGGTATCTTTTATCGGGTGACAAAGAGCTTAAGTGAACTGATGACTTTAGAGACTTGGTAATATGCTAACATCACCATGTACAGTATATCTGTGATTATGATCCTACAAATAATTTCTGAATAAAGTGTCATTTATGTAGGACCGTATTTACATTATTGATTAAATACTGATGAATAGCATCATTCACACACAACTGCTCTCGTCAGTGTTTCGACCGATTATCCTGTTGCCATCTTACCTACATGTTGTACCAGTTGTAGTATATCCCACCCACCCTTCCATCCCTAGAAGACTAACCAAAGGTATCCTTAAGATAAGAAAATCAAATAGACTGCTTTGAAGGGCCAGGTGAATCGGCTGCGGTGCTCTATCTGAGCACGTTAGCAGACAAGCGATTTGGGGTGCAAGCATAAAACGCCCTTTTAGAAAGGAGACAGTCCGAACAAATTACGGATTCAACAAGCACACTTGCCTTAACTGCATTAGCTTCCATCTTAGAGCCAGCATTTCAAAAGTGTTTACCGAGATTTTTACAGGCTTCATAAATTTTGGGTATTCTATTTTTTAATCTATCAATTATCTTTTATATGGTCCGTACCATGTTTACATGCAATAAAATCAAATTCCAAGCATAGATAATTCCTTTTGCCATATTACAGGGGCATATGGCTAGTTCAGGAGAGGAAAGGGTGGTTTGTCTATCCTGAGCTTCTGAATCCTGGTTTTGTCGGTCTGAATGGGCCACATGTACCCTATAGATTTTTATTTCGTAAATACATGTATTTTTTCCATGAGTCACGGCCTTGATCCAAAAATTTATATAAGTGCACTTATGATTAATCATTTAAGATCAATTTTTGGGGTAAGGAAAAATCATCCTTGCAGATTTTAACTGTGAAACCACTTTGGGTTGGTTATAAAGAAAACGTGCCAGTGTGGGGTGCTCAAAGAACACTGGATTGGGACTATCTTCCAAATGGATGCCAAATATGTGGCATAAGTAGCAATGGTGGAAGCATGTATTCCCAGAGTCCCAACTGTAGAGCAGTGTGCTAAGGACATAGGCTTTGTAGACTGCCATGTTGGTTGTCAGGTTCTTAATTATTCATACTCTCTGGTTTAACTTGAAGAAACATTTGGAGCATTTTGCAGACTTGGCAATTCAAGTGTTGAGTTCAGCTTCAGGGGCAGGTACCCTGAGGCTGTGGATCCTAGGAAGGTTAATTTCTCAACAACTTCAAGTGCCTGGTCTTTTCCCTTAATGCTTGGCAGCTGATCCACCTCATCTCAGTAGCTTGGTCTTCTTTATGAAAACTGTGTATTTATATTGCAGTGTCCTCTTCAGCTTTTAGAGGTGTTCCTCCGAGTGAGCTATGATAGTGGTATCCGCAGTGTTGAATAGTCTCTGCTCAAAGTATCACAACTTTGGTATTTGCAATTTGGAGCGAATGTACACAATGTTGACGGAGTCCCTGGGAGCGAGTGAATAGCAAGAGGGCAAAGATGTAGCAAGTTGAGGTAGGTAGGAGTTTTGTTTGTAGGTACCAGCCTACTATGCTGGAAGCAGGTGACGTCAGCACGACTTTGATTCGAAAGCGACACTGTGGACTGAAAGACAATTTAGACAAGCATTGGAAGTTGTGCTGAGCTTGGAAGTAAATAAAATAGGTCTAGGCTTGATTTACTGCTTTGGAGTGACCAGAGTGGTCGACTGGCTGAATTCTTTGTTATTGTTTAACGTCTTCGACTGTTTTTCTTCCCACCAGTTGGTTATCTCCCCCCTAATTTTATGAAGGCACAATTTAATATTCCAGCCAGGGTTCCTATTCTGATTGTACCTCCGGGAAACTGTAATACCATCTTGGGAAGCAGAATAGAGCAAAGAAATGGTACAGAAGATCCAGGACATTGTAAGGATAAGGACACAGCCCTGATTGACTCTACATCAAATTAAGGAGACATCACATCTTACCGTCGGAGCTGTTGGTCCCTCTAATAAAGTTATGATTAGATTTGATGGCGATGCATAGGTGGGCATTTTAATGGATTCTATAATGAGATCCTGTAAATTGGTAATTCTGTAATCATCTGAAACTGAATTGGGGGTCAAAAGTGAAATCATGCCATGATAAAGTTAAGCATTACAGGTGGATAAACATTGTGGACTTGGGGATATACACCAAAGACTGAGAGCTTTCCAGGTCACTGGTGGCATAATGTGCACTGAATCAAAGTCAATTAGAGTACCAAGACAAAATCTGTTCTGTATACAGGCATGCATTTTATTGTAAACACCATGATAGTACAGTATAATGTGGGCATAAAACAGCAAAGCAACATATCTACAAACCCTTAACTTAGATACCAGTAACTCTACAATGTCTACACTACCAATGTCACATGCAAAGGAAACTATTCAGTGACTCTGGTCTCTAAGACTCCTTCTCTCTCATTCTGCCATTGTGTCTGAAATGAAATCATTTTTCTTTTTTCTTGCAGTGATGCCTCTACATAACTGATATGAAAAATGACCGTCTTCTGACAGTTCTAATGCTGTCTAGCCACAAATTTTGCTTGGTGAGAAGTGTTGGGAGTGGAAAATGTGTACTGATTTTTTTTGGTAGTGCAATGCTTAATATTTATATATCATCTAAGGACTGAAATGAGTCTTGACGTTACAAACAATGATAAATCTTTTAATACCATAGCTCAGAAAAAAAGGTCCCACTGACCTCATGATATATCTTATAGGATCTAGCTCACCCCTTTCATTTGATATATAACACAACCAGTAATGAATACGACCAACCAACAGAAAGAGTCAATGGCAACAGACAAAACCTTACAGCTGTAGCTCATCCAACCTCAGTCTGCTGTGGGTGCTTGGCTGGTCCCAATTGTGGTTCTGATATCAGAAGTGAATTTTATTTTCAGTATTCAGTTAATCAAATATATCATTGTTGAATCCAATAGCAAAAATAAATGCACCAATACTAAACAAGAAATATCTGACAGACATACATGATACTAAAGTATCCTAAGTCCTTCCCTTGAGAATGAATAAGATTGCCTATTTGATGATTACGTTGAGACAACTGCTGTAAAAAAGGTTGATTCCCACACCAGATATTCAGAACTTGGTGTCTTTATCAAATAGGGCCAAGGTCACTCTTGAGCTGATAAAATTCTAATACGGCTATGTTTCCTTAAGTATTTTTAAACGACACACACAAGTTCAATTTTTTTCAAGCTTTGTTTTTTTTTTGTTACCCCTCTCTCATAGGTGGCGCCAGTGCAGCAATATCAATACAATAGTAACCTTGACCTTTTAAGCTGGGTACACAATTACTTACCACTACCAGAACCATAAATAATGGAATAAATTATTTTTTCTTTACAAAATAAACTATAATGTTCATTTAAATAACACATATGGTCATACTCTTTGCTGAATACACTGGGCACAGTCATCATGTCAGCAAAAATCTGTGTTGTCATGGATTTAAAATTACATTTATTAAATAAAGTACTATGGTTTACAAGATTAACAAAAATAAGGTAATGTGGTCTGCTTACAGTAATAATATCATATAAACTGAAATTTACACACCACAGCTCTCAAATGCAATGGGTCTCAGCTTAATTTAATGGTAATATCCTAATGGCAAGACTGCATCACAGTTATTTACAAACTGCCCAACACTCAGGACATTTTTTGGTATACACATACATGTGTTACTATGGCAACATACTGCATCACTCTGCCACTGTGACAACTCACAGATTCGCATGGTACATCTTTAACAAAGCAAGCATCTAGAATTCCCCACTGTGCAAGGACATGTCATTGTATCTACCTGGCACTTACGATAAACAGGGACATCTGCTGCTATGCCAATATTTATAAATTCTAACAGTGGTCATATGTCTGTTACTGTGACAAGATCCAGAACCTGCTGTATAACATGACTTATATTAAACCCTGCTTACATGTAGTATTCTTGTGAAAGAAGATATCCCTCTTGATGCCGACATCAAAAATTTCTCATTGTCTCATGCTCAGGGTAATATCTAGAATGATAGTTCACATCTGTAACTTTTTATATTCACTGACCCGATACACCCTGTAAAAGACCATCTGAATATCAATAATGACTAGTCATAACATTTAAATGCAAAACAATTAGTCTTTGGCAGATGATCCAATACTAAACAACAAAAATTTTAATGATTCTGACAGAATGAAGAAAACAGCATGGCAATGCTGAGATATTAGAGAAGCCCTCCAAAACAGCCTCTTGGGAGAAGAAACGGAGCTCTTTTAGACATAACTGTTATGAGTGTGTAATCATGGGAACTACTGAGCACATCAGATGTATGGCTGCCAGCCAGGGAAGAGCCTGCTGAGGTTGCTGGCACTACGTGCCTGCTGGATGAGCAGGTTCACCTGGCCGCTGACGCTGAGCTGTACACCATCCTCCACACCTTGCAGCTTCTGTTGAAGTCTCATCAACACCCGCTCTGCAAACTTGTTCACATCCTCAGAGGGGGCTAAAAGGTGAAAAAAAAACACTAGGCTTACACAAATCCTGATGTAACTGAATGATAAACAAGCAACTAGAATATCAGCAAAAGCTGACAAAAGCCCTCAGCCAAAACAGTGTTTAGAGGTGGTAACAGTAACAAGTACTAAATATCTGTTCTCACATGGATGTATATCTGTACATGTCTCAGTTATAAATTTAAAATGGAGAGGTATATACCATGATTCATGACAATCCACCAAATGCTTCCTGAAAAATAAGCTTCTAAGTTATATTCTATTATAAGCTCTGTGATCTTGAAAAGTAGGTCAAGGTCACCCATCTTCGAACATGAACAAGATCTTTGTTGATATACATCTTCACCAAAGAAATAAAATTCCTATTGTGAATCCTTTTAGAGATATCCCGCTCACAAGGCCAAAGTTGAAAAATCCAAGAAAAATTCAATAAAAAATCAGAAATTGCAGGTGGCGCCCCCAAACTTGTGCAGCAGTTACAGACTATCAGTCCCTATGATCATAGTAAGTATTGTGAAAATCCATCCAATGGTTCCTGAGAAATAAGCTTCTAAATGTTTTTTCTATAATCAGCTCTAATACGTAGAAAAATAGGTCAAGGTCACCCATCTTCGAACTTGACCAAGATTTTGTCAATATACATCTTCACCGAAAAAATAAAATTCTGACGGTGAATCCTTTTTCGAGATATCCCGCTCACAAGCCCAAAGTTGGAAAATCCGATAAAAATTCATTAAAAATCAGAAATTGTAGGTGGCTCCACGAAACTAGTATAGCAGGTACAGACTATCAGTCCCAATAATCATAGTAAGTTTTGTGAAAATCCACCAAACGGTTCCTGAGTAATAAGCATCTAAGTGTTTTTCTATAATCAGCTCTAAAATGTAGAAAAATAGGTCAAGGTCACCCATCTTCGAACTTGACCGAGATTTTGTCGATATACATCTTTACCGAGGAAACAAAATTCTGACGGTGAATCCTTTTCAAGATATCCCGCTCACAAGGTAAAAGTTAACGGACGCCGGACGGACGGACGGAAGGATGGACGGACAGCTTGGGTGACGACAATAGCCCATCAGCCTAAAGCCTGAGGGCTAAAAAGAATTGTTCTCATCTCTGACAACCCTGAAAACAACACAATTCACTTTATAAGAAGAATATTTGTCAATTCCAAATTTTATAGGAATTTTATTTATAAATCATTGGTTTGAGTTTAGTTAAAAGAAATCATTGACAAAAACGGAACACCCATGGCAATATATTAACATATATTTATATAAAAAAGGCACTTGCTGTTTTACAGATAATATAATTTCACAAAACCTGCATATAAAGAAATTAAGGTAATATTCTTAAAGATTATCACATGTCACCTAGAAAACATTCTCTGTGAGATATGGAAGTCTCATTCCAGTAATTGCCCTACTGACCTCCTGGTGTCATATCTGCATCAAACAGTATAGTGTCTGCGGTGGTGTTGAGCTCAGATGCCTCTGTGAAGGTGCGGTCTTTGCGCTGTTGTCTCTGGTAAGCCTTGAGTGGAGACAGGGACCAGCTGTACAGTGGGTCATACAGTAACACCTGTAGGATGGTCAGGAGAGCTTCCTGCGAGCCACGCATCACCTCCATCGTCTTCTCACAGCACCTGCAGGGTCAAAGGTCACAGTTTTATTAATAAAAGTGATTTCACAGGTAAAAAGCTAGAAACAGGCTAAAGACAAATATTATAAACAAGGGCCTTTATTAAGCTTTTATGATTGAATTTTTCATAAACAGATTCACAAAAGATTTAGCTAAATTCTCAAAATGACATATTAGAAGAGTAGGATTTAATATATGGTCAAATGCAGGGATACCCTTCCCTTCTAAAAGTTCATACATTTCTCAAAGACAAAGCAACTATTATTAACTAGAATATCAGCAGAAGCTGACAAAAGCCCTCAGCCAAAAGAACAGTGTTTAGAGGTGGTAACAGTAACAAGTACTAAATATCTGTTCTCACATGGATGTATATCTGTACATGTCTCAGTTATAAATTTAAAATGGAGAGGTATGTACCATGATTCGTAACAATCCACCAAATGCTTCCTGAAATATAAGCTTCTAAATTTTATTCTATTATAAGCTCTGTGACCTTGAAAAGTAGGTCAAGGTCACCCATCTTCGAACTTGACCGAGATTTTGTCGATATACATCTTCACCAAAGAAATAAAATTCCTATTGTGAATCATTTAAGAGATATCCCGCTCACAAGGACAATGTTGAAAAATCCAAGAAAAATTCATTAAAAATCAGAAATTGTAGGTGGCGCCTCAAACTCGTGCAGCAGTTACAGACCATCAGTCCCTATGATCATAGTAAGTATTGTGAAAATCCACTAAATGGTTCCTGAGTAATAAGCATCTAAGTGTTTTTCTATAATCAGCTCTAAAATGTAGAAAAATAGGTCAAGGTCACCCATCTTCGAACTTGACTGAGATTTTGTCAATATACATCTTCACCAAAAAAATAATATTCCTACGGTGAATCCTTTTAGAGATATCCCGCTCACAAGCCCAAAGTTGAAAAATCCGATAAAAATTAATTAAAAATCAGAAATTGTAGGTGGCGCCACCAAACTTGTGTAGCAGGTACAGACTATCAGTCCGAATAATCATAGTAAGTTTTGTGAAAATCCACCAAATGTTTACTGAGTAATAAGCATCTAAGTGTTTTTCTATAATCAGCTCTAAAATGTAGAAAAATAGGTCAAGGTCACCCATCTTCGAACTTGACTGAGATTTTGTCGATATACATCTTAACCGAGGAAATAAAATTCTGAGGGTGAATCCTTTTCAAGATATCCTGCTCACAAGGTAAAAGTTAACGGACGCCGGACGGACGGACGGACGGACGGACGGACGGACAGCTTGGGTGACGACAATAGCCCATCAGCCTAAGGGCTGAGGGCTAAAAACTACAAAGCTTACCTCAAGAGCCAAGTCTCCTCAAAACTGATTTGAAATTTTTCATTTTTTGGTATAATGTATGTTATCATCACTAAACCACAATCAACTCATCCATGATCATGGTTTTAATAACTGGTGTATCTTGTTTGTGGAAACAATATGCAATACCTCAAAACTTATGGAATAAAAAATTCTTAATTTCCACAGACTTGACCTTGAAGATTTATGCTACAAAGAACTTGGCTGAGATGAAATGTGTATACAATTTGAGGCAAAAATATAAAATACTTTAACAGAGATATCAAGTCCACGAACATTTTACATTCTGGTTGATCTGACCTTGAAGATCAAGGTTAAGGTCAAAAGTGTTTGAGCATATCCATGATTTTTGCATAAACATGTGTGTTTCTAATTTCAGAAAAAAATGATGCAGTGCTTTACAAGTTATCATATACACAAGAAATCCTACAAATGACAGACAACAGGACTGAAAACAGTGTCTCCCCTGGAGATGCTGGGAGACATAGTTATAACCATTTGCAGGGGTGGGCTGTTCTTACCGCCTGAAGACACCCTCAACTCCTGTAATGCCCATCCCATCAACAACATCCCGGGTCAGACGGAAAGGAACAGTCTCTGGTGTAGGCAGGATCTTTCCTTGTTCAAAAGCAACTCCTGTAACACACACTGCATTTGCATGTCTAAGGAAAAACAACAAAATTTTATCTCAAACAAGAACTTGGGAGTATTTGTATTCTCTGTACAATGCTGGCAAAAGTATATTGTATGATTACACATGATTAGAAATATAATTCAATCTGGGAAGCATAATATTTTTTTAAAGAGGATTTGCATATTCAAAAGCACCATTTATTTAGAGAGACAAGGCAAAATTATTTAGTTACTCAAGTGACATTAGAATTCTGGAAAAAAATCCATATTTTGCAACACAGTTCAACATGTAATTATTAATCAACCAGTAGTAAACATGTTTTGAAAATTGCTCATTAAGGAGAAATCTGTCTGGATGAACTCTATGCCTTACCAACTTGGACGTGTCTCAAATTTAAGCAACTCACCAAGGTCAATGTGAATGACCTCTCCAGAGTTATTATCTATCAAGATATTCTGGACATGACGATCACCAAGGCCCAGTATGTAACCCACTGAAAAGTCAAAGTAAACATGGTTTGACCAGTCAGCATACAAATCATGACACACTTTACACCACAGATAAGCCGTAGTATCTGGTAATTAGCAGCAGAACAAAATATTTTCAAGCGTCATAATGTATTAACATTTGTTAAAATTTTTTTATCCTTAAAACCTAACTGTCATAAAGTAGTTTACATTGCACACAGTGACTTGAAGATTGTGAAGACCAATAACCCTCATCAAACTAGTCTACAGTATATTACAGTTAGGTTATCTTTCCATTAATCGTGTAAAAATTTACTTTAATAAGAAAATTTCACAGGTTAAATGCAGTGCCAGGTATTGAAAGACTTGCCAATAACAATGTGCCTTTATCTCCAAACCTGTTAATCATTTATCTAAAATTTTTATTTATGAGGCTATTAAAATTGAATTTTATACAATATCATCAGAGAGGAGTAGTTTCAGACTAGCACAAGTAAGTTTCTGGTTTGTTGACTTGTGTGTACTTATGTATATTATATTAGCAGGAGGTTCTGGTGACCTTGACCCACCTATAGAGTTGGTAGCTAGGCTGCGAGTGTAGGCTTGTCTTTTCTCATACCAGTCTGTTGGGTCAGGGAACTTTTCCAGGAAGAAATGTCTCATGACAGGTCTGAAGAATTTACAACACTCCTTGAAAGCCCTGAGTTTGTCTTCTGCTGAATAGCTCTCCCCATGTACACTCTGAAATTAACATGACACCTTTGACGACTAACATCTCCCTCTGACAAAAATACTGCAGCTCAGAATACAGAAGGGCAACAAACACAAATAGAATCAAATCAAAACTTGTTGCATCAAACTCAAAACAGAAAAGCTTTACATGCCCCAGTTTTGACTTTAAACAAAAGGTAGATACAATATACTGTGATTTACTATATATGTATAATCTTTATATATAAAACACAGTTCAGATGATATCTGATATATCCTGATAATTTAAAATCTGATCTGACAAAGAGTCATCATTCTTTGTATGATTCTGTACTCCTGAACATATAGTGAAATCCATCACAAATTTGTTTGTAGCAAGAGAGATTTTGGGTTTTAATAGCTTTTAAGTTATTTGGTCTTTTTTCTGACACATGCTGAAAACAGGCTTGGACAGCATTGAAAGGGAAGACTTGCATCCTGAAAGTATCTTTAAGTTTTCTTGAAAAGAAATGTAGTTTGAGCATATTAAGTGCATGATTTTAATTTATTTCTGGGATGTATGGATCCATAACTGGAAAATCAGATATCAATACTTACGTTCATAATCCGGCGGCACTTGGTGTAATTGTAGTCTTGTGGGTGGTAGCGTTCATGAGCACCATTTGGACCAATAAGATAGGATGCAAAAGGCTGCGTGCCCTCACACCATTCTAATATTCCACTACACTGTGACATGGGTATGACCTGAGAACATAAACAAGGTCTCAACATTGACTGCAATTAAATCTGGCCTCTATACTTTTATTTTTAGGTTTTTAGTAATGATATCTAGAGGTCATAAGCTATCAATATGAATATAGTAAGAAAAGCTAAATTCTTGAAAAAAAGATTAAATGTTTAAATAGCTATTCATTCTTATTAAACATGCCACCAATTTTATATTTTACAATGTTCTGAGCAAAAGAGAACATTGTGCATTTTCAAAATCTGAAAGAAGTGTGAAGAAATGTACACAAGTGACCAATAGTATATATTCAGGTCATGACCTAGAACAAAGATTAAAAATATGTTCTTCCTTTACCTTATATGTACGTATCAGTAAATTCCTAAGCTTGGTGTCCCTGTTATGATGAAGGAGCTGATTGACTAGCTGGAACACCTGCTGCATCACAGCATCCTGACGCATGTCATCTTTACCCTAAAGATAATAAAACACACCTGTAGTAATGTACAGGTATTATTATAAACCACACCTGTAGCAACACACCTGTTGTACTAAATAAAACACACCTGCATCATAACAACAACACATACCTGTAGTATTGTAATTAAACACACTGGCATCATGACAACAAAACACACCTGTAGTACTGAATTAAACACACCTGCATCATAACAACAAAACACACCTGTAGTACTGAATTAAACACACCTGCATCATAACAACAAAACACACCTGAAGTACTGTAATTAAACACATCTGCATCATGACAACAAAACACACCTGTAGTATTGTAATAAAACACGTGCATCATGACAACAAAACACACCTGTAGCATTGTAATAAAACACATCTGCAGCACAACAATGAAACACATGTAGATTCACTGGCAGCACTGTAATAACATAAACTACAGCATCAGTAAAATACACCTGCAGCACAACCATGAAATATCTCAATAAAACTTGCTGCATCATCATAAACTAAACAGCATCACAATGAAACACACCTGCATCATCATAATACTATGGTTATCCCACTGTAACATCAACTCCTTGTGTCACCAAATATCCAGTTGATGACCATCTTTCAGCATGATGTCAAAATACATGGACCTTTTCATCACATTTTATTTTAAGCCATTTCAAAATATCTGAAAGCAGAGCTAAACCAATATCTCCCGAGTTACTAATCATCACAGTGGTTTTCAATGATATCACGTAAACACAGCACACTTTACCTGATAAACAACAGTTCTACTGTATTTTATGTATTTTTCATGCCTCAAATTTCCATACCTTCACTAGCTGAGTCCTGTTTATCCCATCTGATCCTAAGCAAATGACTTTCTTTGGCAGGTTGATTCCTCCAATCAGCTGGTAGTTAGCCTGGTATTTGACCACATGCACAATGTCTTTGTATTCACAGGTAGGATCCACCTGAACAGAAATCCAGAAAGGATTCATCACATGTTCCAGCAAACATCAACTCTGATTATTGATTTAAATAAAATGTTCCGAAACATGTTTCAACTACTTCAAAGTTATCATGTAAAAATAAAACAGAACAAAAAAGGAAATACTAACCTACTACATTCAAGAGAACATGTAAAAAGAAGATAAACAAGTTATACATCCAGATCAAATGAAAAACTGCATATGAAATGATACATGTGCAATATAATTATATAAGCTCCTTATGAAAACAGCCTGTTCAAATTTCACCAAATACCTATAAATATATTTAGTTTAAATATTTTAAAATATTGTGTAATAATAAAATAAAGTATTGCTTATTATATTCTATAAATAAAATTCACTGATACCTTCATGTCTCTGGTCAGTATAGCCACATCCTTTAACTTAGAAATCTTTGTTAACATCAGGGAGGATGGCATTGGTATCGGTCCTGCAAACAATGGTATCTAAACATAAAGTTTGAATTTACTAGTTCTGACCATTGCAATCTGTTCCTTGTCTATGAACAGAGAATGGACCTCATTACATATGCATTGTGTTTGCAAAGAATTGAACTCGGGGATGATAGTTTAAAGGCAAACACTGATTGTGTGTTTCATTAAAGTCTATTGACTTTGTTATTGATACGTTATTGTTAAATATTCATAGTAATCAAATATCTAGAAAGTTACAGAAGTAACACTTAAATCTAAGACGTATACATATGTATACTGCCAATTCCATAACAAGGCCCATCTACAAGACTGGCTTATAAATATTACAATGAATGTTATTCAAAGCACTGACTTGTCTCCCGTTTGTGCTGTTCCACATTGAGGTAAGCCAGCTCAATATAAGCAAGGGCAAGCTTCTCAGCATTGGCCACGATATCACCTCGGTTAGATTTCTTAAGTCTGGCTACCATCAGCTTTGCTGCTGTCACACGCTCCTAACATCAAGAAAAAAAATAACAACTATAATGTTTTACAAATTTTGACTTAATAAGTTATGAAAGTTTTAACTTAAAATCAGCTCTTACCCAGAAGATCCTTAGTCCTTTGCTTGTTTACTTACCAGTTACCTTGTTAATACTGGTTTCATGCTTGAGTTCACATATTAACATCTTTGCCAATTTTCAAATCAAAATATTAACCAATTTCACACAGACCTATGGTCATGATCAAATAAACCTCAATTAACATTTCAAATTATGACGGCACTGCCAGCCTGTGTACAGTACTCTTCTTATCATATACTTAAGATTTCAACTTATATTTCTCCATCACAAACTTGTGATTTTAGAACAGCATTTTCCAAATACTGTGATGTTTAGGGAGAAATCTCCATTAGTTGAATAAGATTACCTCCTCATCACTGGGCTGGGCATCTTGGCTGGAGAGCTTTCCTCTTCTTTTCTGCATCATCATCTCCTTGTCTTTGTTCTGGTGTGCCAAGGCCAGAAGTATGAACAGACTGTGGTACGGGTGATCCAGAGCACAACGCTCTATCAACTGCGTAATAAGTATTAGAGACTGATATAGCAAACCTTTCAATGTTGTCAGTATACCCTTTTACATCCACATTTTGATCATATAAAAAGATAAGTCTGGCCTATTGGTGGCTTAGTCTTCTGAATGTGATTGAGATGAGCAAAGGATGAGAATGAGTGATTTATATGCACAGGGCTCATTACCCGTCATTGAAACATTAAGGACATATCTCAGATCATCTATACCCTAGAAACACTAAGAGCTTATCTTTGAGCATGTATACCACTGAAACATTAAGAGCTTACCTCTGAGCGTCTATACCACTGAAACATTAAGAGCATATCTTTGAGTGTCTATATAAATTTCTATTCTCTAAACTGTTGAATCAAAACCTTAAATTTCAGTTTAAGACAGAATCATGATAGAGAAAAAAAAACCACTTTTGAGATTTTGTCATGCAGTTTCATATTAGTTCATTAAAAATGAATTACTCTTACTTAGGGCTTCAAATAGTGTACCTTTTAAAAATTTAATCTTTTTTAATTGTTTCAAAATTATGTGAAGTGAATGAAAAATAAAAAAAAATATGTATACTATCAGAAAGATCACTGTATCAGGTTTAAAATAATGTGTACTTTATGGGGTCTAATATGAATATAAACCATTTTTGGATAGAATTCAGCGGTGATGCTACCTTAACTATCTTTCTGAAATCTAACAGACAGACTGACTAACCTGGTTCAGTGTTGTCACAAATAAGCTGCAATGGTGGTTCTTAGTGGTCATCCTGGCAGCCAGCTGGTACATGAGGGGCAAGAACTTGTGGGATTCTACTTTGACCACACCATCCTAAAATTAAAGTTTGTATTTAAAATAATGTTACAAGACATCCATCAAATAGACCATGTCCATTATAGTGGGGTTTGTATGTGCAGTTCTGAAAGTTGTAACCAGATCTATTGGACCACTGGATATTGGACATTTTTTACTTTTTTTATTATTTTGGTTTTGGAACTAACCAAGAGCTTTAATTATACTGTATCTGACTAAGCCAAAAGGAAACCAGGTAGGAAGCAATAAAATGACAAGAAATGTCTGGCATCAGGGATACAAAAGTATTCCCAGACATTGGGCATAACAAATGAAAGAACCATTCATCTGCAGCATATTGACATGAAGAGTTTAGGTGTCAAACTTTTGTTACATGTTTTGCATGTCCACATAAGAAATTACAGGATAAAAATGTACTTCAATAAAATTGTGTATGTATATGATGCAGTACATCAAGGCGAATTATCAGGGGATATGTTAATGTTCATTGCTGGGTTTATAAATAAAATACTCTTATAAGGACAGTGGACTGCATAAAATGTATCCTAATAACTGCTCCTTGCAGCAATATAACAAGGGACCCATGGGTCACTGTGCTCAGCTGAAGTTGACCTTGAAGGTAAAAATCTAAAATAATATCAAATGGAGATAAAGTGTAAGAGGAAGAGGTAATAAAGGCGATGGTTGGTTTATATGATTGGTTTGTATTGATGAGCAAGAAATTGTTGTAAATAATATTTTGTGACCTGACCATGTGTTTCCTAATGTTGAAACTGAAACATGTGAGCAGTTTGTGAACAAATGATCTGTACTATTACCATGATCATTATTTAGCTTTTTGATTAACTGTTGACATTTCAGTAGTTTACACATTTGTTCAATTGAATCTATTTTTTTGTATAATATATATTATTAAATATATATATATTTTTTTATTAAATGTATAGTTGAAATATAACTAATAAACAACATAAAACAGGGAAAATAAAGCCTGATCTCATATTCTGCTGAGGCAGGAAAATAATGAACAAATATTTGTATTAAATCCTCATTTTTTTATCACATCAATTTTTTTTTAATTTAAGTTTATATTTCTATACATTTCCAATATAACATATATATCTGAATATAAAAGTTGATTCATAATTCTCAATTGCATCATCATAAATCCAATCTTTTCAGATAACACCATATCATGCATACAAATGTTTATTTATTTTTCACCACAAAAATATATCTTTTAAATCTGCAAAACAATAAATATCTAAATTAATACTTGATTTAGATTTCACAATTTTTAATTGCGTCTTTATTTATCCATAATGTGCTTCATATTTTATAAATTTTAACATACTGATAGGTTCAATTATATTTGTTAAAATCATTTAAAAGAAAACCGATATCTTTAAAAATTCTACATTACACAACTAGCATCTTCTGGATTACACCTTGAATTACTTTTTCAAGGAAAGTTTTTGCATATCAGATTGGAAACAGCATTACAATTAAGGAGATACAGTGAAAACAATAACAATTACTGCATAACACTTGGTGGGTTGGGTTTGTGGGGGGGGGGGCCGGTTGATTGGGATGATGATATGAGAATAACTGTACACCTGTCACAGCAAGGGATCTCCCCCAGTGACTGTAACAAATCAGAAACTCTGGCATAGCTGACTTCCAGTGACCTGGAGTGGGACCCTGCATCTGTAATCTGTAATCAAAGCAAATGACTACAATAGAGCCTCAAGAATAAAATCAATAACTAGCTTAATTTTCACGCTTCTATTTTCAAATTTCAGATTCAAACAAATTAAATATTTATGTTTACATGCTGTGAAAATTAAATCAATGGTACTTACAGGAAAAAAAAACGTGCCATGCTCAAAGTTGGGCAAAATTTGTTACTGATTTTATTTTTTTTGCTAATAACTTAAAAAATTTACAAAATTCAGGTCTAATTTTAGGAAAACAATTGAATTTTAATTAAACATATATATATACTTGGGAAAATAGACTCTAGTTTCAAAATTTTTCATGTTAAGTGATCAAATTTCTTTCATGATTATTTACAACATTCATTGTTTGGGCCCATAACTTTTTTAAATTATAAAATACAGACCTAATTTCTGGCATGTACATAGGAACTATATAGAGGATTATTTATGGTAAATATGAGGAAAAACAGATGAGTGGTTTTGATATTAGGCAGTCCTGAAGTGTGAAAATAGGTTTTTAATAAAAAATTGAAGTTTTCCTTAATTTCTCAAAGGAACAAAGTCGTACAGACCCAGTTTTCGGCTTGGTAGGAGATCTTGGGGACATCTAACATTATGCCAAATTTTGGATCCCTAGGTCTTACGGTTTCAAAATGTGCCACATCTACGGACACACGGATGCACGGACAGACGGACGGCACGACAGATGGACAGACGACAGACAATGGACCACGACTATAGCTCAGATGACTTATAGTCAGCTGAGCTAAAAATGGTTTACCAGTTGTAGTAAAAGTGCCAAACTGACTCGATAAGGCCTGTGAAAGGCTACATGCTTCAGCTGTACCTAATTTTATTGAAAAATTTCCGATACCTCTTACAATCTTTGCTGGAATCTTTTTACATGAAATTTACTGAATGATAATCAGTTTAATATATCATTCAATAAAGACTGTATTTACAGTTGAGCATGGTTTAACTGAACACAGTTTATCCTAAAAAATGTTTATCTGAAAATGAAACATGTTATATGAAATAATGACTTTTTCCGAAAATTTTCATGAAAGCATTTGTCAATCAGAAATGACTGTTTATTGATTATGATCAATACCGTATTTGTACATGGTGCACAGTTAATAGAAGAGCCACCCTGTGTTCAAAGGGAAACAATGTTACCACTGCATGGGATGTAAAATAAATGGAACAACCACATGCAACACCGGGGTATCTGGTTTTGAGAGGCCCAGATGGACAGATTCTTGTGGACAACTGCAAATTCTCTCGCTGTGATTCCCAGTATAATCTTATTAAGGTGTGTAATAACAGAGACTGCGCATGTCCCACATGATTATGGCATCTAGGATATGTCGTAACACAACCCGTGTACCGGCGATGTTTTCAATTGTGTTTATTGTTTCGATGTGATCTTTTGTTTTGTCTGAAAAGCCTGATGATGTATTTTTTAATTCACGCCAGCCTTAAATAGAAGCCGGCTTTGTTAAGATGCCGGCTCAAAGCAGGGTCTGAAAAAAATAAAAAGCTGGGCGTCTGATCAAGGAAATACGGTAGACTGTAATATTTATTCTAGATCCCATAAAATTAGTGCATGCATGAGCATTATGAATCTTTTTTATTAACTACAGTAACTGAAAGTGTATTATCAAAGTCTATGTAGTGTTTCTCCTGGGCTTAATTTCAAAAGTAGGTATTGTGATCGGTGTTGTGATCACATATTTTACACACAACTGTTTATCCGAATGTTCCTTAATCCGAACAAAACCTTTTCTCCCGACGTGTTCAGACGTATGGTGCCCTACTGTATTGTTATACTGATCTTGCCAGAATCAGAGCAATCAATAACTGTATTGGTTTTACTCATCATCAATGATCATGTGCCAGCCCCTCTGGGCATGTGTTTTTTTACTAACCTTAATGATTTGATTTATTTTCAGGTGAGATGCATTATCAAACCAGAGAGCGACAATCCTGAACACTCGCAGGTTATGCTGGTGACCATGTTGTACACAGCGGAGGTAGTAGTGGACCGCCTGCTCCAGGAAGCTGTACTTGTCGTCAACCAGCACCTTCAGTTCCTTCTCGTCAATCACACATTGCTTCTCCAGCATCTTGTAATACTTGGACCTAAAACACCACAGAGTGAATCACTGAGATGCTCATCATTCCTACTTTAAATAGCCATCATGGGCAACTCATGATTCTACCCTGGTCTCTGTCACTTCAGGTTCAATCGCAGACAAAATCTATAAATGGACTTTGCCTTAGCACTGCCCTCTAAGTAACTATGTGTCTTATTTCATGCTTTTACTTAACCCTGATTGATTCACTTATCACAAACATTTCAAAGACTTTCATTTGGTTACCATCATCTCTTTGTTATGGACTAAAACAAGGAAGTCATTTATCTGACATCAGTGAAATTAAAACCATGGTCCCAAGTCAGAAGCTGAAATAAATGGTTTATCACAAGTGAAAATAACACAGGCATGCACTCAACAGCAAAGATGGTAGAGGTAAGTAAATTAAAAAACAAAGTATATAGAAAAGTATCAGATGATCATGGGCTCCATACACAGATTGCAATAAGCTGTCAGCTGAAGGCACAGACAAACCAGTAGACAATGCGCTACATGGAGAATTGCAAATATATACAGACACAAACTGTATTGGAGGGAGCACTTAGCAAAGGAACAGCAAACATAGCAAATGACAAGGCAGCCAAATCAGAAATAATTCCCTGACTTTTAGCTGGTTTGCAAAGATAAACCAACATGCAAAATTCAAATTTGTTCTCAAAAACACCATTTTACTGCTAACCAAAATCAAATCCTTATTTTAAAATTGTAACTGGAATGCTGCAGCAAGCAAAGCAAACTGAATCTAGATATATGAAATTGTAATCTTCAGAACCATACACCCTGATATCAAGCATTTATCATGTGTATGATTTTATCAAACAATAACAATAAATGGTATCAATGGATCAAAGTAATTGCACTGTGCTCTGCCTTTGTAATTAGTAACCTGTACAGATTCATGTCCATATATAAAATGTTTTATTCGTACTATATATCTGTCGTGTTTAACTGTTTAGAAACAGTTGGAATGTCATTAATAGTTGGTGCTATATATATTTTGTGTATCTGCTCTGCATCAGCAACCTACATATGTGTACAAAAATCAAAGGGAAACAAGATTAAACCTACAAACACAAGACAACTTTAATTGGATGCCACAGTCTTCCTGCCTGATAATAAACTACAGTCATCATTAAAAATTCCCTGACTTTTCCCTGACTTACCTAATTATCACAAAGTTCTCTGAATTTTTATATTCCTGAATTTTCCCTGACCTTGAACCAATATTTTTTTCAAGGACTTTTCCGTGACCTCTGGCAACTCTGCCAGGTACAATATTATTAAACTCCTTTTTAGGTCGTCTTTGAGTTACAACATATTTCATACTGCTTTTTCCCAAAAAAAAAGACAATAAAGTACAGTACAGCACCAATTTACACAACAGACACTTTAACCCCCCTCCCCGTGAATGGTGGTTTTGTTAGTAAATGGATGTGAGCTTTTCTGTATTAATGAGAATATTCTCTGTTAGTATTCACATGCCAGAAGCCCCACTTACAAATTTTTCCCTGAGTAGGCCTATCATCACCCACTTCTGCCTCATTCTCGGTATCTAGGTCATGCCTCGTTTTGGTAGAGACACTTATTCAAGGGCGAAGTAGGAAGTATCGGGGGAGGGAGAGATGACTGTAATACAGAAAAGCTCACATCCGTTTACTAACAAAACCACCATTCATGGGGTCGGGAATGGGGGGTTTTATTACATAAACATCGATGTGAGCGTTTTCTGTATTAATGAGAAGAAACAGATAAACCATAGCAAGGGAGATACTGAACTGGAACCACGAGGATGAAGAGAATGCGGTCAGCAAGTAGTAGAAACCACAGCAGAAGACGACGGCTGCAGGCAGGTAGCGGGCCAAACAAGAGGAGACGTCGAGGAAGCTGTGCTGGTGACGTTAACGATAGTGCTGGCGGCAACCACGGGACCCATGGCATATAGGCCAGAGTCCTGCAGGCAGACGTCCTTGAGGTAAAATTGAGTAAACGTGGAAGGGGACTTCCAGATACCCATTTTGACCAGCGCGGCAGGAGACACGCCCAAAAGGTGAGCAAAGGAGGACGCTATAGCCCTGACCTCATGAGCCGTGACATAGAAGGACTGGAAGTCAGTCGGACATAAAAGAGTCATGGGCGGTGATGATAGCAGCCTTTATCCAGTTACTAATAGTAATAGGACTTATTTCTTTATCGGTTGCACCCAATTTGGAAGAAATAAAAAGTTTCTTACGGCCCTCCCCCCCCCCCCCCCCCCCCCGGGAGTGATTTGGTAGCCTTAAGATAGTACCTTAAGGCCTGGACGGGGCAATTCGTGGCGCCGAACCGGTACCGGCCATTGGGAACATGCCACGAAATTGCGGGGTCATCGTAAGACTGCGATTTATGATAAAAGTCCGGAGGAAAGTGGAAGTCCGCTGACGAACCGTCACCCGCAATTTGAGAAAATTTAGGATCAGCCATGAGAGCATGAAGCTCAGCTCGACGGCCAGCAGTGGCAAGCGCTAGGAGGAAGGCCATCTTACGCGACAGATGGAGCAGGTGCGTGGAGCAGAGCGGCTCATAAGGAGCGCCGCGGAGGTGTCGAAGGACCACGTCAAGGCGCCAAGAAGAAACCACGTACTGCGGGCGGGACGAACGAGCGCTGACCCCCTGGAGAAAATCTGAAACGACGGGATGACGGAGAACCGAATCCTGACGGAGGGGGCAAAGCACCCAATTTGGAAGAAATAAAAAGTTTCTTACGGCCCTCCCCCCCCCCCCCCCCCCCCGGGAGTGATTTGGTAGCCTTAAGATAGTACCTTAAGGCCTGGACGGGGCAATTCGTGGCGCCGAACCGGTACCGGCCATTGGGAACATGCCACGAAATTGCGGGGTCATCGTAAGACTGCGATTTATGATAAAAGTCCGGAGGAAAGTGGAAGTCCGCTGACGAACCGTCACCCGCAATTTGAGAAAATTTAGGATCAGCCATGAGAGCATGAAGCTCAGCTCGACGGCCAGCAGTGGCAAGCGCTAGGAGGAAGGCCATCTTACGCGACAGATGGAGCAGGTGCGTGGAGCAGAGCGGCTCATAAGGAGCGCCGCGGAGGTGTCGAAGGACCACGTCAAGGCGCCAAGAGAAACCACGTACTGCGGGCGGGACGAACGAGCGCTGACCCCCTGGAGAAAATCTGAAACGACGGGATGACGGAGAACCGAATCCTGACGGAGGGGGCAAAGCACAGAAAGAAGAGCCGCCTGATAGCTGCGAATAGTGGGGAAGGATAAACGTTTATCCTGTAATAAATGTAGCAGGAAATCAAGGAGCAACTGGACCGGCAGAACCAGCAGATCTATATGACGCTCCCTGGCCCATCGAGAGAAGATGAGCCAGCAGGAGTCATACACACGGTCGGAAAATCGTCGACTGGGAGCCGCTGCAAGAGCCACAACCGGTGTTGAAAACCCCTGATCTTTGAGCGATCCGACGACAGTAAGAAAGCGCTCAGAGGGTACGACCAAACAGCGCGAGGAAGGAGTGGAAGATCGACCGACAGCGGCAGGAGAATGGGCGGACAGACGAGAAATGAACGGCACCGAGGAAACCACTGAGCCGCTGAATGAAACGGAATGATCAGGATGAGGTCCATGAGAGGTGCCGCCGAGAGACGCAGGAGTAACCGCGGGATCAGGGCCGGGGCCGGGAACCAGGCCGGTCCAGGCGGACGGGGGCTCGCCGGGAGAAGGAAGCCAGGGTGACGTAGCCGTGGACTGGACGGAACAAGGAGCGAAGGGTTCGGGAAATCAAACAGGTCGAAATCCAGAGTCCCCCAAGCGCCGAAGATCCCCAGGAGAACCGGCGGAGGGAGAGAAACGGCTGTAAGGGTACTGAGGCGATCCCGGGAAAGGGCGTCGGCGAGGACGTTAATGGCGCCGCGGACATGACGAGCCTGAAGTGTAATACAGAGAGGGATACACAGAACGAACAGGCGATAAGTTTCCCGCAGAAGCGAGGGTGACCGAGTGCCACCCTGCCTGTTGATATATGCAAGAACTGTAGTGTTGTCCGTCATGACCAGAACATGACTGGCGAGGAAGCGCAGAGACCAGCATTCAATCACACGACAGACTGCTCTGAGCTCCAGAATATTGATATGGAGCAGACGCTCCCAAGGAGACCAGAGGCCAGTGTCCAAAGATCGGCCAGGTGGGCACCCCAGCCCAGCCAAGACGCGTCGGTAAAGATCGTAAAGGCGACGGTCTGCGTGAACGGGATACCGCAAAAGAGAAAAGACAGCCAGAGCCACGGGCGGAGGTCCCGCCAGGCCTGGTGGGCAGGGAGAATCGCTGGACGCTGAACCCAGGAGACGCGCGGAGTGCAGGAGCGACTGCACCAGGCGGCCCATAGGGACGAACGTGGCCGCCCAGTTGAGAGAACCGTGCAAGGAAGCCGCCAAATGGGAGCTGACACGACGAGCCGTCAGAAGGGAGCGGATAAGCCGTCGCAGACTGACCGTGAAGTCGAGCGGGAGAATTATACGACTGGCATGAGAATCCAGGACCACGCCCAGAAACTGAATGGTCTTGGTAGGGACCAGATGAGACTTCAGGTCATTGACCAGAAAGCCCAGATCGCAAAGAAGGGAAAGCACTTGGGCACGGTGGTGGAGAAGCAGATCACGAGAAGGAGCATGAACCAGCCAATCATCCAAGTACGGGAGGACGGATACCCCGACGGACCGGAGGTTAGTGGTCACAGCATGAACCAGGATCGTAAAGATCCAGGGTGCAATATTGATCCCAAACGAGAGGGCTCTGAATTGAAACATGCAAGCGCTGTAAGCAAACGGAAGGAACGGCTGAGACACAGGGTGGATAGGTACAAGGAAATACGCGTCCGTTAAATCAATCTTGAACACCCAGTCGCCCTGGCGGATGGTGCGGAGCACGGCGGGAATATTGAACATTCGAAAACGGGGTGGTTGAATAAAAGCATTCAGATCGATAATCGGGCGTCATTGCCCGTGTGGCTTGGGTACAAGAAAGATGCGGGAATAAAAACCGGGAGTTCTGGGACTGACCGGGATAATGGCGCCCTTCAGGAGAAGGGACTGAATGGCATCTTCAATGGAACCTTGGGCGGGGGAGTAACGAACGGAAACACCGTGCGGGGCGGAGGAGTGAAAAACAAAATTCGGAAACTGAAACGAATGGTGCTTAAAACTAGTTGATGCGATGTGATATGCTTCCAGGCCAGATAACAGGCCTGAAGGCAGCCGCCGACCGGGCTTGGAGAGTCACTTACGGCTGCGACCCCTCAGAGGGGATTTTCCACGAAAGGAGGAGGGCGGGCGAGACCCGGATGTCCGAGTAGACGGGCGGGTGGGAGCCAATGAGCGGACAGGAGCAGTACAGGATTGGTAAGGGCGAGACGCCTGTGAGGTCGGAGGGGGCGCCGACCGGAGGCGGGCCTGAAGATCTGAACGATCCAGGGCAGCCTTATACTTGCGGTATAGATGACCCCTGAGGAGGAGATATACAGATCCGAGAGCTGAACGATCCAGGGCAGCCTCATACACGCGAAATAGATGACCCCTGAGGAGGAGATATACAGATCCGAGAGCTCTGCGGGTGACAGCACAGGCTGTACGGAGCGAAGGGTGCGGAGACACACGGCGCGGCGGAGTAGGATACAATCCTCCACCAGCCGCCAGGCCAAGTGTTGTAACTCGGCACATGTGTGAGTGGAAGCCTGCCACATATTATTTAATATGGTAGGATCCAGAGAAATAGACAACAGGCTGGTAACGGCCTGAAGGTCGTTGACAACGCCGGCAGCCTGGCGGGCGAGAGCCTCCATATCCGAGAGCTGAGAATCGGAGAATAAAGCAACCTACTGTCAGAGAAGGGTTGATCAAGACCCAATTCCGCCCCCATCGGTTCCGATGGAACAGCGGGAAAGGCGAGAGACGGGACGAGCCTTTCAAGGCAGGTTGCCCCATACGCCTTATTTGACCATAAAGTACCGATCTGCCATGGGCGCCGCTCGCCAAGCGGCACCGGCGACCCAGATGATGAGGATATAGCGCCGCTGATGGCAGCATGATGACTGTCAAGTAGCCAAGCCGTCTCATGGGTAAATTCCATGCAGACCTGAGGCCCGTAAGTCGGCGCCGAGAGCATGGAAGGGTTCAGGTAGAACCCGGCGACGCGGCAGAGGCGGGCGGTGGCCTGAGGCGCTGGAAGGTCGGCCCGTCCGGTCAAGATGCCTGCATGGCGCGGCCCACCGGATCAAGTAGGTCAGACTACATGGTGCGCCATGCCTGTCTCTGCGTGTTGAGAGCAGTTCACTGATCCGTACCAGCCAGAGGTGCCTGATCTGTAAACACAAGCGGAGAACAGACGGACTGAGAATCAAGAGGGGACGAGGCCTCCGGAGCGGTCGGGACACATACGGGGTCCGTATCAGGAACCCCAGGGCGGGCGGGAGACGCGGACGGGAGGGGAACCGAACCATCGGAAGGACGGTCAAGGAGGCGGTTCTTTAGGGGGCAAAGGGACAGATGGCTGGGAAGGGGGGGATCACTTACCTGCGCCGGAGCCTGCGGGGAGCAAGTCACCTCCATCTGAATGGGACACTGCGGAGACAACAAAGGAGGATCGGCCGAAGACACCTGCCCCGGAGCGGCGGCCTGGGGTGCCGACTCGAGACTCAAGTTCGAAATCCGCCCGTAAGGATTCACAAAAACTGGAGAGAGCGTGAATGAGGGAAACGGCAAGAGCCTTCTCCGGGGGCCCGGGAGGGGCAGGGGCTGGACGCTTCCTGGAGGGGGCGGTTAGAGCCCTAGCCGGAGCCCCAATAGGGGTCTGGAGGACAGAGCCCAGGGAGGGAGGGAGGGACAGGGCCCAGTACGAGAAGTGGATCCGCAGACTGGGAGCGTAAGGCCACCCGACTAGACTCAGATGGAGGGGCGCCCCCCCTGCCCCCTGCCACCGGAGCAGAAGACAGCGCAGGAGAGGGCACAATGGGATCAAGGGCAGTCGACCATGCATGAAGTCGAGCCCATTTAGAGGGCAGCCATGTATGACAATAACAAGGGACCTATGGGTCACGACACTCAGCTGTTATATATGATAAAAAAATATTATTTAGAAATGAGGCACATGCTGGTTTTGTGTGGTAATAAATATAAGCTGTATTATGAGTTGTTGTTGTTTAGCTTATGTATGATTTTGATAGTACCTTTGGAGACAGGGAAGAGGATTGATTTCATTTATTTTATTAACAATTGGAGTACTATTGTCACACAGATTTTGACTTGGCCATATAACTTATAAGCAGAACATATAATATAAGAGTTTAACTATTTATTTAAAAAAATTACAAATATTGTCCCAAATATGATTTTTATTAAAAATAATAAGAGAATCATATGATTTTTAAAATGAAATATAACTGATATGATTATTAAAATAATATTAAAGATTATATTCATGAATGCATTCATGAATACATTTTGAAAGTATTTGCACGAGTATTCATATACTTTCATTTTTACCTGAATTCCCATTCTTATTGCAAGAAATTTTATAATGGAGTACATAATCATATTCGTGTTTGAATAAAATTACAAAGTATTCACACCATGTCTGGTATTTATTCAATTTTCACCAAACAATGATGTTGAGAATCCAGAATATACAAAATTCACACATTTAAATAATGATCATAAGTACCTGGTTTTATGGCTTTTATTTATATTAAAAATAACTGTAAAAAATTCATTTTGGACTAATTTCACATCAATCTACACACTAGACACAGTAGGAATCTAGATTAATATTATCAACTGCATCTTTGTCTATCATTAATTTCCTTCATATGATCCCTAATGATTAGTAATGAATAATATGATTTACTTCTTTATCATTAAAATTGAACTGAAAAATGCCATAGGTGACTGCATGGTGTTATTTGGAATATGTGACATTCTACCCATCGATACAAGATTCTTATATCATCAGTAACTGCAAGTTAATTTCCTGTTATTATAAACTAACAAATTCCTTTTCTATTTTTCTTTAATTTGTTATTAAAAACCAATACAAATTTATTAATTTGTTGTTTATTGTTATGTTGTTGGTTTCTGTTGGACACCTGGATCAACTGTGGCTGGCCATAAGCTGCCTGGATTCCTGTATGCCTCGCCTCAAGCGTGCATAATTTGATGAAAGGTCAACAAGGTCAACATACAGGTGACTCAAGAGGGGCTGGAGAGAGCCAAAGTCTGACAGGGTCTCATAAAAAACATTAATAAAAGCTACAATTTTTGGCCAATTTCTTTCAGCTTTCTAAACTAAAAAGCTGAAATCCTTATGTGTGCATGATATGAAAATCATATCAACAGTGCTCACGGGAAACAAACGTGCCATGGTCACAGTTGAGCAAAATTTAAGGTACTAATTTTATATTTATACTAATAACTTATAAAATTTGAAAAATTAATAACTAATTTTGGGTATTCAATTGAATCTTGATTAAATAATGTTACATCCCTGACAAAAAAATCTCTAGCAATGCCCTTGTTAAGGGAGTAAATATATTTCTTGATTTTTTACAAAGTGCATTATGTTTGGGCCCATAACTTAAAACAATTACGCAAAACTGACATCATTCTGGGATGTGCATAGAGAATGAAAAATAAGTATATTGTTTATGATTAAAGTCAGATCAGTGGTTTTGATATTAGGCAGTCTTGAAGTGTAACAATGGGTTTTTAATGGAAAAATGAAGTTTTTCATTAATATCTCGAAGGTATTAAGTCCTAGTGACCAAATTCTTGGCATGGTAGGGGATTTTGGAGACATCTAACTGTATGCTGAATTTAAGGAACTTAGAGCTGAAGCTGGGGAGCTGAGCTTTTGCAAACTGCATAACACTAGCTTGATGTAAACAATATGTTACAAGGTGCTTGAAAACTTGATTAAAATCTACAGTTTTTGATCAACTGGTTTCAAATTTTTGGTGTTAACAGTTGAAATGCTGACAAAAACATGCTGTAAAAATTAAATCCACAGTACTTACAGGAAAAAAAACGTGCCATGGTCAAAGTTGGGCAAAATTTAAGGTACCAATTTTTTATTTTTATTAATATTTTAAAAAATTTAAAAGATTTTCATCTAATTTTGGGTATACAATTTAATTTTGATTAATTAAAGATATATTACTGGAAAAAAGGTCCACAGCTTTAACATTTTTTGTGTTAAGTGATCAAATATCTTTCCTTATTTTTTTCAAAATGCATTATGTTTGGGCCTAGAACTTTTTTAAATTAAATAATACAGACATAATTTCTGGCATGTACATAGGAACTATATAGAGGAATATTTATGGTAAATATGAGGAAAAACAGATGAGTGGTTTTGATATTAGGCAGTCCTAAAGTGTGAAAATAGGTTTTTAATAAAAAATTGAGGTTTTTCCTTAATTTCTCAAAGGAACGAAGTTGCAAAGACCCAGTTTTCCGCTAGGTAGGAGATCTTGGGGACATCTAACATTATGCCGAATTTTGGATTCCTAGGTCTTACGGTTTCAAAACGTGTCACATCTACGGACGGACGGACGGACGGACGGACAGACGGACGGACGACGGACAATGGACCACGACTATAGCTCAGATGACTTATAGTCAGCTGAGCTAAAAACACGGGTCCGCCTCACCCAGGCACGTGCCCTCACTGGAGCGACAGCCTAGACAAGAGGGGTGTATATCCCAGGAAGGGAGAGACGCTCCACACGACAAACAAGTCCGAGAGACTTCCATAGTGGCCAAGGGAAAATGAAAGCGTACTTACAGTAAGTGAAGCAACGAACATGTGAAAACCAACAGCGGACGGATGGGAGGAGCCCGTCGACACATCCGTCTAGCACAAACACCAGAAGAACAAGTGTCTCTACCAAAACGAGGCATGACCTAGATACCAAGAATGAGGCGGAAGTAGGCGCTGATAGGTCTACTCAGGGAAAATTTTGGAAGTGGGGCTTCTGGCGTGTGAATACTAACAGAAAATATTCTCATTAAAACAGAAAAGGCTCACATCAATGTTTACGTAATAAAACTTACATACTGGCTAGCTGCTGCATCTCTAACAGCAAATATATTAACCATCAATTACAAACTGGTCTGCTACTGTATCTCAAGAAGCAATGCATTAACCATCACTTACATACTGGCCTGCTGCTGTATCTCTAACAGCAAATATATTAACCATCAATTACAAACTGGTCTGCTACTGTATCTCAAGCAGCAATGCATTAACCATCACTTACATACAGGCCAGCTACTGTATCTCTAACAGAAAATATATTAACCAATCAAAAACTGGTCTGCTACTGTATCTCAAGCAGCAAAACATTAACCATCACTCACATGCTGCCCTGCTGCTGTATTTCCTTAATTTTCCCCATCTCCTGTTTAGCCTGTATGATCAGCTGTCGCTTCTGCTCAAAGGCACTGGACTTCATGTATTTGACAATGTGTTGATACTGAGCATCAGCAAACCGAGCTAAAGAAAAGTAGGCCTGCACGGCTTCATCACTGGTCTGTCCTTGGTTGTATATGGCTTCAGCCTGGAAGACAAATGATGTACAATGTGTCAGTATGTTATTTAATGAAACTCATATTCCAGGTTACAACTTGATATGCTTTAAAGATGTTAACTTTTAGTGGTGGCTGGACAGCATTTACTTCAAAATATAAAATGTGTTTAAATGAAAATTATACATGAATTAAGTAAAATAATGAAAACTAGAGGTATGGGACCATATAAAAGGTGCTAAATTAGGGCCAAACAATAACAAGTTTCTCTAAATGGCAGTCTTGGGGCCATAATGTATGTCAGATCAGTGTGAAATTTATTACTGCAAATAACCTAAAAGACAAACATTTTCAGGAAAAATTACAGTAGTATCTAAAGTTATTGCAAAATGTTTTAAAATATGTGCCTGGCAGCCATACAAGAACTAGTTTTCATGGCACAGCAAATGCCATAGCATCCCCAGACAATTATGCCCCCCCCCCTTAATAATAGGCACCCCATCTTCATTAGCATATATTGACACTTGGCAAATGACTATGGTTTCTTCCATCTATCAACTTTAGAAACAATATTTTTCACCAAATATGGGGGCCGATATGTTGAATCTCTCTTGAGAAAAAGAGCATTAATTTATTTTACAGAAACAGGAACATAGGTGGCACCACCTGTCTGGTTATCAAAAAAATTTTCCAAGATGGATAGACATGCCAAATTTTAAGACCTATACCATGAACCACTCCAGAGATATGAGCAATTTTTCATCCAAAGCAGAATACAGATGGATGCCACAGCACAATGACTGCAGATGGCCCACCAGTCTTAGGTACAAGATAGAGGAGTCCGAGATCTATGAATATGCACAATTTCAAGCCATTAGGGCTAATCACTTCTCAGAAAGAGCACTAATTTATTTTACAGAAATGGGAAGGTAGGTGGCGCCACCTGTCTGGTTAACAAGAAAATTTTCCAAGATGGATAGACATGCCAATTTTTAAGACCAATACCTTGAACCACTCCAGAGATCTGAGCAATTTCCACCCAAAGCACATATATGGATGGACGCCACGGCAAAATGACTGCAGATGGCCCACCAGTCTTGGGTACAAGATAGAGGAGTCCGAGATCTATGAATATGCACAATTTCAGGCCAATTGGGCAAATCACTCCTCAGAAAGAGCATTAATTTATTTTACAGAAACGGGAAGGTAAGTGGCGCTGCCTGTCTCATTTATAAGAAAACTTCCCATGATGGATTGACATGCCA
Source organism: Sipunculus nudus (assembly GCA_026874595.1). Taxonomy (NCBI): domain Eukaryota; kingdom Metazoa; phylum Annelida; class Sipuncula; order Golfingiida; family Sipunculidae; genus Sipunculus; species Sipunculus nudus. The sequence goes on along the minus strand of CM049311.1, from coordinate 59,765,676 downwards.
AATTTCAACCAATACCTTGAACCATTCCTGAGATATGAGCAATTTTCACCCAAAGCACATGTACAGATGGACCCCATGCCAAAACTATTGCAGATGGCGCCACAAGTCTTAAGTACAAGATGGAGGAGTCCAATATCTATGGATATGCACATTTTCAGGCCAATAGGGCAAATCACTCCTCAGAAAAGGGCATTAATTTATTCTACAAAAACAGGAAGGTAGGTGGTGCCACCTGTCTGGTGTATGAGAAAACTTCCCAAGATGGATGGACATGCTACATTTCAGACCTATACCTTGAACCAATCCTGAACTATGAGCAATTTTCACTCAAAGTACATGTACAGAGGGATGCCATGCCGAAACAATTGCAGATGGCACCATCAGTCTTGAAGACAAGATGGAGGAGTCCAAGATCTATGAATATGCACAATTTCAGGCCAATTGGGCAAATCACTCCTCAGAAATAGCATTAATTTATTTTACAGAAACAGGAAGGTAGATGGCGCCACCTTTCTGGTTTACAAGAAAACTTTCAAAGATGGACATGCCAATTTCAGACCAATACCTTGAACCAATCTGGAGATATGAGCAATTTTCACAGAAACAAATGTCGGATGGATGCCACACAAGTACAATTGCAGATAGCGCCACCAGTCTTAAATACAAGATGGAGGCATCCAAAATCAATGAACATGCACAATTTCAGCCCAATCTGTCCATTAATTTTAGACTTATAATGCTTACAGTACTGTCAAGTGGCAATGATGGGTAATTAAAAGGCCCAAAAACAAGAAAAGAACAGAAGGTGGCGCCACCTGTCTTCCGCTGAAGACAAAGCTATCCAAGATCTTAGGTCAATTTGATTTTTGGACCAATCCACGCATCCCTTATTGAGATATTTATGATTTTGTGTGATTTTTACCATATATGGCAATATTCAAGGTCAAGGCCACTCTCATAGGAAAGCTCATGACCTCAGTTTAATATACATCATCCCATAACCCATGTCTATGTATATGCATAATAAGAAGAAATATGTCCATAAGTTTTTGACTTACAATGCTCACAGTACTGTAAAGACGCAATGACAGGGGTATTAAACAGCACAAAAATAAGATAAGGATAACAGGTGGCGCCACCAGTTCCCAGAACATTACATCACTCTCCAAGATATTTGGTTAAGTTGATTTTTGGATCAATCCATGCAAGATTTCTTAAGATATTTAAGAAATTGTGTGATTTTCTCCCAAAATGGACTTATTCAAGGTCAAGGTCACTCTCCAATAAAGGTCATGACCCCATTTTAAATAGGCTTCCTCCTCTCACCTATATCTATGCATATGTCAAGTTTGGTTAAGATCTGTAACATGTATTTTGAGTTATTGCGTCCAAACAAAATCTCTGCGGTGGTGGTGGTGCGGTGCGACCGTGCTTAAACCATAGTATCCTGACTTTGTCTGGGAATATAATTCACAGGAGTCTGAAATTTGAAAACACTGATCCCCTCAAGGCTGTCAATATTCTGTCACAAATTTGTAAAAGACAATCAGTGATTGTGCTCTGGTGAGCATACTGGAATTTATGCAGGTCTGTAACTGATCATCTGGTGGCCTCAGGCACCAACTGCCTAGATGAATTTGAGAAAGGTCAAACTAAGACTCTCTGAAATACTGCACTCGAGAGAAAATTGGCAATTGTTCTGTAGCAGCCATATCAGACTTCGGACAGGTCTGTAATTTGATAGGTGTAGTGTAGAAGTCCAGCAAGTGGCGACATCTGTCAACACTGATATACACTATTTAGATAGATAGCTAAGGTCAAGGACACAGTGAATGCATGTGAACGAACAGCGAATAAAGCTCAGCTTTGACGATATAATCCAGCGTCATCTCGTCTTTATACTTACCTTCCTCACAACATCTGGCGACGAGCAGAAAATTGGACACTCAAACAGTAATTTGACGCGCATTTTAACAGTTGTCAAGGGTTATTTGATCAGAAATCGACCAGTGCTTGTGAACACCCGATTATCGCTCACCGACAATGGCGCTCCCGAACTTCCCTGCATTTGACGTTCACCAAGACGGCAACATTGGTCCTCGATGGAAAAAATGGACCGAACGCTTTGAACGGCTTCTTGTGTATATGGACATTACGGCCCCAGCCCGCCGCTGTGCTCTGCTGTTACATTACGCTGGTCCTGAAGTAGACGAAATAAACAACACATTGACGATCCCAGAGCCCACAGGTGAGCAGACTTCATATGATGTCACCATAGAGGCCCTGACCAGTTATTTCACCCCAAGGGTAAATACAGTTTTTGAAATATACAACTTCCGTCAATGCACTCAAAAAGACAGCGAGTCCATCGATTCAGACATAACACGACTCAGAACTTTAGCTAAATCATGTTATTTAACAGACATAGATCGGGAGATAGCCAATCAGATCATCCTAGCTGGAAAATCACAAACCTTATGACGCCGTGCTCTCAGACAGGATATGTCTCTTGAAAACCTGATTGCCGCTGCCAGAGCTCTTGAAATAAGCGAACAAGCTGATAAAGTAGAAACTAATGGCCATGGCAATAACTCTTTATGTGCTGTATTCACTGATCTTGGCAGAGACCGTAAACGACAACCCAACAGTTCAGCTAACACCAGGTTCAGACCTACTTCCAGACCACGCAACAGCCATTCCAGAAACAGACAACCTCGAGCTAAACAAACCGACACTTGTTACTTCTGTGGTGGTCGGTCTCGACTTGCAAGGGTGACCCTCGATGCCCTGCTACAGATCAGCAATGCCGAGCTTGTGGACTTAAAGGCCATTTCAGACATGTATGTCAAAACACAAAGTGCCAGAAGGCACAACAAACAAATGCCATTCAAACAGACTCAACAGAATCTGCAACCAATTACGAATACCATGAAGATGAATTCTTCTATGCCATTGATGCAATCCCAAGAAATACCGCTGATTACGTTAAAGAACTACAACACTTGCAAGGTAAGCTGCCTCAAAGAACTGTTCAAGTTAACACAGCCACAGTTTCTCTTGTGATTGACTCGGGGGCAACAGTCAATGTTATCAGTCAGACCACATATGATCAGCTTTGCGCAAGCAGACCAAATACACCAAAACTACAGCCTGCATCAAATAATCTCTTTTCCTATGGCTCCAGTGAACCACTTCCGGTTAAAGGTGTGTTTTCTAGTAATGCCAGATACAACAACAAATCAGTACACACAATGTTTTATGTCATTGCTAGCAACATGAAAGCAGTCAACAACTTGCTCAGCTTCACTACAGCTCAGCAGCTCGGAATTTTGCACTTAACTGAGGACATTCATACTATAAAGACTGATTCCACTATTCCTGACAAGTATCCCCAACTGTTCGAGTCAGGTATTGGGAAAATACGGGATAAACAAGTCAAACTTCACATCAACAGTAATATTGCACCAAAACAGCAAAGTCACTGCCGTGTTCCATTCCACATCAGGAAAGACATTGAAAAGGAACTAGAGAGACTTGAGAACCTAGACATTATAGAAAAGGCTGAAGGCCCCACTCCATGGGTAAGTCCCATTGTACCAGTACCAAAGAAAAACAACAGTGGAGTTCGTATATGTATAGACATGAGAGAAGCCAACAAAGCTATAGAACGTGAAAAACACCCCATGCCGACTATAGACGAGCTCATAACGGACCTCAATGGAGCAACAACATTCAGCACGCTCTACTTAACAAGTGCATACCACCAGATTGAACTCGCACCAGAAAGCCGATACATCACAACGTTCAGTACACACATGGGTCTTACATAGGTATAAACGCTTATTGTTCGGAGTGAATGCCACATCCGAAATCTTTCAAAGCACCATTGCCGAACTATAACAGAATCTCACAGGTACTCTGCATATATCAGATGACATAATAGTTTATGGCAAAAGCGAGAGCGAACATGACTCCAACCTACACGCAGTACTGAAACGCCTACAAGAGTTCAATGTTAAACTGAACAAAGACAAATGCCAGTTCTCACAAAGCCAAGTGACATTTTTTGGACATGTTTTTGGACAAGACGGAATCAGACCAGATCCAAAGAAAATCAAAGCACTGACAACTATCAAGCCTCCAACAAGTGTATCCGAAGTCATATCATTCTTAGGTATGGCACAGTATGTCTCACGCTTTTTACCTAACTATGCTTCCATTTCAAACCCACTTCGTGAACTGACCAGAGCCAATGTTCCTTGGACATGGAATCAACGTCATCAACAAGCATTTGAGAATTTACAGCAGTCTTTAACCGGCACTCAGATCATGGAATATTTTGATCCAAGAAAAGCGACTGAAATTCTAGTTGACGCTAGTCCATCCGGATTAGGTGCCATTTTAACACAGGATGGTAAAATCATTAGCTATGCAAGCAAAACACTGTCACCAACACAAACTCGCTATTCCCAGACAGACAGTGAGATGTTGGCAGTCGTCTGGGCAGCAGAACATTTTCACATGTATTTATACGGGTCCCAGTTTACTATAAAGACAGATCATAAACCTCTCCTAGGTATAGTGAACAGCTCAAAACCCACATCAGCAAGATTAGAGAGATGGCGGTTACATTTGACTCCATATACATTCAACCTGATCTATAAGCCAGGCCGCAATGAGAACAACCCGGCAGACTTCCTGAGCCGACATCCTTCAGGTGATGACACTGAAGATAACAACATTGCAGAAGAGTATATCAGCTATATCCTCAAAAATGCAGTGCCTAAAGCAATGTCTCTAACTCAACTGGCAGAGGAAACTGCCAAGGACCGAATCTCACAAAAGCTAATAAAAACCATTGAAACTGATGTGTGGGATAAAGCTATACCGCAAGCATTTCAACACATCCGGTCAGAACTAACATATCATGAAGGACTGATTTTACGAGGTACTCGGTTGGTTATTCCTTCTTCATTACAACAACATGCCATAGATTTAGCTCACACTGGACATCAAGGAGTCGCTAAAACCAAGAAACTTCTGCAGGAAAAGATATGGTTTCCTGGAATTGACAACATGACTGAAAATACATGCATTCCATGTCAAGCCACTAATGCTGATGCTTGTACAACTGAACCGCTGTTAATGTCAGATATACCAGCGACCCCATGGTGCGATGTGTCTGTAGACTTTGCAGGACCATTACCTTCAGGTGAGATGATACTTGTTGTTGTTAACGGTTTCAGCCGCTTCCCAGAGGTTGACATTACTGGATCCACTGCTGCAGCCACAGTGATTCTGAAGCTAGATGCTATAATTTCCAGATATGGAATCCCAGAAACTGTTCGCACTGACAACGGTCCGCCTTTTTAAGGTGAGGATTTTAACAATTTTAGCAAATATCTAGGCTTCAAACACCGTAAAGTTACACCATTATGGCCTCAAGCCAATGGAACTGTAGAACGCTTCATGCAAACTATGATGAAAACTATACCCGCTGCAAACATTGAACACAAAAACTGGAAGCAGGAACTAAATCGTTTCCTTCGACAATACCGTGCAACTCCCCATTCTACCACAAGTGTACCTCCTGCAGAATCCATGTACGGCCGACGATTTCGCACTCAACTTCCTCAACTAAAATCTCGTGACATGCCAGCCTTAGGTGACGTAAACCAAAAGGTGAAGGTGAAAGATCAACAAAACAAAACACACATGAAGGAGTACGCTGACAAACAACGCAATGCTAAAGCCAACTCGCTCAATGTCGGTGACACAGTTTTACTGAAACAGCGACGCATCAACAAAATCACTCCCCAGTTGGACCCTGATCCATATCAGATTATTAGCCGCAAAGGGAACGCAGTGACAGTCAAAAGAGGAAATCAAAAGATCACCAGAAATGTAACTTTCTTTAAACGTGTGCCTGAAATTCAAACCCCAAACTCACAGTACAGCAGTGACGTAGACTGTGATGAAAACTCATTAGATGACCGCTCCATGACACCGCAGCCTGTGGCAGCACCAATGGTGACCAACCAAACCTGTGCGCCTACTTTGACAGGTGGATTACGCAGATCTAGAAGAGAAACCAAGCTACCTGTATGCTTTAAAGATTACCTTGGGATGCCCAGCACTTAGATAAGTAAAGTAGGGAGCCCAGTGGTAAAGACTGGGAGGAGGATGATGTACTGGCGACCTCTCTCCTCAAGTATTTTATTTTCATAAGGTCTGTTCTTAAATGTTTTATGCTCTTAAGGTAAAGTATTGTCACTCAGATTTAAAAGGACTGTTAAACAAAATATTGAACATTTACAGACACTTCATGGACTTATTTTCACATACCGGTATCTTAACTGTTTCATATCAATCTGTTGCATGTTAAGAAAACTAGATTTTTCTCTCTAAAGTAGGGGAGGGATGTAGTGTAGAAGTCCAGCAAGTGGTGACATCTGTCAACACTGAGACACACTATTTAGATAGATAGCTAAGGTCAAGGACACAGTGAATGCATGTGAACGAACAGCGAATAAAGCTCAGCTTTGATGATATAATCTGGCGTCATCTCGTCTTTATACTTACCTTCCTCACAACAATAGGGTTGGAGCTCTTATAAACATCCATCATCCCTGTGATTTTGAGAAAGATTAAATGTATTTAATTTGTCTTTATTTGACCTTCAATATTCAAAGATTGCTGTTATAAATTACATCCGATCCGCAATTTATGAAAAGTTATTTCCAGTCAGTAAATTATAAATGTTCCCTATGGTCCCCATCTTCACATTAAGGTTTTGTGCATGTATTATCCCATATGTTTAACTTGTATTAAAAAAGTAATTCTGTGTAATTCTTTTGTCTGGTGACATTGTGAAAATAGAACCCGCTCAAAACACTGAACAAATAAAAATCATGAAATAAATCACCACAAATATATAGCCAGCCACAGTAATATCTGGCAGCCATATTGGTTTGAAGGACTTTGACAAGAGTGGCCTGGATGTGGACTTGCAACCAAACTCAGACAGTGTAGACTTTACCACATCATTTAAACATGCAGGTACTCACCTTAGACAAGTACTGCTCTGAGATGCGACTTGGGTGCTCTGATTTTGTTTCATCAAGCCAATGGCTGAATGTCACAAGACAGCGGGCATACAAGGACTTTACATCAGTCTGACCCACCTGGCCATATAAGAAATATCTTACATCGTCACAGAGGATCTCATCATTGACAAGCAAAAACATGACACGGAGAAGTAACATTTTGAATATGTAACAAGTGACCCTGGGGTCACAACGCTCAACTGATCTCTAACATTGAGTAATTCTGTCAAACAGACTGCTGTCATAAAAGTATTTTTGTGATTGTGTCTTTGGCAGTTGTGAAGAATTTATGTTTGTTTTGTAGCCCAGAACAGTAAACTGAGTCTGATTTTGTAATTACTAAAACTCAGAATTTTTGGTATGCCAGGAGATGGAACAGGAACCTATCCAGATATTAAGTATGAAATATCTAGTTAAGCAATTATGATGTGTGCCTTGTTAACAGCCAGACAGACAAAGGATGATCACTATAGGTCAGATGACCTATGGTAAGTTGAGCTAAAAATTTTTGATATAGTAGCAAACACAATGACGGGGCTTAGTCATATAATATATAAACACATATATGATATCAGTTAAGTTTATAAACATAGTAAATACAGTCTTTATATGTCCTCTTTAGGACTCTTCTTGTTCTGAATTTTTTTTTTTATCAAAATACCAAATACATTTGAAAGTGCACCTTAAATTTCATAAAAAAAAACTGATCATTAAACTTGTCTGCACCATTTCATGACCTTTAGACCTGTGAATTAAGATGACTGGCATGTTAACAACTCACCAAGCTCATCTGGCTGATGGCTTTCTGCATTAAGTGCTTTGCAGAGTTGGATTCCTGACGGTGCCAGAACAGTTCAGCCTCCTTCACCTGACAGTCATACTGCAGCAGCATCTCCCCACCTCTTGCTACCTGTTGAAGATGCTGTAAAACACCTTCAGCAACCTACAGCAAACAATACAATCCTTGGTAATCAACCTACAGCAAACAATACAACCCTGTGTCAGTAACTGACAGCATACAAAACGACCCTGTGTAATCGACCTACAGCATACAATACAACCCTGTGTCAGTAACTGACAGCATACAATACAACCCTGTGTAATCAACCTACAGCAAATAATACAATCCTGTGTCAGCAACTGACAGCATACAACACAACCCTGTGTCAGCAACTGACAGCATACAATACAACCCTGTGTCAGCAACCAACAGCAAACAATACAACCCTGTGTCAGCAACCTGCAGCATTCAACATAATCCTGTGTCAGCAACTGACAGCATACAATATAACCCTGTGTCAGCAACAGGGTTCATACACTTCCAGCAGATCAAAATTTCATGACTTTTTCATGACCTTTTCAGGACCTGCAACAAAAAAATCATGACCTTTTCCTCGTCACTTTGACATGTAAATGTTATTAAGGAAACTTGATACAGATCATCCTTGCTCATTAAGATATGATGACTATAGTGTAAAGAATACATATATAGTTAAATATATTTAAGAGTCAATATTTAAAAAATGTGGATTTTTTTATGTTCCTCTCATTGTTAAAACAAATATTTGCATTGGCATTAGGATATTAAACCAATAAACTGAACACATAGAATGATTAAGTAAAAACAATCTGGTTTAACAGTTCAGTCTAGCATTTTTTTTATTTTAAGATTTAATGTTTTAATTAAAACTTTTGATATTGAGAATGAAATATAACACCTGACAAGCTTTCAAAAGTTCTGTCAATTAAATTACTTTCAAACACAGAGATGCAACAACCAAAGAATCAATCAGGGTGGTATATGGTATCAGAGAACAAACAATGTTTAATTCAGGTTTGCAAGACTGTGACTGCACCATTTTTTTTGATGTATTACTATTTTAAATTAATCAATGTAATGTCATCAGTTTGATATATGGAGGAGTGAACGTAAAGGGATACACGAATGCATTACAAATTCGCTATGCAACAGAAGGCCTGGGAGTGCAGGGATTAGGCATTTAAACTTGTTAGACTCCCTGAAAACGGGAGTGTTGGAATCTCTAACTGGACAACAATCATGCCATTGTAATGACTATAAAGGCAACATTCTGTTATTTATACCTTTCTGAAAATTGCAGCATATTTTACTTTTCTTTCATTTTAAAAACTTATTTTTTAAATTGCAATTTTCAATACACAACAGTCTTTCATCACTGAAAATTATCTAAAAAAGAATTTTTATTTATAATTTAACAACTTGAACTCATAGGCTTAAGTGATTATTTTAAGGCCTACGTACCATGTTTAGCTTTTCCCCCATGTGATGTCAAACTATATATTTGCACAAAACGCCACTGCCGTGACCACTCCACAACAAAAAAGTTTAGAATTAGGTTTGCTTGGTATCCTATGAACAACACTCGATTCTTGAAATTGTGTATCTTGAATGCATGTTTAGCTGAATGAAGACTGCCCTGACATTTTTTTTTACGAAAATATTCATAAGAATGGCAGAAGGCAATGGGGGTTGACCGCCCAGATAGGGAAAAGCGGATGTCAACCAAAGTTGGAACAGCACTATATGGGGAGAAATGCCCAGGTGTAGACTGGTTAAGGTGGTTTTCATGATCACGTACATTCAATCTTTGACAAATATAATAAAGTTGATACAAAATATGTTTAAACAGTCAGAAAATGAAAAATCATGACTTTTTCATGACTTTTGAGAATTTTCTAAAAAATCATGACTTTTTAAGTACTGATTTTAAAAATCTCAAAAATCATGTCTTTTTAAGGACGTACGAACCCTGAGCAACCTACAGCATACAATACAGAAGAATAATTATGCTGGATGTATTACAGTGTGAAAATCAGGAGGGCAGCTTTGTGACCTTTGACCCTGTGACCTCAAACTTGCTAGGGTTCTTCATCCATGGGAGACAAGCCTTATCTGAAAGATGAAATGTTTTGGTCAAATGGTTTGTATTAAAACACATCCAAAAGCTTTTTCAAGAAGTTGGGCCTGTGGCCTGGACCTTTGACCCCTCTCCTCAAAAACAAAAGAGTTCTTCCTTTGAGGATGGGTCAGCGATTTGTGAAAGATGAAAGGTTTAGGTCAAATGGTTTGGCTTAAAATGGGTCAAAAAGCTTTTTCAAGAAGTAGGTCCTGTGGCCTTGTTCCTTCACTCTGTGACCTCAAAACCGATAGGGTTCTTTATCTGTGGGTGGGTGAGCCATATGTGAAAGATGAAAGGTTTTAGTCAAATGGCTTGGCTTAAAACCAAAATAGGTCCACAAGACAATTCCAGATGGATGGAGAGATGGAAGGATGCACAAATAGAGGTGTTACTATATCCCCTCCAGCAACATTGTTGCGAGGGCATAATAACATGTGGTTTCTGAGATCTTTATTCAACAGCATATATCTCAATAAAGATAAACAGCCCTGTGTTATTTATACCTGCCTGCCTTGTAAAAAAACATACCAGTGAAAAGAGAACAGTTTCGCCATCTGATCGAATGTTATATTCATAACACTGCACCGCTTTTATTATCTGAAGACTAAATAAGTATGTACAATTAGAAATCTCAGTCCCCCAAGCCACATTACCTGAAGTCTCCCTGCATCGACAGCTCGCTGCATCAGCTGTTGGAGACACATGTAGAGTTCTCTGTGGCTCCCCCTGGAGGTGAGGAGTTGTACCAGCACACATCTCTGACTTAGGACTGGCTCCACCAACTCAAACTCAAACTGTGACATCGGATCAAGCAGCTGGAGATGTTCTGACAGATTTCTGGGAAAAATAAAATGTCAAAATGACTGCATTTTGTATTGTTTTTAAGCGGGAATACAGTGGAGTGAACATTTCAGAAAAACTGAAGAGCTATAAACAATGCAAGAAAATGCTGTTCTCAGTGACTGGCTTGTGTCAGATATAAACCTGGAAAACACTGATTTTGCTATTTGATAGCAAACTTTTAACACTATATTTTTGTTTCAGTGATAGAAAAACTGATATGTGACCAGTTTTGAAGTAGAAACTCTGGCAAAAACCTTTCAAATAAAATCAATCCAAAAGTTTTTTTAAATTTATATTTAACCCATTAGAGTACATATGATTTTAAACATGGTTCATGGACCTCTGATGTACTGATGAATATTTCATTCATTTTTGTATTGTATTTCAATATACAGTAAAACCTGTATTATAAGACCACCCATGGGACTGGCCAACATTAGTCTTAATTCACAGGTGGTCTAATAAGACAGGTCAATTATATCCAGTGCTAGTGCTTTTGGTTCACTCAAAGATGGTCTTAATAGACAGGTGGTCTTATTAGACAGGTCAGTTATAACCAATGTGAATACAATCAGTTCACTCAAGGGTGGTCTTAACAGACAGGTGGTCTTATTAGACAGGTGGTCTTTCAGACAGGTTCCACTGTATACATTTCCTGCAGATTTACTTGGTATCCAGTATTTGTACAGCATCTTCTATCTCTGTGAGACAAAGCAGTTTAACCAGCCCGTGCTGCATTGACTGTGGACACTCAAGGCTCTTACTGCCCATCTTCTTGACAACTGCTAGTCTGTAAGTAAAAATACAGAGATAATGTGAAGTCCATTATTAATATAATTAATATGCATGACACAAAACAAATCAGTATCCAGTACAGGTAGTCCTCACAAACAAGAGACACAATTCACATTAATGTTTGTCTGATGAACAGTAAAAGAAAATCATACAAAGACCTGACAAGGCCTACAGGCCTAATATGAACCTGTGCAATGGGATATACATCATGGATAATACTTCCATGATAACATTCTTGACTGTTACTTTACAAGTATAATGAAAGTACTAAACATTATATAAAACAAGTATGTATACATATGCCCAATATTAGGCTAATATATCAAATCCCCACAGATTTTAGAATAACCAGGAACATACATTGTGAAAAAATTATTGTAGGTGGCACTACCAATCATATACAAAGAAGCAATCCGACATGTATAATGCACAATTTTAGGCTGATATATCAAATCCCTCCTGAGAAATAAGAATGGACATACACTGTGCAAAAGACATTGAAGGTAGTGACCCCAGTCTTGTGTACAAGAATGTCATCAAGAGTTGCATGGACAGGTCACAATATCAGGATAATACATCAAACTTCTCTTGAATCAAGTGCACTGGGCTGACCAGGCTTAGGTTAGAAAGGCAGTTGCCCTGAGTGAACCGGATCATATGGCTAGCTTCAGCTACTGCACTGAGTGAACTCTTGACCTGTTGCATATGCTAATACAGCTGGCAATCTGCCTAGGCTATAAATAGATCCAGACTGACCTTTGGCCTGTTGCCAAATCTGAAATAGCTGGCAGTCTCACAAGCTATTTATACATACAGAAACAACCTTGGTGTATTGGTTAATTTCTTTACGCATACTGAAAGACTCTGGCTACGATACTTTTTTTCAAGTTGACATATTCATAAGATTTTTTCAGAAAAATGTTAAAAATAATATTAGATGCAGTCCTTTCATAGTTAAAGGTCCAATAATATTGCTAAAAATCATTTCAGTCAACTTGAACAAAGGCCTCCAAAGAATCATTTTTGTGCAATGTTACAGAAGTTGAATCTAGTTTTACAGAAGAAGACTTTTGCAGCCCTGAGTCTGAGATAGGCTTACTAATGGCCACAAGACCACTTCAGCTTTCTGTGACTCTACCAAAATTCAATGAATCAATTTATTCTTATGAAATTGAGAGAACCATATCCTAGGATAATTTTTGTGAAAAATTAAACCATTAGATCACCTTAAGAGTTTCATCATAAACATTTTTAAGCTGAAAGAGGCTAAAATTACAAGGTTTTTGCCCGTAAAAAACATTAATTTAGGTGGCACAACAAAAAACCTCAATTTCAAATGTGAGTCATGTGACCAACATTTGCTGAAAACTAGCTCTTGTTGTTTCTGGGATAGTTAAGTTAGTATGCTTACTTGGCCATTGACTAAGTTCAAATTTCCGAACTTGGCCAAGATTAATTGAATCCAAATCATGTAGATATATATGAGAGAGCTCATCTCTGGAATTATTTCTGTATAAATATTGAACAATTTGGTTGAATGATTTCAGAGAAGAAGATTTGCAAAGGTTCAACTTTGAAAAGCACCATAAAAAGCTCAATGGCACTGAGGTTTGCATAAAATTTTGGGATGCTAGCTTCTGCTATTCTTGAGAAATTTTAGGTTAATATACTGATGACCCCTGCACAAATAAGGTTGATGCAGGTGGTGCCAGCAATACCTCAATTTCAAATATTACTTATGTGTCCAATATTTCCATAAAATTTGTTGATGATAGCTCCAGCCATGTCTGAGATTGTAATTTAAGAATGTTTTTTTGGCCAAATGACCAAGTTCAGCTTCCTGTAACTTGGCCAAAAATCACGGAACTGAAACCATTCGAACAAACTGGAGATTGTTTCTGGGATTATTTTTGTGAAATACTGAACAATTTGGCTGGGTGGTTTCAGAGATGCAGATAATGCAGATAGCAAAAAATTAGGCAAAATCCCTTGGGGTTTTTGAGATGACTGATTTTTACATTAAATTTGGTGATGCTAGCTCCTGCCATTTTTGAGATAGCATGGGTCAACTTAAGGACAACGGCAGACGGACAATGCTGCACCATGGCATAAGCTCACAGGTTCACTAATAACAAATAACAATGTGGGGAACTGGTCTGCTGTTCTAAATGAAAAATTCTCTGGATTATTCTTTAAGGAAAAAATGTCTACCTGGCCTGATTGACCATGTACAAACAGGATTCTGGTTTCTGGTTCTGCAGTGATTGTAAACAGGTGTACACAGCTTTACTGTAGGACACTGCATCTTCTGATCTGAATGATAAAACATAAAACATTAACAAAATACAACCACAGTAGGTAATGTACATTTTACTGTTTTACATAACGAGTTTCTTTTAACATCAACATCATCTCCAATATGTAATAGGATCCAATGATGCACTGTCATTTTTCATACCATGACATAAGTTTATTAATGATTTGTAAAATTCCTCAGCAAAACATACATTTTTATGTATCTAAATCCATACTATGGTCTTTAAGTGTTGGGAATCCGATGTTATTTTATGACTGATCACCCGTAAAATAACCCACCAATAATAGAAATCATTCGGATGTACAGAAATATGAAATTTCAGCTCACAGACCTGTACACTGTTTCAACTGATATAAAAGCTTACATATTTGATGAAAAAGGTAAATACTCTACAGACTATATGTGTGCGTAGTAACCTTGTGAAGTAGCAAGGTATGAAGTTATTAGTGAACACAGACATTTTTCCGAGTTTGCTCACATTAAATAGATAAAACATACATTTCCTCACACTTTGTAGTCAATTCGGGCACTGCAAGATTGACCAATCACCAATAAGATCATTGGTCAACCTCAATGATCAATGAGTTTTTTTATACTAACCTGCTGGAGACATGAAGATTCCACTGCGTATTCCTCCAGGCCATGTCATACTGGAAATCTTGGACTTTCATGCTGGTCTCTCCTGTTTTCTTAAGGTACTGGTCAAGCATATGGTGGCCACCAAATTTATCTAGAGCCTGTTTATATACCAAATATAGGAGGCTTAAAGCATGGAATATAATAAGTATGAACTCTTAAATACAGCATAAAAAATACTCTGTTTCAAGGTAAGACAATGATTAGAAATATTGTGTGAAAGTTCTCCTTTAATGACACAGGTAGGACCTGGATTTTTGTCAATACCAGAAAGGTGCCAATGTGATGAATAGTTAATAGATGTCTAAATATTCTAATCAATAGATCAAATCAAGTTACTGTGATACAGAGGTGCCCTGATATGGAGCTGAAGGAAGGTTTCCTGTATTTTTTATTTAATGCATTCATCTTTGCAGCAATCATAAAAACAGTCATTTGATTTATCTTAAACTGAAACTGAAACTGGTGAGAAAGTTACAATGCAATCACCAGTTCATCATTAGTCCCAAACAAAAACCTGTGGCTATATTTAATTTCCATGGCCCTATTACATATTTGTCAAATTTAACGGTACTGTTGTTACAAGTCAGACAACCAGACTAGATGTCAGAGTATTAATGACAGCAAATGGTTAACATGTGCAACAGGATTATATCATGTAAAACACAAATATCTATGAACTGTAGGTCTGTTTATATTCTGAAATTAATTTATATGACTCATATCAAGCTGACCTGAAGCAGCCCATGTTCCACGGCTGCTGCTCCCTCAGTCATCATCTGATCATACACCAGCAAGGCCTGTGTCCAGTTCTTCTCATGTTTATAGGTCTGAATCCTACAACATCACAAAATGAGGAGTCAAACCAGGCCATACACCCTTATTACATAGTGCCTAGCATCAACCAGGAAGCAATAATTAAATCAGGTCACCAGCAGTAGACTATCAAATTATCACCTTCACCAGTGAAGCTGGCTGAAGTTTATGTGATCAGTCAGGTTTGTCTGTTGGTATGTGAGTTTGTTTGTCCAAGCAACATCTAAGAAAATTCTCCTTTTGGTGTTAGGGTAAAAAATATATAAAGGAACTGTAAATTTTTAGAGACAAACCAATAAACTTTCATCTATATCTAGCCAAATTTCTATTCCTAGCTATTTGACACACTGGCCATGAAATAATAGATAATTATTTAAATTTTATTTTGTTAAGAAAATCATCTTCTCCTCTGTTTTCCAGTTTGTTATGGTTCACACGGATGTAAACGACAATCTGAGCTAGAGGAGACTGGCATACATCCCCTGACCTTGCTAACAATAATACCATGGTAACCACTGTTAAATGACTACTGGTTGGTCCCTACTTTCAGTCAGCAGCATTAATCATTACAAAATCATTTCAATCATCAGATTCTCAGCAGAGAAATTAAGGCATTAATTAACTCAAAATGTTCCACTGTAGTGAAATATCACACATGTCAGTGACAATTAAAAGAGCTGCTTAGACCAATTTTCTTCAAATTAACCTGACATTTCACACCTGAATGATGCATATTATTATGAATTATTAGTCAAATTAAGAATGGGTTCTGAACATGTATATGACGATACACTCACATAAAGGCAACGACAAAATTAACTTTTGTTGCAAACTGCTACATACAACCAGTCAGAAACAAGGCAGTTTTGTTACAATCCGGATCACTCAATATGGATAGCTCCTGCAGATAAAAGATTTAAAGGTCTATGTGAGTAATACCTTGTTTTCTTGTTGGTAATTTTTCCAGCACCGTAACCATACACAGCATCTGGACCTCTGATTTGACAGCTGATATCCAGCATCAGTGCCATCGGATCCCTCCTCTGCTCTGTCTCTCCAAGCACACCACACAGGTGTTCTATAGGGGTGGTGGTGCCGAACTCATCATAATCAGGCTGGTCTCCTCTCCCATCACCTCGACCATGTAATTGTTCCCTGTGAATCACAGCATAAATACCTTCAGTAATCTTTACATACATACACTTTGGCATCACAAAGTAACAATAAATCCTACTTTATAACTATAATTTGAGGATTAGGGCCTGGTCCAAAGAAAGTGTTATTCCATCCTTATCTTTGCTGACACACATCCCCTTGCCACCAAAATCTCTCCTCAGAAAAATTTTACCCAGATGCTGTCCTAAAGAGTATTTTCATGTTGCTTCCCTGTGCCTTTATAAAACTCTGACAAAAATTTCTCAAAACCTCTCATGGGGGCTGCCATTTTGCATATCCACTAAAACCTGGATGTCACAGGTTGAATGTTGAAATTATGGGTATACCACTAGTGTATTCTTTAAGTGGATAACAAATATTTGTATCTACTCTGGAGATTAAATACAGGTCAATCAGCAATGTTACATAGGTGCAAGAATTTACATCTATAAATATACATATATTTCATAATTTCTCCGAAATTTTATACAAGTTCCATAATGCCCAACAAGGCTAAATATTATATCAAAATAAATGAGTTTAAACATTTGTAACCAGCAGATTCAAAACTTAGTCATATTGGACACACTGAAGTTAGAAATGGCCAACTACTAGTAGATAACAGTCTGCTAGTAAATTTCTAGAAGCTGAAATCATAGCAAAACTAGAATAAGGGTAGTCGACAAGTGACTATGTGTATGAGCCTAAATCAGAGTGGAACGGGTGAAGTGAGACATGGATTGAGTGGCAAGGGAAAATAGAGTGAGGTGTGTTGCATATTAGCATGGATGTCTGCAGCCGAAATGTATATATAGGTTGTGCACCTAGCAGTAAGCTGTCCAAGTTGTATACATATGCAAAATTTTAGGCAGAAAATTCAAACCACTACATGTATATAAGTGATTTTATCCCACAGCAGACAAACAGAAAGACTTGTGCAAATATGGTGGCAGGTGGCACCACCAATTTTGTGTATGATTAAGAGCTGTGTGAGATCTATACACATGCAAGATTTTGGCCCAATCGGTCAAACAGTTTCCGAGATATGAGCTTGGATGTCTGCAGCATAAACTAGAATGTAGGTGGCGCCACCTGTCATAAAATCCAGAAAGCTGTCCAGGATGTATAAAACTGCAAAATTTTAGGCAGTTATATCATACCACTACAGAGATATGAGTGATTTTAGCCCACAGCAGACAAACAGACCAACGCTGTGCAAAAATGGTTGCAGGTGGCCCCCCAAGTTTTGTGTATGATAAAGAGCTATGTGATATCTAAACACATGCAAAAAATTGGCCTAGTCGGTCAAACGGTTCCCGAGATATGAGCTTGGATGTTTGCAGCGTAAACTAGAATGTAGGTGGCGCCATCTGTCATAAAATCAAGAAAGCTGTCCAGAATGTATTAACCTGCAAAATTTTAGGCAGTTATGTCATACCACTACAGAGATATGAGTGATTTTAGCCCTTGGCAGACAAACAGACGGACGCTGTACAAAATGGTTGCAGGTGGCCCCCAAGTTTTGAGTATGATAAAGAGCTATGTGAGATCTATACACATGCAAACAATTGGCCTGATTGGTCAAACGGTTCCCGAGATATGAGCTTGGATGTCTGCAGCGTTAACTAGAATGTAGGTGGCACCACCTGTCATAAAATCAAGAAAGCTGTCCAGGATGTATAAAACTGCAAAATTTTACGCAGTTATGGCAAACCACTTCAGAGATATGAGTGATTTTAGCCCACGGCAGACAAACAGACGGACACAGTGCAAACATGGTTGCAGGTGGTGCAACCATGTTTTGTGCATGTTATAAAGCTATCCAAGGGCTACATTTGTACAAAATATATTTCCTGATCGGTCAAACGGTTCCTGAGATATGAGCTTGGATGTCTGCAGCGTGAACGTGAATGTAGGTGGCGCCACCTGTCATAAAATCAAGAAAGCTATCCAGGATGTATACGCATGCCGAATTTCAGGTGATTTAGTCAAATCACGGCAGAGATATGAGTGATTTTAACCCAAGGCAGATGAACAGATGGACACTGTGCAATCATGGTTGCAGGTGGCGCCACCATGTTTTGTGTATGTTATAAAGCTATCCAAGGGCTACATTTGTATTAAATCTTTTTCCTGATCAGTCGGTTCCCGAGATATGTGGGTTTATGTATGGAAACAGGCGCACAAATGGAAGTTGGGCAGAAAGGAAAGGTCAGAGGTCAACGCAAATTCGTTAAGCACCAGTTCACATGTGACCAGAGAATTGGTGTAAGTTTCAGAAAAATCAGTCCAGTAGTCTCAGAGGAGTTCTCTGGAAATGTACGTGGCCGCGGCGACGGAACCCAGTCAAAAACAAAAATGCAAAATTTGTTTTGGCGGATACAATTATTAATATGACTATAATGGTTCAAACAAGGGTTCCTTCACTTCCAATAGGTCAGATTTGCATGACTTTTTGATGACCTAAAACATAAAACTTCATGAATTTATCTATGATGGCTTTGTGTATTTAAGTGCCAACTGTGTTTGTAGTAATTCATGAAATCTTTTCTAATTTACCATGAGCAAGACCATGGATGAGCCTGCAAATAAAATTTCACGAAAATAATTTAAAAAAAACAGGCCATTTTAAATACTGACTTTTCAGGAAGTTGGATCCCTGTTAAAATGAATACTTTAAAGGTGCTCATTCACCTACCTTTTGAAAAAGAATTTATGTGATTTCTGGCTTCCTCTGTGTATATATTAATGATCTAAGGGTAATTCTGGTTTGATAAGTTCTTATATTGCCTAAGGGAATAATGTATGAACTTGTTTATCAACAATGTGTTTGAAAAAACAGCAAATACTGACAAACAGAAAAAAAACCCCATTCCCTCCCTGTGAATGGTGGTTTTGTTAGTAAACTGTTGTGAGCTGTTTCTGTATTAATGAGAATCTTCTCTGTTAAGGTTTATATGCCAGAGTAAGCCAACCGAAAATTTTCCCTTATCGGGCCTATTACTGCCCAAACCTGCCTCGTTCCCGTGTATCTAGGTCACACTTCCGTTTCCTGTAATCACTTTTTCGATGGCGGAAGGAAGAGGACTGGAAGGGAGCGTTGTTTGTAATACAGAAGAACGGCGATGGGGAGCTGAGGCAAGGAGAGCAGCCGGGCTTGAAATGCCTTGATCCTTAAGGTGTCCGATGAGAGTACGCATGCGCACAGAGGGCACAACCTAAATGGACGAAGTGCTCTGGAGAACGGGTGATCGATCCTGAGCGGTAGAAGAAGTGGTGGTTGTGAGAGAAACGAGCGCCACAGGGGAAACCAGGGAGCCACAGGATGAAATGGGAGGATAAGGAGGAAATCCGTCTGCACCGCACGGGACAGCGGAGGAGGATCCGGCGGATGAGACGGGGCACCAGAAACACATAGAGAAACCGGTGAGACCAAACGGACGCCGGGGTGTTGGGTAGACTTGTCACAGTAGGAACGAGGACTGGGGGGGGGGGGGGAATCGAACAAATCGATTTCCGGACGCCCCAGGCGAGTGAAGAGACACCAAATGACAGAGAGCGGAAGGACGACATGCGGAGGCAGAGACGTGGGGGGACAGGAGAGGGTGTCGGCAAGAATGTTCGAGACGCCCGGAAGATGAGACGCGCGGAGGGAGGCCCACAGCGTGATACAGAGATCGAACAAGATGTATGTCTCCCACACCAGTGAGGGAGACCGAGTACCGCCCTGCCTGTTTATAGAAGCCACCACTGTGGTGTTGTCGGTCATGACTAGTATGTGACGGCCAAGTAAGCGGTGGGACCAACAGGAGATCGCGCGACGGACGGCGCGAAGTTCGAGGACATGGATGTGAAGTAGGGGTTCTGACAGGGACCAGATGCCCGAGGTGCGGAGATCGGCCATATGGGCACCCCAACCGAGGAGAGACCCGTCAGTGAACAGCGTACAGTCGATCGCATGAGAGAAAGGAACGTCTTGAAGGAGAAATGAAAGGTCGAGCCAGGGATGAAGGGACTGAACCAGACAGAGATAGAGCCGACCCAACGAAAAAGAAAGTGGCGGCCTAGTTGAGAGCACCGTGAAGAGAAGCAGTGGCACGAGAATCGGGACAGTGAGATGTTAGAAAAGAACGAATCTGCGCCCTGAGCTTCACAGCAAACAGGAGAGACGCAGTCCCAGATGCAAAATTGAGAGTCACACCCAGAAACTGTAGGGACTGGGTGGGAGTGAGCTGGGACTTCTCTGCATTGACAAGAAACCTGAGGTTCCTTAGTAAAGAGAGAACCTGGGAGCGGTGTTCCAGTAAGAGAGAGTGGTTGGCCGCATGAACAAGCCAATCGTCTAGGTAAGGAAGCACAGAGATGCCCTGAGAGCGGAGGTAACGAGTGACTGTGTGAACGAGCACCTTAAAAATCCAGGGGGCCACACTGATGCCGAATGGAAGGGCACGGAATTGATAAACAGGGTTCTGATATGCGAACCGAAGAAATGGTTGGGATGACGGATGTATGGGCACATGAAAATACGCATCCGTAAGGTCTATTTTGAAGGCCCAATCCAGCCGACGTATAATGTGGAGTACCGCATGAATATTGAACATCCGAAAGGGCGGCGGGGCAATGAACAAATTGAGGCGCTTGAGACCTATAATGGGGCGCCACCTCCGGTGCGGCTTAGGAACCAGAGTCGAGAGTAAAATCCCCTGGTGGAAGGATCCCCCCCTCCCCCTGTTGGAACAACGGGACCAGACAAGGTCACCGCGGACGGGGAAACCCCTACAACCGGGGAATGGGACCAGGCATGGAACATGGTCCATTTGTCAGACAATCAGGTCTGACAATAGAAGCAGGGATCTGCATGGCCCCAGCAGGTGCCATTGTGAGAACGGCAGGGGAAACAAGTGGGGTGAGAATCCCAAGCTGGGATTAATGAACCACAAGTAGAAAAATAAGAGGGGTTCTCCATGGCAGGAAGGGAAAAAGAATCACTACTTACAGTTCAGTTGGCAAACCCGACTGTACAAACCAAAACAGTGGATGAACCGCCTGATTATACGTCCATTATGGCGGACGCCATCGAAAAAGTGATTACAGGAAACGGAAGTGTGACCTAGATACACGGGAACGAGGCGGGGTGGGCGTTAATAGGCGCAATAAGGGAAATTTTCGGTTGGCTTACTCTGGCGTATAAACCTTAACAGAGAAAATTCTCATTAATACAGAAACGGCTCACAATTATGTTTACGTAATAAAACATATAATTATAAACTAAGGTGGTAGGTTGCATATATGCTGAGGTAGAAAGGTCACTTGTTGGGAAGCCATTTGCAAAGCTCTGGTTTATCACTTGCTGCCAGATGCCCTTGTCGAATTTGATTTATTTTCGCAGGCCCCCACATATTATAAACATGTTGGAATAAACAAAACAAGCAGTCTGTGTGCGGTGATATCCACATTTTCTGGCCTATTTTTATAAAAGCTCAAAGGGATTATCTTTTGTTTTAAAGGTCAGATAGGTGATTGGGCCCTCTAAATCTGACAAGTGTCAAGAAACCTCACTAATTAACTAATTAATACAAATTTTTAGAAAATGACAAAAGATTCCAGACAATTCAGCTGTTTTTCTTCTTCCCTTCTTTTCTTTTAATGACATATAATGGACATAGTTTTTTTTTACCCAGCTTTTGTTCACTTCATCAATACTGTAAATCTGTACAGATCTGTCATTCAAATATGTGGCCATGTTTATGTGTTAGCTTACGAACCATTGCTGCATGCACCATATCTCTGCCAGTAAGACAGCACTGTAGTATCTGCCGCAGTGCTGTGCTGCCTGGGAGAGCTGCAGATAGTCCAGCTGAAGCCAAAAATTGTTGTTCCAAGCCAGACTGGTCTTCCCTCTGTCAAAAGATTGTCATTTAAAACAAATGAAACGAAAAGATTATCATTTGTTTAAAATGATTATTGATTCTTGTATTTTACAATAAAGGAATATCATGTCAAATTAGAAATATAATATTCAGTTGTATAGCTTTTCCAGTCAGGGATTAGTATATTATTTTTTACTTTATATGTTTATATGAAATATACTTCTTAATGACTGATTCAAGAGAAGACATGTTCCATGAACCTGGAACAGATTGAACTACAGCTGCAAATTAGAGCACTGGCCATGTCAACTCATTCAGGTCTCAAGCTGGCGTTAGACCATGCATAGTTCTCTAGGTACTTAATTTCTCAATTTTATACTACATTCCATGTTTATTATGTTGTTTATTTATGCAGAACATTACAAAATACATGAAAATCATAAACATATAAGCAAAGAATCTGTGCTTTAGAGAACACAAATGTCATTAAAGTATTATATGAAGCTGCATAACATGAATTTGATTAAGGTTAAGTTAATATGATTTCCTCAAAACATATGTATTTTTTTCCAAATACTCAGATATTAGGACAGTAATGGCATCAAGCTACTGATGAACATTATTAAACACTGCATTCAGAAGGCTTATTAAGTAAAGAAGATATCTTTATTTTGCACAATTCCTATATTAAATTGCCCTTTAAAGAGGAAGCAACTATTATGGTTTAGTTCCATGTGTGTGTGTTAGTATGTGTCTGTCCAGCTGCTATCCTCCTCTATAATTTGTTCACATCACTATAAAAGGGTACTAATATTTTCTTTATCAACACAATGGCTTAATTTGACAACATGACATGTAAGTGAAGAAAGCTAAAATATGCAGAAGAAAAATCAATGTACCGTAAAAGTCGTTGCAGAAGTCGCATCCTTATTACAAGTCGCACCCTGACTTTTAGGATCCCCCTGGGGAATAGCCGTTCAAGTTTAGTTTCAGGAAAAGTCCATAATATAGGTCGCACCCAGACTTCGGAGGCGTCCCAACCACCTGATACTTTTGGAATTTGAGTATCATTCTTTGCGATGCAAGACTACAACCAACGTCCCCGTAGTACTTTTGTGGTTTATAAACTAGATAAACCATTCAAACGTAAAAATAATTGGACAGCTTTAATACAATGCTTATATTTAAGGAATAACAACAGAATCTTAACATATAAAGTCGGGGTTCAATTGTCAGGTAAGATTTGTACAGTGCCAAAGTCAGCTGCGTCGGATAACATTTTGTGCTGTGAAACGATGTCATTGTTGCCGTTTCTTACTAGGTTAAGTAACATTAGAATGCAAATGTCAAGTTAAATGACTGTATTAATAAACTAAAAGAGTCTGATGCAAATTACTTTCACAATCGAGCAACTCTTTAAATTGTTAAAGATCGTCAAACGTAGGGTGGATTCATTAGACTCTGATTAGTTTGCGAACGCGTGACGAGTCCCAATCCGTCGCATTGGGCATGATTGGAACTGACTTAAGACAACTGAAAGATGGAAAGAATAATTAAGTTTGAATTTATTCACCTAATTTCTTAAATAGGCTCTAAAACTGAATTTAGTAACCCTTCAATTAAGTGTTACAACTTACCATCTAGGCGCGGCACATGCACGGTATTACTGAAATCACTGAAATATATGTCAGTCAACAGGGGGATAATGAACGCTTTATCGACCGGTCAGTTAACGTAAAATAAACATAATTGAATTTACAGATATTATATTTACTGGGACTAATGAATTATTTTTCTTTGATAATATCTGGAAAACCCAATTTCCATCGTTATCAGTGATTATATTGAAGTGGCTTGGATGTATGTCAAACTCAGCCGTGTTGAACCAGATCCGTCATGACACCAAACGGTGCCGGTTTCCGTGGAATTTAGGTGCGTATGTGGCATTTTAAGTAAATAAAATATATACCTATATGGTGTTTGTTATTTCATTGTATTGACTAATGTGTCTTCATTAAAAAAAATCACGAATACGTCAACGCACGATTGACCGTAATGCATGCGTGCCGCCATATTGTTGGGCATACGATCGTCCTGAAAGAGACACAGGTAACACTCGGAGCAAATCGTATATTTGTAGCTCACGTGAAACGTTATAACATTGTTATCCAAAACGCTTGAAAACCACGAGATGGTGACAGTGACCTAATGGTTCTTAATATGAGAGTTTATAATTGTGGATATCAGTCACGGAAGGCTTAGTTGACATGGGGATGTAAAGGTCATTGCACGGGTGACCCGGGGCTTGAACTTCCGCTACACGGCTTCAAAGGTCAGCTGGTATTCAGCGATCAACCGGGCAGGCAAAAGAATTCACGACGTATGTGTAGTGGATCAAGCTTGAATGTGACGCAACTTTACATGCATAAACGGATATGGAACCGCGAGTTTTTTATTATGGAAAGCATACCCATATAGTTGAACGAAAAGAAAATGTACATCAAAGAGCGGCAGACTGGCATATGCGTCAAATTGACTCATGATATAATAGTAACGCAGATTAGGAAGTGTCACTTGAATGGCGACTTGTCAGAACGGGTAGGTCTTGAACTGGGCAAATTTAAAATTTGCATTTAATGTTAATTAAATGAAAATTTCGTCAGTTCACAAAATATAAAGCATAAGAGATGGTTAAAAGTGTAAATTATTGGGGAAAGACGTTTCACAAAGCACTGGTTAAAGGTATTGCCGATTATCGCTCAACTGACGTCGTTCCATGTACCGGGAAAGCTGACAGAAACGGGATAAGTACGTATTACAAGTCCCCCCCCTTATTTTTTAAAAAAAATTCTGGATTTTAGAATTCGATTTCCTAGTACAAGTCGCGACTTCTGCAACGACTTTTACGGTAGCACTGTAGTATATTTAGACAAAAGAGAAGAGAAGCGCTGTCCTAAACAGCTTCCCATCATTACCTAGCAGCTGGTCGATCTTGCTGCCTCAGGTACTGTACAACATCAAGCAGAGCCTCAACACACTCTTGACTGTGCCATACCCTATCAATGGCAGTGTCCCCTTCTGTACTCTCCTGGCTAGAGGACTTTGATGCTGCCAACCACTGGCAGTGCTTGTCAAAGAACTCTGACACCTCCTTTGAAAGAGCTTCTTGAACTTCTTCATGACCACTTGACAGCACATCATGGATCAGGAACGGCAACACAGCTTCAGAAAAATCTGCCTGGAAATATTCCAAGTTAAAAGTTAGTATGAATACACAAACATTACATTAGACAAAACAATAATCATCTATCCTATCATAAAGTTAGTGATTTACACTTTGTCAGTGAATTTTCCTCCATGTCTTAAAGGTGAAAAATATCCTTACTGCAAATCAGTGAAATATTTTGTCAACTACTTGAAAAAGAAATATATATCAGCAGCAGCTTGCTATGTAATTTTGGGCAGAAGAAGATTTGTTTTGTAATCTAAACAATACAAGTTTGCCTGAATAAGGACACATTGCAACAAACATGACTGAATTCATAAAATATTTATGTTTGCTTCCATTACACATTTTTCTCTAAAACAATAAACCTATAAAATCTGTGTAACTCCTGATAATCAGCTGCATATCAACTAGTTCACACCCTTAAAGCGACGGATTAATTCTCTCCACAAAGACAGTGACTTACCTGCATGGCACAGACTGGTCTGAGTGGCCAAAGTACCTCGTCCTGGACATAAGTAGAGTCAATGAGTGCACAGCATAGATGGCAGATCCACTTGCTGTAACCCACTGACAGCTGGGGCTGAATGACCTCTGACCCTACTATCTGCTCCAAAAAGTGACTGGTGTCCAGAGAAGGGACTGACTGCAGTGCTGGGGCCTGGTTGGAAAATCAGGCATTTATTATTCAATAAAAAAGTAGCAAAATCATCTTAATTACATATCTGAATGAAACACTTTCCTGAAGAAATCAAGTTTTCCAGGAAACCATAGTACTTAAGTGACAGGTTTAAAACACTAATATGAAGATCTGACATTTTTTTTTTTAAGAATGTTATTTCTTTTGATGAAACAATGCACCTTTATAATCAAAAGGCAGCTCTGAATTAGTATTCATATGCACAACACTTTAAACCTGCAGGAAATACTAGAGCCACTTGTGAAATGGTAGGCTACATGGGGTAAATTTTAGGGTGGTCTGACAGTTTACTGCAATTTTATTAACACAGAAAGGAAAATTTTACACAATTTATGTATTGCGTATTGATGAAGTAATGATATCACCATGGATACATTACCTTTATGGAAGTGAAGAGCAATTACATCAGTGAAGTCACAGGGCTCAAACTATTTTTTAGGGGGGGGGGGCAGAATGGAATATTTTAGGAATGTATCTCTTATATTCTGAGGCAGATCTTGGTGTTGATTCATAGGAGCTGATAGAGGTATGGACTTGAGTGATTTCTGGCTGACGTATGTAGCTGCCAGATGAGTTAAACCCTGCCCCCTCTACTGTTTACACTGTACCTTTTTCCTGACCTCCCTGAATGGCTGCAGATGCTGGAAGAGGGGACCCAACTTGTTCTGTTTATACTCAGAGACAAACTTCTGGGCTGTTTTAGTTGACAGGAGATGCTTCAGCACTTGACTGGTAACACTGACCAACTCAACGCTGTAACATGGTAATGAGAGGATGTATGTTATGAAATCAGAGCATATCCACCTATCAGCACAAATACACTACAACAAGCAGCATATAGTGCTTATACTAGAAACAATGCCTTGAATATATACTATGGAACCTGTCTGAAAGATTATGTGACAGGCAGTAGCACCCACTTCCTATAAAGTTCCTATAAAGTTATTTTGCATTGTGGTGTCACCCAGGCCCAGTGTCTACCACACCTACAGGTTATGGGTGTGTAATCATCCCCATTACTATCAAGCCTTCAAACACTCATCCTGGGTGTGGGATGACTGAAAATTTTACTGCTCCTCAGTTAAAAGGACATAATCAGGAGCAATATTATGCTTATTCATTCACACTATCAAGTCATGCTTTATACAAAAGTTTCTTAGCAAAAACATCCCAGAACAGAGTCTCAGTACCTCAAATACAGCTGTTTAACACCTTGTTATGGCTCTGCTTGTTGATAAACAGTCCACATGTGTCTATTTAGCATAACAAGGCCAAGTGACCAGAGGCATCTCCTGCTTTACAGGTATTGTGGCTCCAGGATGCACACAGCCCCCACACTGTTTTTATGTTGACACCTATGATCGCGACCAGTCCACTGTTTTTAACACTGGTTTACAGGAGTAAGCAAACGGTTTAAAGGCAATATTTGGGCAAGTACAGATTTATTAGAACGGGAAGACATGATTTTTCATGATTAATTCAACAAGCTTTATTCAGTGAATTGGCCCCTTTAAGATTAAAACTTACGACCTATGCTCTACCTCTATACTGCAGAAGCCAGTCTGGCTCTGTTTAAATATCATTTTTTTTCCAATTGTATAAACAACATGATTCTATCATACCCAACCATGCAGATAAGTGATGGTTTTAGTGAGTATGAGGTATACTAGCAGCTCAGGTACCACACCTCAGGAATAAAGGTACTGAGCTGAAAGCCAGCCCTGTCAATGAAAATGTAAATATATTGACCTGTTTTGGGTTTTGCAATCACATACTGATAAAATATCTATATTTTGTATAGAAATCTTGAAAGAGACAGATAATGTATTGTAATAGTAGATAAGCAATAATAGATAATGTACAAAAATAAAGATAACATGGCTTGTCACAGCATATGGAAGAGATGAAATTTTAGTTTCCCTATATTTTGTTGATTAACTGAGCATGAACATGAGATACAGATTAAAATAAATCAATAAATAAACCTGTCTATAGAACTCTTCATTAATATTATGTTTAACTCACCATATCAATTACTGAAACAGACTTTAGATATTTTAGTTTCTACACCTTTTACACTGGTTAGTTGAGTTGAATATGAAATACAGATTAAAAATAAACCTGTAAACAATTCTGTTCATGTAAATGGATCTGTTCATGAAAATGACAAATACAGTACCATATCCATTCCGGACAAAAGCATTGATATGTTGACCTGTTACATTGACTGACAAGTAAATAACTGATAAAATTTACAAGCTTTATGGGATACAAAAGACTGCTACATACTCAGGGTTGAGGAGACACTGGTCCAGCAAGTGAAAGACATGACAGTACTGCTGATTCTGTGGCTGTCTGTGAAACTCCAGCAGTGCTGCTTTCAGATCAGGGTGTACCTCTCTCTGATGACTGGGAATGCTCATGAGAGGTACTGGTCCCAGCTCTCCCAGGCACTGCGCAATCGCTCGTCTCATTGCTTCATCACCTCCAGCTGTCAACTCCATTAACTTCAGAACCAGCCTTGACAGCAAGGCACAGCCTTCAATGTCTGTGAAGATAATATATTATGAAAGGCACAGCCTTCACTGGCTGTGTAGATGAAATATTATGAAAGGCACAGCCTTCATTGGCTGTGTAGATGAAATATTATGAAAGGCACAGCCTTCACTGGCTGTGTAGATGAAATAACATGTAAGGCACAGCTTTCACTGTTTGTACAGATAAAATAACATGCAAGGCAATGCCTTTACTAAAAACAACATTCAAGGCATAGCATTCAATGTCTGCATACAAAATAAATAGAATATAGTCAGTTAACAAGTGACTATGTATATCAAGCAAATCACAGGGGCATGATTTAAGTGAGGCATGGAATATATCCTGAACTGACAGCCTTCCAATGTATGTCAAAGTATCAAAAGACACACTGACAGAGACCATCAACAGATTATTTGCAATTATTAAATTATTCCACGACATTGGCAATAATGCCTTTTAATTAAGTCTGATCTTGTAAACCCTATTTTGACATGGTACAAGAAGGTACTATCAGTCATGTTCATTGGGTACTGTTAACTAAAATGAACCATAATGAAATACAGGTGATTTTCATTCAACCATGGATGCATTGACAGACGCCACATAAAAAATTATTGTAGGTGGCAGCACCAGTCTTGAATGGACTTGTAACAAGTCCTACAGACCTAATGCGAACCTGTGCAATGAGATTACACCAGGTATAATGCTTCAATGCTGGACCATTACTTTTCAAGAACATGTGTATCATGTATATGAACAATGCAAATACTAAACACTTAGAACAAGAAACAATTAAACAAACATCACTGCTGAAATTCCAGCATGGGTGCACACAACACAAAAACTAGAATACGGGTAGTCAACAAGAGACTACATGTATCCGCCAAAATCAAGAGTGGGACAGGTGAAGTGAGGCCTGGATCGAGTGGCAAGGGGAAATAGAGTGAGGTATGTTGCATAATAGCCTGGATGTCTGCATCCGAAATGAGTATGTAGGTTGCGCCACCTACCACAAAATACAGACAGCTGTCCAAGATGTATAAACATGCAAAATTTTAGGCAGACAAGTCAAACCACTACTGAGATAAGAGTGATTTTAGCCAACGACAGACAAACAGACGATGCGGGATCACTAATGGGGATTTCCATTCGAATGGTTTCGTTTTCCCGGGAGGTTATTTGACAAACCGTGTGCAAATAACGGTGACATTTTTATCATGTGTACGGGACATGACCGGTCATGACCGGCGAAGTAGGTCAATCATGGCGGCGTCTGTTATTTTTGACAATGAGGAAATAGCCCAATCATTTCTGGATTCTGATCAACTAATGGGACAAGTTTTTCTTATTAACTCAATGAAAATGACAGCCAGTTTCATTATAGATCTTGAGGAACTGACTGATCTGTTACGGGAGTGGGCAAACGGTGATGTGATGGACCGGACTGAGCGGTGTCGGACTTCAAACCGGCACGCGCACATCAGCCATGTTTCAAGACATGATGAATTGATGAAATATATATTTGACTAGAATAGAGCATGAAATCAATGTAAACTGTAAAAAAAAACAAAAAAACTCGTATATGTAAGAGGTAAGACAAGCAAGTTAAAAGTAAAATTTTAACTTGAATAATAACGTGTAGAGAAGTTCTCTCCCCTGGGTGAACATTATTGGAATGATTTAGCGATTTAATCCCCCCATTCCCCTCCCCGTGAATGGTGGTTTTGTTAATCGGATGTGAGCTTGGGGTCATCGTAAGACTGCGATTTACGATAAAAGTCCGGAGGAAAGTGGAAGTCCGCTGATGAACCGTCAGCCGCAATTTGAGAAAATTTAGGATCGGCCATGAGAGCATGAAGCTCAGCTCGACGGCCAGCAGTGGCAAGCGCCAGGAGGAAGGCCATCTGACGTGACAGATGGAGCAGGTGCGCGGAGCGGAGCGGCTCATAAGGAGCGCCGCGGAGGTGTCGAAGGACCACGTCAAGGCGCCAAGGAGGAATCACGTACCGCGGGCGGGATGAACGAGGGCAGACCCCCTGGAAAAAATCTGAAACAACGGGATGACGGAGAACTGAATCCCGAGGGAGGGGGCAAAGCACGGAAAGAAGGGCCGCCCGATAGCCGCGAATAGTGGGGAAGGATAAACGTTTATCCTGTAATAAATGTAGCAGGAAATCAAGGAGTGACTGGACTGGCGGATCCAGCGGATCTATATGACGCTCCCTGGCCCATTGAGAGAAGATGAGCCAGCGGGAGTCATACACACGGTCGGAAGATCTGCACCAGGGAGCCGCTGCAACAGCCGCAACCGGCGTTGAAAACCCCTGGTCTTTGAGCGATCGGACGACAGTAAGAAAGCGCTCAGAGGGTACGACTGAACAGTGTGCGGATGGAGTTGAAGATCGACCGACAGTGGCAGGAGAATGGGCATACAGACGAGGAACGAACGGCACCGAGGAAACCACGGAGCCGCTGGATGAAACGGGATGATCAGGATGAGGTCCGTGAGAGGCGCCGCCGAGAGACGCAGGAGTAACCACGGGATCAGGGCCGGGGCTGGGAACCCGTACAAGAACCGGCCCATCCAGGTGGACGGGGGCGGGTCCAGGAGAAGGACGTGAGGGCGACCGAGCCGTGGACCGGACGGAAGGAGGGGCGGAGGGTTCGGGAAATCGAACAGTTCGAAATCCGGAGTCCCCAAAGCGCCGAAGATCCCCCGGAGAAACGGCTGTAAGGGTATCAAGGCGATACCGGGAAAGGGCGTTGGCGAGGATGTTCACGGCGCCGTGGACATGACAAGCCTGAAGTGTAACACCGAGAGGGATACACAGATCAAACAGGCGATAAGTTTCCCGCAGAAGCGAGGGTGACTGAGTGCCGCCCTGCTTGTTGATATATGCAAGAACCGTCGTGTTGTCCGTCATAACCAGAACATGACTGGCGAGGAAGCGCGGAGACCAGGGTTCGAGCGCACGAAGGACTGCTCTGAGCTCCAGAATATTGATATGGAGCAGACGCTCCCAAGAGACCAGAGGCCGGAAATCCGAAGATCGGCCAGGTGGGCACCCCAGCCCAGCCGAGACGCGTCGGTAAAGATTGTTAAGGCGGCATTCGGCGTGAACGGGATACCACCAAGGAGAAATGACAGCCAGAGCCAGGGGCTGAGGGCCTGCCAGGCCTGGTGGGCACGGAGAATTGCCGTACGCTGAGACGCCGAACCCAGGGGACGCACTGAGCCCAGGAGGGACTGCACCAGTTGGAGGAACAGGCGGCCCAGAGGGACGAACGTGGCTGCCCAGTTGAGAGAACCGTGCAAGGAAGCCGCCAGATGGGAGCTGACAGGACGAGCCCATAGAAGGGAGCGGATCCGCCGGCGCAGACTGACCGCGAAGTCGAGCGGGAGAGATACACGACCGGCCTGAAAATCCAGGACCACGCCCAGAAACTGAATGGTCTTGGTAGGGACCAGATGAGACTTCTGGACATTGACCAGAAAGCCCAGATCGCGAAGAAGGGAAAGCACGAGGGCACGGTGGTGGAGAAGTAGATCGCGAGAAGGGGCGTGAACCAGCCAGTCCAAGTACGGGAGGACGGATACCCCGACTAACCGGAGGTAAGTGGTCACAGCATGAACCAGGATCGTATAGATCCAGGGCGCAATATTGATCCCGAACAGGAGGGCTCTGAATTGAAACACGCGAGCACCATAGGCGAACAGAAGGAACGGCTGAGACACAGGATGGAAAGGTACATGAAAATACGCGTCCGGTAAATCGATCTTGAATCTAAGTCGCCCTGGCGTTGGGGTGCGGAGCACGGCAGGAATATTGAACATTCGAAAACGGGGTGGTCAAATAAAGGCATTGAGGCCCTTCAGATCGATAATCGGGTGTCACTGCCCGTGTGGCTTGGGTACAAGAAAGATGCGAGAATAAAAACCGGGAGTTCTGGGACTAACTGGGATAATGGCACCCTTCAGGAGAAGGGACTGAATGGCATCTGCCAGTGTGAGACGCTTGCCCAGATCCTTGGGCAGGGGAGTAACGAACGGAAACGCTGTGCAGGGCAGAGGAGTGAAAAATGAAATTCGGAAACCGAAACAAATTGTGCTTAAAACTAGTGGATGCAATGTGATACGCGTCCAGGCCGGATAACAGGCCTGAAGGCGGCCGCGGACTGGACCGGCAGAGTCACTTACTGCCGTGACCCCTCCGAGCGGATCTACCACGAAAGGAGGAGGTCTGGCCAGACCCTGACGTCCGAGCAGACGCTCGATTGGTGGGAGCCACCGAGCGGCTAGCAGCCGGAGCCCGGACAGGAGCAGTACGGGCCCGGTAAGGGCGAGACGCCTGTGAGGTCTGAACGATCCAGGGCAGCCTCATACACGCGGGATAGATGACCCCCGATAGGAGAGATCCCGTGAACGGCTGACTATACAGATCCGAGAGCTCTGCGGGTGACAGCGCTGGTTGGACGGAGCAAAGGGTGCAAAGCCACCCGGCGCGGCGGAGTAGGATACAATCCTCCACCAGCCGCCAGGCCAAGTGTTGTAATTTTTGGCACATTCCTGAGCAGAAGCCTGCCATATATTATTTAATATGGTAGGATCTGGAGAAATAGACAACAGGCTGGTAACGGCCTGAAGGTCGTTGACAACGCCGGCAGCCTGGCGGGCGGGGCCTCCATATCCGAGAGCTGAGAATCGGATACATGCTCCGCCTGGGAATAAAGCAACCTACTGTCACAGAAGGGTTGATCAAGACCCGATTCCCCGCTGCATCGGTTCCAATGGAACAGCGGGAAAGGCAGGAGATGGGACGAGCCTGTCAAGGCAGGTCGCCCGATACGCCTTAGGGGACCATAAAGTACCGATCTGCCAAAGGCACCAGGCGGCACCATCGACCCAGATGATAAGGATATAGCGCCAGTGACGGCAGCATGATGATTGTCAAGTAGCCGAGCTGTCTCATCGGTAAATTCCATGCAGACCTGAAGCCCGGAAGTCGGCGCCAAGAGTGGACAGGTTCAGGTAGAACCCGGCCGACACGGCAGAGGCGGGCGGTGGTCTGAGGCGCTGGAAGGACGGCCCGTCCGGTCGAGACGCCTGCATGACGCGGGCCACCTGATCAAGTAGGTCTCTGCGTGTTGAGAGCAGTCCACTGATCCGTACCAGCTGGAGGTGCCTGATCTGTAAACAAGAGCGGACGAGGCCTCCGGAGTGGACTGGACACAGACGGGGTCCGTATCAGGAACCGCAGGGCGGGCGGGAGACGCGGACGGGAAGGGGACTGAACCATCGGAAGGACAGTCAAGGAGGCAGTCCTTTAGGGGGCGAAGGGACAGACGGCTGGGAAGGGGGGGATCAAGCAGGAGGGGAGCACTTACCTGCGCCGGAGCCTGCGGGGAATGAGCGACCTCCATCCGAACGGGACGCTGCGGAGACAACACAGGAGGATCGGCCAAAGACACCTGCCCCGGAGCCGCCGCCGGGGGCGCGGACTCCGTCCCAAGGTTGAAATCCACCTGTAAGGATTCACAAAAACTGGAGAGACAGTGAATGAGGGAAACGGCAAGAGCCTTCTCGGGGGGCCCGGGCGGGGCAGGGGCCGGACGCTTCCTGGAGGAGGCGGCTAGAGCCCTAGCCGGAGCCCCAACAGGGGTCTGGAGGACAGAGCCCTGGGAGGGAGGGACGGGGCCCGGTACGAGAAGTGGATCTGCAGAGGGGGAGCGTAAGGCCACCCAACTAGACTCAGACAGAGGGCCCCCCCCCCCCCCCCGACCCCCCGCCACCGGAGCCGAAGACAGCGTAGGAGAGGGCACAATGGGATCAAGGGCAGTCGACCATGCATGAAGTTGAGCCCATTGAGAGGGCGGCCATGTATGACAATAAAAACACGGGTCCGCCTCACCCAGGCACGTGCTCTCACTGGAGTGACAGCCTAGACAAGAGGGGTGTGTATCCCAGGAAGGCAGAGACACTCCACAAGATGAACAAGTCCAAGAGACTTCCATAGTGGCCAAGGGAAAATGAAAGCGTACTTACAGTAAGTGGAGCAACGAACATGTGAAAACCAACAGCGGACGGACGGGAGTAGCCCGTTGACACGTCCGTCTAGCACAAACGCCAGAAGAATAAGTGTCTCTACCAAAACGAGGCATGACCTAGATACCGAGAATGAGGCGGAAGATGGCGATGATAGGCCTACTCAGGGAAAATTTTGTAAGTGGGGCTTCTGGCGTGTGAATACTAACAGAGAATATTCTCATTAATACAGAAAACGCTCACATCGATGTTTATGTAATAAAACGTCACGTTCCTTGCATGTCAACTCGTGCTGCAAGTTGCAGTCCTTGCAGTATTATTTTATTATATAAATTTTCTTTAATGTTAACTGTTTATAATGAAGTTTTTTTTACATTTTTTTTAATGAAGCTTACACATTTTGACGATGTCCTGTAAGCAAAGTATTTTTTTTTAAATGTAAAATGTAAAACCCTCATCCAAAACTGTTGTCTCCCATGTTTTCCAAGTAAATTTATTCATATTTATATAGATAAAATAATACTTTTCACTCACTTCCACAAAAAAAGAATATTCAAAGACCTATCTTAAGAGGTTGAAGACTTAAAACAAGGGACCTATGGGTCACGGCGCTCAGCGGTTATATATGATAAAACTAGATGTGTCGGTACGACACGAATGCCCCCGCCTGGGGCAAATTAGAAACATTTGTTAAATTTTGTAAAAAATTTTTTAAGTTCAGGAGGTGTTGTATGGTCAAAAGTAGGTCAAGAAGGGCAAAATGCAAACTCGATCTGTAACAGGTCATTATCAAGGAACACACCAAAAATCAGGCCAGTATGCAGGCATTGTGAAAAAAAGTCCATACATGTGCATTTTTCATAAAAAATTCTGTCTTTCATGAAATTTTTAATGTTCAGGATCTGTCATATGGTCAAAAATAGGTGAACTGGGACGAAACTCGAACTCGACCTGTAAGTGGTCATTATGCGCCCATAGACCAAACATTGGGCCAGTATCTGTAAGCATTCCATTGCATAACTAGAATATTAGCAAAAGCTGGTAATCAGTTATAAATTTAAATTGGAGAGGTATGTACCATGTTTTATAACAATCCACCAAATGCTTCCTGAGAAATATCCCCCTAAGTTTTTTTTCTATACTAAGCTCTGTGACCTTGAAAAGTAGGTCAAGACCACCCATCTTTGAACCTGACCAAGATTTTGTAAATATGATGCAAAAGCACTGAAGTAATGAAGTTCCTTAGTTGAATACCTTTGGAGATATCCTGCACAA
The DNA here is from genome assembly GCA_026874595.1 of Sipunculus nudus. Taxonomy (NCBI): domain Eukaryota; kingdom Metazoa; phylum Annelida; class Sipuncula; order Golfingiida; family Sipunculidae; genus Sipunculus; species Sipunculus nudus. The sequence continues at coordinate 59,729,417 of CM049311.1, read as the reverse complement.
AGGCCAAAATTGAAAAATCCAATAAAATTTCATTAAAAAATCAGAAATTGCAGGTGACGCCACCAAAATTGTGCAGCACGTACAGACCATCAGTCCCAATGATCATAGTAAGTTTTGTGAAAATCCACACAATGGTTCCTGAGATATAAGCTTCTGAGTGTTTTTCTAAAATCAGCTCTAAAATGTAGAAAAATGGGCACGGTCACTCATCTTCGAACTTGACCGAGATTTTATCGATATACATCTTCACTGATGAAATAAAATTCCAACGGTGAATCCTTTTAGAGATATCCCGCTCACAAGGTAAAAGTTAACAGATGCGGAACGGACGGACAGATGGACGGACACCCTACAGACAGAACGACGGATAGACGGACAGCTTGGGTGACGACAATAGCCCATCAGCCTACGAGCTGAGGGCTAAAAAGGGCTGTACATGTACATTTGTCATGAAAATTTATATTTTTCATGAAATTTTCTATGTTTAGGAGCCATAAAACAATCAAAAGTAGGTCAACCAGGATGAAACGCGAACTCGATCTGTAACTGGTCATTATCTGCATACACACGAAAAATCAGGCCAATATCTGCAGGCATTGCGAAAAAAAGTCCATACATGTGTAATTGTCATGAAAATTTCTATTTTTCATGAAATTTTCTATGTTTAGGAGCCGTAAAACGATCAAAAGTAGGTCAACCGAGAGGAAATGCGAACTGGATCTGTAACTGGTCAATATCTGCATACACACGAAAAATCAGGCCAATATCTGCAGGCATTGTGAAAAAAAGTCCGTACATGTGTACTTGTCATGAAAATTTCTATTTTTCATTAAATTTTCTAAGTAAGGAGCCGTAAAACAGTCAAAAGTAGATCAACCGGGACGAAACACAAACTCGATCTGTAACTGGTCATTATCTGCCCACACACCAAAAATCAGGCCAATATCTGCAGGCATTGCGAAAAAAAGTCCGTACAACTGTTTGATTTCAGAAGGACGGACATGGGTAAAACTATATGCCCCGGCCACTTTGTGGCGGGGGCATTTGTGGCGGGGGCATAAAAATATGATTTAGAAATGAGGCACATGCTGGTTTTGTGTGGTAATAAGTATAAGCTGTATTACGAGTTGTTGTTGTTTAGCTTATGTATGATTTTGATAGTACCTTTGGAGACAGAGAAGAGAATTGATTTCATTTATTTTATTAACAAATGGAGTACTATTGTCACACAGATTTTGACTTGGCCATATAACTTATAAGCAGAACATATAATATAAGAGTTTAACTATTTATTAAAAAAATTACAAATATTGTCCCAGATATAATTTTTATTAAAAATAATAAGAGAATCGTATGATTTTTAAAATGAAATATAACTGAAATGATTATTAAAATTATATTTAAGAATATATTCATGAATGCATTCATGAATACATTATGAAAGTATTTGCACTGGTATTCATATACTTTCATTTTTACCTGAATTCCCATTCTTTATGCAAGAAATTTTATAATGGAGTACATATTCATATTCGTATTTAAATACAATTGCAAAGTATTCCCACCATGTCTTGTATTTATTCAGTTTTCACCAAACAATGGTGTTGAGAATCCAGAATGTACAAAATTCACAAATTTAAATAATGATCATAAGTACCTGGTTTTCTGGCTTTTATAAATGTAATATATTCATTTTGGACTAATTTCACATCAATCTACACACTAGACACAGTAGGAATCTAGATTAATATTATCAACTGCATCTTTGTCTATCATTAATTTCCTTCATATGATCCCTAATGATTAGTAATGAATAATATGATTTACTTTTTTATTATTAAAATTGAACTGAAAAATGCCATAGGTGACTGCATGTTGTTATTTGGAATACGTGACATTCTATCCATCGATACAAGATTCTTATATCATCTGCAAGTTAATTCCCTATCACTATAAACTAACAAATCCTTTTCTATTTTTCTTTAATTTATCAAAAACCAATAAAAATTGATTAATTTATTGTTATGTTGTTGGTTTAAACTACGAGATGAGTTGGGTTGGACACCTGGATCAACTGTGGCTGGCCATAAGCTGCCTGGCTGCCCCAGTATATGCCTCCCCTCAAGCGTGCATAATTTGCTGATAGTTCAACAAGGTCAACATACAGGTGACTCAAGAGTGGCTGGAGAGAGCCAAGTTCTGACATGGTCTCATAAAAACATTAATAAAAGCTACAATTTTTGGCCAATTTCTTTCAGCTTTCTAAACTAAAAAGCTGAAATCCTTATGTGTGCATGATATGAAAATTATATAAACAGAGCTCACAAGAAACAAACGTGAAATGGGCAAAATTGGGCAAAATTTAAGGTACTAATTTTATATTTATAATAAAAACTTAAAAAATTTAAAAATTCAAAACTAATTTTGGGTATTCAATTGAATCTTGATTAAATAATGTTACATCCCTGACAAAAAATCTCTGGCTTCAGCGAGCCCCTTGTTAAGGGAGTAAATATATTTCTTGATTTTCTACAAAGTGCATTATGTTTGGGCCCATAACTTAATAAAATTACGCAATACTGACATCATTTCTGGCATGTGCACAGAGAATGTATAGAAAAACATGTATATTATATATGATTAAAGTCAAATCAGTGGTTTTTATATTAGGCAGTATTGAAGTGTAACAATGGGTTTTTAATTGAAAAATGAAGTTTTTCATTAATATTTCAAAGGTATTAAGTCCTAGTGACCAAATTCTTGGCATGGTAGGGAACTTTGGAGACATCTAATTGTATGCCAAATTTTAGGAACTGAGAGCTGAAGCAGGGGAGCTGAGCTCTTGCAAACTGCATAACACTAGTCTGATGTAAACAATATGTTACATGGTGCTTGAAAACTTGAATAAAATCTACAGTTTTTGATTAACTGGTTTCAAATTTTTGGTGTTAACAGACAAAATGCTAACAAAAACATGCTGAGAAAATTAAATCCACAGTACTTACAGGAAACAAGGGACCTATGGGTCACGACGCTCAGCTGTTATATATGATAAAAAAATATTATTTAGAAATGAGGCTCATGCTGGTTTTGTGTGGTAATAAATATAAGCTGTATTATGAGTTGTTGTTGTTTAGCTTATGTATGATTTTGATAGTACCTTTGGAGACAGGGAAGAGGATTGATTTCATTTATTTTATTAACAAATGGAGTACTACTGTCACACAGATTTTGACTTGGCCATATAACTTATAAGCAGAACATATAATATAAGAGTTTAACTATTTATTAAAAAAATTACAAATATTGTCCCAAATATAATTTTTATTAAAAATAATAAGAGAATCATATGATTTTTTAAAATGAAATATAACTGATATGATTATTAAAATAATATTAAAGAATATATTCATGAATGCATTCATGAATACATTTTGAAAGTATTTGCACGAGTATTCATATACTTTCATTTTTACCTGAATTCCCATTCTTTATGCAAGAAATTTTATAATGGAGTACATAATCATATTCGTATTTAAATACAATTACAAAGTATTCGCACCATGTCTGGTATTTATTCAGTTTTCACAAAACAATGATGTTGAGAATCCAGAATATACAAATTTCACACATTTAAATAATGATCATAAGTACCTGGTTTTATGGCTTTTATTTATATTAAAAAATAACTGTAAAAAATTCATTTTGGACTAATTTCACATCAATGTACACACTAGACACAGTAGGAATCTAGATTAATATTATCAACTGCATCTTTGTCTATCATTAATTTCCTTCATATAATCCTTAATGATTAGTAATGAATAATATGATTTACTTCTTTATCATTAAAAATGAACTGAAAAATGCCATAGGTGACTGCATGGTGTTATTTGGAAAATGTGACATTCTACCCATCGATACAAGATTCTTATATCATCAGTAACTGCAAGTTAATTTCCTGTTATTATAAACTAACAAATTCCTTTTCTATTTCACTTTAATTTGTTATTAAAAACCAATAAAAATTTATTAATTTATTGTTTATTGTTATGTTGTTGGTTAAAACTACTAGATGAGTTGGGTTGAACACCTGGATCAACTGTGGCTGGCCATAAGCTGCCTGGATTCTCCCCTCAAGCGTGCATAATTTGATGAAAGGTCAACAAGGTCAACATACAGGTGACTCAAGAGGGGCTGGAGAGAGCCAAAGTCTGACAGGGTCTCATAAAAAACATTAATAAAAGCTACAATATTTGGCAAATTTCTTTCAGCTTTCTAAACTAAAAAGCTGAAATCCTTATGTGTGCATGATATGAAAATTATATCAACAGTGCTCACGGGAAACAAACGTGCCTTGGTCACAGTTGGGCAAAATTTAAGGTACTAATTTTATATTTATACTAATAACTTATAAAATTTGAAAAATTCAGAACTAATTTTGGGTATTCAATTAAATCTTGATTAAATAATGTTACATCCCTGACAAAAAAAATCTCTAGCTTCAGCAATGCCCTTGTTAAGGGAGTAAATATATTTCTTGATTTTTTACAAAGTGCATTATGTTTGGGCCCATAACTTAAAAAAAATACACAATACTGACATCATTTCTGGCATGTGCATAGGGAATGTATAGAAAAATTTGTATATTATATATGATCAAAGTCAGATCAGTGGTTTTGATATTAGGCAGTCTTAAAGTGTAACATTAGGTTTTTAATGGAAAAATGAAGTTTTTCATTGATATCTCAAAGGAATTAAGTCCTAGTGACCAAATTCTTGGCATGGTAGGGGATTTTGGAGAAATCTAACTGTATGCCAAATTTAAGGAACTTAGAGCTGAAGCTTGGGAGCTGAGCTCTAGCAAACTGCATAACACTAGCAATATGTGACATGGTGCTTGAAAACTTGAATAAAATCTACAGTTTTTGATCAACTGGTTTCAAATTTTTGGTGTTAACAGTTGAAATGCTAACAAAAACATGCTGTGAAAATTAAATCCACAGCAGTTACAGCAAAAAAACGTGCCATGGTCAAAGTTGGGCAAAATTTAAGGTACCAATTTTTTATTTTTGCTAATATTTTTAAAAATTTGAAAGATTTTGATCTAATTTTGGGTATACAATTTAATTTTGATTAATAAAAGTAATATTACTGGAAAAAAAGTGCTTAGCTTTAACAAGTTTTGTGTTAAGTGATAAAATTTCTTTCCTGATTTTTTACAAAATGCATTATGTTTGGGCCCATAACTTTTTTAAATTAAATAATACAGACCTAATTTCTGGCATGTACATAGGAATTATATAGAGGATTATTTATAGGAAATATGAGGAAAAACAGATGAGTGGTTTTGATATTAGGCAGTCCTAAAGTGTGAAAATAGGTTTTTAATAAAAAATTGAGGTTTTTCCTTAATTTCTCAAAGGAATGAAGTCGCAAAGACCCAGTTTTCGGCTTGGTAGGAGATCTTGGGGACATCTAACATTATGCTGAATTTTGGATTCCTAGGTCTTACGGTTTCAAAACGTGCCACATCTACGGACGGACGGACGGACGGACGGACGGACGGACGGACGGACAGACGGACGGACGACGGACAATGGACCACGACTATAGCTCAGATGACTTATAGTCAGCTGAGCTAAAAAACGTGCCATGGTCAAAGTTAGACAAAATTTAAGGTACCAATTTTTTATTTTTGTTAATATTTTAAAAAATTTAAAAGATTATGATCTAATTTTGGGTATACAATTTAATTTTGATTAATTAAATTTATATTACTTGAAAAAAAGTCCATAGCTTTAACATGTTTTGTGTTAAGTGATCAAATATCTTTCCTGATTTTTTACAAAATGCATTATGTTCTGGCCTATAACTATTTTAAATTATATAATACAGACATAATTTCAGGCATGTACACAGGAACTATATAGAGGAATATTTATGGTAAATATGAGGAAAAACAGATGAGTGGTTTTGATATTAGGCAGCCCTGAAGTGTGAAAACAGGTTTTTAATAAAAAATTGAGGTTTTTCCTTAATTTCTCAAAGGAACAAAGCCGCAAAGACCCAGTTTTCAGCTTGGTAGGAGATCTTGGGGACATCTAACACTATGCCGAATTTTGGATTCCTAGGTCTTACGGTTTCAAAAGGTGCCACATCTACGGACGGATGGACGGACGGACAGACGGACGGACGACGGACAATGAACCACGACTATAGCTCAGATGACTTATAGTCAGCTGAGCTAAAAACAGCACAACACAACTACTGCGAGAAATTGTTTAATTAGAGTGACACAAAGAACATTTGTTTGATATCTCACATTTCAATTGGTTGCCATGGCAACCATACATATATATATATATATATATATATATATATATATATTTATTTATATATATATATATAAGGATATCTAATCAAAGACATATGTTAAGAGATTGAAGACTTAAAAGACAGATAACAACTTCCGCAACTTCCACAGCAGACAAACATACAGACACTGTGCGAAAATGGTGGCAGGTGGCACCACCAATTTTGTGTATGATTAAGAGCTATGTGAGATCTATAAACATGCAAAATTTCAGGGGGATATGTCAAACCAGTCCTGAGATATGCCTGAATTTTTGCAGTGTATACATAAATGTAGGTGGTGCCACCTGCCACAAAATCGAGAGTGCTATCCAAGATGTATAAACCTGCAAAATTTTAGGCAGATATGTCAAACCACTGCGGAGATATGAGTGATTTCATCCCACGCAAACAGACAGACACTGTGCAAAAATGATTCCAGGTAACGCCACCAGTTTTGTGTATGATTAAGAGCTATGTGAGATCTATAAACATGCAAAATTTCAGGGGGATATGTCAAAACCAGTCCTGAAATATAAGCCTGAATGTCTGCAGCGTATATATAAATGTAGGTGGCGCCACCTGCCACAAAAAAGAGAAATCTATCCAAGATATATAAACATGCAAAATTTTAGGCTGATAAGTCACACCACTACTGAGATATGAGTGATTTTAGCCCACAGCAGACAAACATACAGAGACACTGTGCAAAAATGGTGGCAGGTGGCACCACCAATTTTGTGTATGATTAAGACCTATGTGAGATCTATAAACATGCATAATTTTAGGGGGATATGTCAAACCAGTCCTGAGATATGCCTGAATTTTTGCAGTGTATACATAAATGTAGGCAGCGCCACCTGCCATAAAATCAAGAAAGGTGTCAAGGATGTATGAACCTGCAAAATTTCAGGTGAAAAAGTATAACCACTGCCGAGATATGAGTAATTTTATCCCAAGGCAGATGAACAGATGGACGCTGTGCAAAAATGGTTGCAGGTGGCAAAACCAGTTTTGTGTATGATTAAGAGCTAAGTGAGATCTATAAACATGCAAAATTTCGGGGGGGTATGTCAAACCAATCCTGAGATATAAGCCTGAATGTTTGCAGCGTATACAAAAATGACTGCAGGTAACGCCACGTTTTGCGTATGATAAAGAGCTATGTGGGATCTATAAACATGTAAAATTTTTGCCAAATCGGTCAAATGGTTCCCGAGATAATAGCTTGGATGTCTGCAGCTTAAACGTGATGTAGGTGGCGCCACCTGTCATAAAATCAAGAAAGCTGTCCAAGATGTATACAGATGCAAAATTTCAGGTTGATAAGTCCAACCAATGCAGAGATATGAGTGTTTTTATCCCAAGGCAGATGAAGAAATGGACACTAAGCAAAAATCTAAGAAAATGCAGTTAGAAAAAACTAAACACATGATGACTGATGACTGATTATTTGCAAAAAATTTGGCGATGCTAGCTCCTGCCATTTTTGAGACAGGTATGGTTAACTAGAGACAAAGTAAGAAGACTGACGAATGATGGATGATGCAGCAACATTGCATAAGCTCACAGTTTCGCTAAAAATCTGATAATTTTTTAAATGACAAATCTTTTGCAAAAAAATTGGTGATGCTAGCTCCTGCCCTTTTTGAGATAGCTATGACGCACGACAGAAGAAAGACGACGCCACACCATTGCATAAGCTCACAGATTCGCTAAAAATGCAAACCAAGTTTTTTAAACAGCTGATAGATATAGTTCCAATAATCTGGGAATTCTGCGTCTAGACATTCTGTCTAGACGTCTAGATGCTGTGTCTAGACGTCTAGACACATTGTCTAGACACCCGCCAGAGCCAGGTCAGTTGCCATGGTGATGTCTGGACCCCACCTGGTTATACTGACTGACCTCTTGACTTGGCTGCTGAAACTCAGCATGTTGTCAAATCTGTTTTCAAACACGGAAAGCCTTTTTTCAATTTGCTACAATGCTTTTTTAAAGCTGTATTTACCCAATCTATTCTTATAAAACTGGCAGAACCCTGCCATAGAATAATTCTTGTAAAGTTTTAAATGCAGTTAGAAAAAAAATAAACAAAATCCGATAAGAGATTTTCAGATGACTGATTATTTGCAAAAAATTTGGTGATGCTAGCTTCTGCCGTTTTGGAGATAGCTATGGTTAACGTACAGACGCCGCACGACGCCGCACCATCGCATAAGCTCACAGGTTCGCTAAAATTAGATGAGTTCTCTCAACAAGGCAGAAAGCAGAGTCAAGGTGTATAAGTAATAGTGACACAGATAGAAGCTGATCATATCTATACAACAACAATGGGAGCAGCTAGACAAATAACCCCCTGGTGACATATTCAAAATGGAACTGTTCCTCTTTGAGAACTGTGTCCACAATCATGAAGGTTATAGCACTTGTCTGTAGTGACCTATGTTAGTTCACAAACTGAAACTTATGTGTAGTATGTATGTATTGCATGAGATACCTGAATGCTGGGTTATAATTGAGGTAAGCTCTTTTTTGTGCCTCTTTAACATTATCCTGAGCTGGTTGAGGTAATTCAGGTCCACTCCTTGCCAGCCCCACATGCTGAAGATCCTGAGGTATGAATCAAGTTCTACTGCAAGTCCATGCTTATCCCTGGATGATTTCAGCTTCTCCTGGATACATCTGTAGTTTTTATGATGTTCTGGGAACAGTGGCATGCTCTGTATGGAGTCCTTCATCCTCCCAGCTTGTTCTACCAGTAACAGGTCCAGCAGCTGCTTAGCCTGTGTGAGAATATAAGATTTATATGATAGGGTAAAGTAGGGCTGTAATACAATAATCCATGCATTCATATATCAGAGAATTAAATTTCATTTTGTACCAGTATAATCCTAAGCCTTTGTATCAACATTCTGTATCAACATGATATTAATTTTGATCACACAATTGAAAGCGATGTCTGATGTTTAGTTAAATTTGCTAAGCACAATATAATAAAAGGAGAAATGTTTTTGGTCTGAAGGAAATTGAAGAGAATCTGATTGGTTAATATTTCTTTAAAAAATGTATTTTTGGTTTTGAACTTTTATGAACAGTTTGGTTATGTATCTCTGAATTAGGAGGTACATTGGCTTGACATATCACTTCTTACCAGCATTTACCTCATGTAACAGATATTGTATCAAGAGTGAATTACAGTGATATGTATTGGATCTTTATAGAATATATTGTAACGGCCCTTGTTCATAGTCTGGTAAAACTTGTCGAAACTACCTTTGGCAGGACCAATAAAGGAATAGAAGTGGGCCATATTTCACACAATAAGGGTTCAGATTAGACCAAAAATACTACATGGGATGGGGGGCAGATGTTATTTTATTATGTTCTGCAGAGAGTCAATGCAGCACTGCATTTTTCTTCAGTGTCCATCTGAAGTTTAAATAAAGTTATGTATTTTACCTGTTCTGCAAGATCGGAGTACCCAGACTGGGCCTTCTGTACTGCTTTAAGCACTGGAGGCAGGAATCTTCCCAACTCCTGAGGAAATAGAGATTACACAAAATGAATTATTGTTTATAAACATTAAGGCTTTCTTATTAGTATCATACTGCAGATTGTGACACACCACAGTGAATACAAAGTAATGCTTACAAAGGTGATAAAGCTGATCATTTTTCATGAGAGGTTGGTTAACTAACAGTGATCATTAGGTGAGCATGAAGTTTTATTAATTCAATTTTACTAACAAAATTAAAAGAACACAGAGTAAACCTCAAAATCAATTGTATGGAAGATCCCTATGTTGACCTTATATCTCTTAAATGTTCCTGAGTTATTTCAAATTTCAGTTGATAATGAAGGAGGGTTGCTTCATGTTAACAGGGAAGATGATTTTTATACATTACCTGAGGGCAGTTTTCTACGGCACACTGACAGACTTCTAACATGAGCTGCAGACTCAGGCTGGTGATGGTACTGCTTTCATCCCTCTCCAAACAAATCCTGAAATATGCATGATTTGTTTGAATTCCTCTTACAACAAAGGCTGTTCAATGACAGCTTCACTGGAATCAGGATAAAAATAAAACTATCATGAATGATGTGATATTTCTCAGCAATACAGAATTCACTTTTTCAGGATTCCCACAATTTTTATACATATAACATTTCCTGATTTTTCACTGAGCTTTCCCCATGATGAATTTTCAGCAGTCCAGGATCATTTTCTAAATTACTTCCACCAATTAGCACCAAAGCTGATCATGCACTGGGCACACTGTATGAATATGAGACAAAATATAACGATTCAACCAATTTCTCGTTTGAGCAAATCAAAGTCTCTGAATTTTCCAAGATTTCACCCTTTTTCTCATATCCCTGACCTGAAAAAAGTGAAAATCATTTTCCAAGTTTCCTGATTTCCATAACTGCTGAAACTCTGTTTTTTTTTTAATAAAATAGATCCATAGCTTGCAGGTGGCACAGCCAAATAAATCAACCATGGATGGATGAAGATTACCTTATGATGTGGGTTTAAGTGCCGTAATTTCTGGGTTTCAGAATTTCTGAGCATGAAGTTTATCATTTTCCTTAATTTATCATTCTGTTGTTAAGATACAATCATGAACACCCAAGGATCTGCTGACTTTTGCCTTTGAGGTCTTGTAAGGGTTCAAACCAGGAAGTATTAAAGATGCCCATTCACCTACATTTTTAAAACAAGGGACCCATGGGTCACGGAGCTCAGCTAAAGTTTAAATTTTTGCAAAGGCAAAATATGCAATATATTCTATTGTAATATTTTTCATATATATAAGCATATGAGAAGCTAAGAGGAAAGGGGCCCTCCTACTCAATTATAGTAAAGTTCTAAATATATGTTTGCAAAACTAATACTCTGACAAGACTGCCATGAAGAAAAACAGTTAAAGTTTTGAGATACTGTGATGCATATGAAAAATTTACAGATGGACAGGTAAGTGGACAGAATGGACTGATACCTTTATTTCAATTTAAAGGGAATATTAATAATGCAGTTAAGTTTATATTAAAGCCTATTTTTTAAGCATATCCACTTTTTCCATTAAAAGTTTTTATCAGATTCATTTTTTTTATTTACAAGTAAAAAAAAATCTGAAAATATAAGTTAAAATATCAGAGTTCTAATTTGCAATCATTATTTATCAAAAGTGTAGCTTATATCTGGTCATATACAGTCAGCTAAAAAGAATTCATGTGATTTCTGGCTTCCTCTGTGTATATATTAATGATCTAAGGGTAGTTTGGGTTGTGAAAGTTCTTATAATGCCTTCTCTTCTTAAGGATGTATGAACTTGTTTATCAACAACATGTTTGTTAAAAAAGCAATGTTGACAAAAGGGAAAAACATGTAACCAAAGGTGGTAGTTTGCATATATGTGGAGGCAGAATGGTCACTTGTTGCAAAACGCATTTGCAAAGCTCTGGCTTATCTGACTTGGTGCTAGATTGCTGTTGAATTTGGTTTGTTATTTGGGATGGCCCCCACATATTATAAACATTTTGATATAAACATAAACAAGCAAGGTGATTGGGCCCCTTTAACGATTTCAGAGCCAGACATTTATTATGACAGATTACCTAACAACATCCTACTGCTGGATTTCAATTTTGGAAACATGAAGACTGAAATAATAAACATTTCATAGAAATTATCCAAGTGTTACAGCAAATTTCTAAAGTGTACTTGAAGTTTAAACCATTTACTATGACCGGTACCTTTAATTCCCATTGTCAACAGCAATTTCAAAAATTAAATTGTTCCAAACAAAATAGAACTAAAAGGTTTATTAAACATTTTAATTCTAATGCATCTTTAAAATTTCATAATTTTGTGATTTTTAAATGCCATGTTTTAACATAAACCCCCAAAATCCTAATGTTTCAGGGTTGAATACAGTAGTACTATATGTTCAGTTACTGTGATCAATCTCTAGATTGGCAGACAAACACTAACACAAAGTCTGTCCTTCAGTCCATGTCCTGAACATGAATGATGGCAGTCAACAACACACCTTGATGATCTGTTGGGGTCAGCACATTTATTGATGGTGTGTATGAGGACAAACAACACAGCACGGAGGACAAATGCCCAGGACTGATTGAGTCCTAGGTGGAATTCCTGCAGGACCTGTCTGACAAACCACGCATACATCTGGAAGCCTCGTTTATATTCATAAGTCCAGTGGGAGATCGCCATGTTTTCACACAGTGAGAGAAGTACCCGCTGTACACCATCCTGCAACAAAGTAAAATGTAGAAAGATTGTAGAAAGACTGCTGTCAAATACTGAAGAATGATCAATGATACAAAACATCGTAAAATGGATCTACCATGACCATTATAGAGCTATGACAAAAAGAAACATTCAGATCAAACTAAGTGTAAACACAGTTGCATGTCTTGCTCAGAATATAGACTGGTACATGGAAACCTGATATGAATTAAAACTTTATTATAAATAATACTTCATATACTATATACTGTATTGTTAATGATGTACAGGGTTGAGTAAATGAGGACCTCCTGTACCTGAGACTTGGTGAGCAGGCTCACCAGGGTCTTGGCCTTGGCATCATGACAGGAGGTCAGGTAAACCAGAGTCTTCTGAATGACAGCAGGCGGGAAATGTGGAGGGTTCGACTCTGGATTCCTGTATGGAAGTCAAATCTGATACTGACATATGATATACACCTCCCCACACGCATATAAATATCCCCTGAAAGTCAATATAGTGAAATATTCCAATATCACTGTAACTGTGCAACAGATCTTGTGAAACTGTAATGTACAACTCAATAACTAGATGTGTCGGAACGACACGAATGCCCCCGCCTGGGGCAAATTAGAAACATTTGTTAAATTTTGTAAAATTTTTTTAAGTTCGGAAGGTGTCTTATGGTCAAAAGTAGGTCAACAAGGGCAAAATGCAAACTTGATCTGTAACGGGTCATTATCAAGCGACACACATAAAAATCAGGCCAGTATCTGCAGGCATTGTGAAAAAAAGTCCATACATGTGCATTTTTCATAAAAATTTCTGTCTTTCATGAAATTTTCTATGTTCAGGATCTCTGTCATATGGTCAAAAATAGGTCAACTGGGATGAAACGCGAACTCGATCTGTAACTAGTCAATATCTGGCCACACACCAAAAATCAGGCCAATATCTGCAGGCACTGCGAAAAAAAGTCCGTACATGTGTGTTTGTCATGAAAATTTCTATTTTTCATGAAATTTTCTATGTTCAAGAGCCGTAAAACGGTCAAAAGTAGGTCAACCGGGACTAAACGCAAACTTGATCTGTAACTGGTCATTATCTGCCCATACACCAAAAATCAGGCCAATATCTGCAGGCATTGCGAAAAAAAGTCCGTACAACTGTTTGATTTCGGAATGACGGAAGGACGGACATGGGTAAAACTATATTCCCCGGACACTTTGTGGCGGGGGCATAAAAATTGAGCATTTTGATTTTTGTAGAACCCAGATATGAATATCATACTAAATACTGGATGATTTATTTTACTGTCACTCAATATTCAAGCTGGTGTGGTACATACTATAATATATAATCAACTTTACTTACATGGCATCATTTTCAAAGAGCATCTTCAGAACATACACCACTGTCTCATCCAAATTTGTTGTAATGCTCTGGTTTATTCTCTGTAGAATTACACAGAATTTAGATGTGAAAGCATGTATAATAATCTAAGTAAGAGACTCATGCTTGGAAAGTACTTTTAAGAAATATTCAATGTAAAGAATATACTTAAAAATTTCTTTTATTCAAAGCATAGGGTCATGGCACTGAGTTGGTAATAAGGTTGGGTCCAAGAGTGACATATAAATGCAATTTCCTAAAGTAAATTGAAAATAAATGTAATCAAATATTATTATATGCAAGGTGATAAAAAACAAAAATGGAAATGCAGGGATGCTGGTAGAACTGCATTAATGAGCAAATTCCAAAGAGAAATTTTAAAATGCAATGTAATTGATCTGCATTAGATCCAAACCCTGCTAGGTAATGGCTTGATCTTTAATGGGGCTGAAAACGGTTCAACCATTCTTTTACTATAATTTATCATCAACCATTCCACAGAATCAGAGAAACAAGAAGCCTATTCTGCTGATACTAGTGACAGTTCATACATCACACTGTGTGTCAGATGACATATAGACACAAAACTCAAACCCTTTTATTACAAGGTTAAACACTATCCATACTGCCAATAAAATGAAGAAAATACTTAGAAGATTTATCAGAATAAGACAGCTGGAGTTCACGTACAGGCAATCATTAAGAAATTTTCACAATGACCACTATACATTAGCAATTACCTGCTTGTAGAACATAAGCCAGAAGCAAACTAGGAAGTATAAGCTTCTCGGATACAAACTGAGAAACTTAAAGAAAACCATGTGAACACAACCTGTGATGTCAGCTTTTTTTCCAACATGTCGTAAGTCTGGTCTGCCCTACTCTTCCCATCTTGGTCATTCAACTGGTCTCCACAAGCAAAGTAAGGAAGCACTGTCACAATGGATGATGGGATACACTCCAGTAGTAGGTCCTCTTCTGGCTGGCCCAGCAGCTGTGCCATTGGACCAGCAGCATCAAGCTGCTGCTGACATACCAGCTGGGCTACTATGGTCTTCTTGCAGCATCTGTGGGAATCAAATGTAACACTTTTATTTGTACAGAGTTAAAGATGTGTTATATGAGAGGAATGGATGTTTGACTGATTCAGCAAAAGTGGATTAAATAGCATTTTGCAGAAAGTAGGCCACAGCATAGGTGGTGCCACTTTTTAGTGAAAATCACAAGTTAGTGACATAGTCAATATGTGTGTGAATTTTTTGTGAAGATAGATGCAGGTATTTTTTAGATATTTTGGAACAGGAATCATAAAATTGATGAGCAGCAAACTGAAATTCCATGAAAATGCTATTCTAAAATACAATGCACCGCTGCGAATCAAAACTTCCAAACAAAACTTAGTTCATTTCAAATATTACTCATTTAATTCCTCATCTTATTATTGTCTAAGGAATTGTTGCATTTGACAAGGAAACTGATCGTTTCATATTTACTCACTTATCTGTAGTAAAGGAAGAGACCATTTGGATCATAGAAATTAGTTAACACATGGCATCACCTGAAGGTGACAACCAAACATAAGTCTGGTGAAAGTTTTGTCTTCCTTCTTTTGCAGGAGGAGTGACTAAACTACAATACTTTCAGGCCAGGAAGGGCCCCTCAAAAGGCCCATAGACTTCAAGTGCAGGTTGATTGATGCTTGAAAAAATATAGTAAAAGACCTGACAAAAATGATTTTGGATGAAAGATTTACAATGCCTCTACAATCTTTTTAAAAGTGAGGTTCATGTGACCCACCTGTGAAATTGTGACCCTGAAATCAAAAGGGCTCTTACATTATTTGTTGGCCATAAAAGTTGAAATCCATATGTAAATTCAAACTGGAGTTATCATCCAGGAACAGATTTGAGGACAGATAGCTCATGTGACCTTGACCTTTGAATTTGTAACCCAAAAATCAACAGGAATCTTCCCCTACTGTCAGGTGAGCTATATGTGCAAGATGGATGGTCCTAAATGAATTGTTTGGCTTTAACTGCACCAACATTTTTTTAAATATGTAGGTCCTGTGACCTTGACCAACCTTTGTTCTCATAATGCCAAAACCTAAAGAGTTACTTTATTCGTGGGCCATTAATCAGTTAAGTTTGAAATCCATAATTCAATCCCAACTTGAGTTACCATTAGAAAAAGAATTTGTGGACAGATGGTTTCTGTGACCTTGACCCAAGATCTTGTGACCCCATAAAGTAACAAGAGATTTTCCCCTAAAGGCAGGTGTCCAATGTGTGCAAGATAGAAGGTCTGGGATGAAAATTTTGGCTTAAAATGTCTCCAAAACCTGTTAAAACATGATGGTCTCATGACCTTGACCTCATGACCCTAAAATCAAAAGAATTCATGCTTAAGTGGTGGTCCATATAGAAGTCAAGTTTGAAATTCATGTCAATCCCAACTGGAGTTATCATCAAGAAATGAATTTGTTGACAGATGGCTCCTGTGACCTTAACCTCATGACCCCAAAATCAAAAGGGTTCTTGCTTTAGTGGTAGGGCATATATCAATCCAAAATGGAGTTATCATCTGGAAACAAATTTTTGGACAGACAGTCATACAGACAGATGGATGAACAGGGTGATTACTATAGGGCACCCGCTTATTCAAGTGGGGCAATAATATACAAGAAATGCACTCATAGAGCACAGACCTCCGCCAAGGAGTTGTTGAAAATACAGAAGTTTTCCTTAAAAAATTTCTGAATCCAGATGGTGATCCAGATCACCCCCTTAATTTTTTTCCAATTGTTCCTTGCATCACTGCCTAGATATCCTGTAAATTTAATCAAAATCTGTTGATAACTTTTTGAGTTATCTTGCTTACATGCCAACGCTGGCAAAAATATAACCCCCACCATTGACAACAGACATTGCTTTCAGGACTGATACTTACTTTTATTGTTTTTGCACATGTATATCCTTCCTTTGGTTACATATTTACTCACCTATAGAACTCTTCTTGTGAACTGTATCCCATTAGTGTGAAAGGGAACTCTGTGAAGGCATTCAGTTGCAGCCATTGGCCCAGCAGGTATGAGAGGTGTCCCAACATGCAATGCTTAATGCTGGTGTATTTCAGTTTTGTTGCAATGTTACTTAACACCTGAAATTCAGGAACAAATTATAATCCAGTGACTATAGGTTTCTAATCTAGGTGATAATTATTCTAGCCTTTTGCCAGGTGTTCCCATTTTCTATTCAATTTGTTACCCTTGGCATGATTTTTGCTGTGTCTGTATGCAGGTAGTGAGTCAAAACAGTAAAAACCAGCAAGTGTATACAACAAATCTGCAATATCCCTTTACCAAAGTAAAGGCTTGAAAACTAATTTTGTGTTCTTGAATAAAATCAATAATATTTGTAGGGCAAGTAAAATTGATGAAGGGCAAGTAAAAGCTATATGTAACTTGCCTGACTGGGCAATTACTTTCAAAAGTTAATGTCAAGCCCTGCCACCTCATGCAAATGAGAAAAACTCATTTTACTGGTTTTCTATAAAGGATGGCATATACCTCAACATATTAGTTCAACCTATTCAACATGTTTCCTTCTAGCTATTTCTTCCATTTAACAACACTTTTTGAGCATGATTTCTACTTCCTGTTTATATACATGCTGACATCATAAGTGCAGTACACAACCTCTGTCATACCTGGTTAATAACCTGAGGGTCAAGTGACAGATCATGGGCCATAGCAAGGAGAGTAAAGATGGCCTGACCCTCACAGATACGACTGCTGACTGCCACAGATTCCAGGGCTGCCAGCACTGCTCTCACTCTGTTCACTGTGCTATCTCCTGAATTCATGGTGCCATCTCCCTTCTGTTAAATAAAAGTTTTAGTCTAATCCTGTGACTTACTGTTAACTCTTTTGACCAACAGATCAATTATAATGCATATATGTGTCTCAAAAGGATCACTTTTCATATTCTTTAGTTTTGAACCTAACGTTAATATGAAGAGAAATCTGGTTTGTATCATAATGACAAAATGTAGATACACAATTATGCTTCATTCTTATATGATCAAAAATTTGACCAAGGTGATAGTTATTAATCATTTGACCATAAGAATATTTGGCTTCACAGTGATTAAGAAAATAGAAATAATACATTACATGGATATCATACTAGAATGCTTACAGTTTACAGATCTAATAAAGCAGATTAACTAAGCCGATAAAAGTACACAAGATATTGTGCAGTTATTTACATACCATTTTCCCCCCTGGATAATCCGCTACCGTTGATAATCCGCACCCCTATTTAGAGCAACAATTTCTGAGGAAAAACACATAACCCTGTGTATAATAGGCAGCCTGTTTCTGGCCAAAATCTTGAATGCTGCAACTTGTATTTGCCTTAGTAATCGAATATGCACTGGCTCCATGGAGGTATACTTTGCCAGTCAGACCGACAAGTCTCTCTGTAGAAGATCATTACACTTAAATTAACAAAAAGGTTATTCTCCTTTAGCTGTCGAATGTAAAAAAGGGTGATGTTAAGTGTACAATACTGACACGTACCTGTTTGAAGTAAGATATAATATACTGAACAACCACCTGTAAAATGCGAGCAAATTACGACCATTTTATATCAGTCCCTTTTGAAACTCTGTTATATAATCAATTTATAAATGCTGTGAAATACTGGCTATTACAGATTACAAGTTTTTTTTCTGACCAAAGTGATTTATTACTATTAAATTGACCTGCCTAATACAGGCCATCATGTTTATCCAGCGCTGACCCTCCCATTCCCCTCCCCGTGAATGGTGGTTTTGTTAGTAAACGGATGTGAGCTTTTCTGTATTAATGAGAATATTCTGTGTTAGTATTCACACGCCAGAAGCTCCACTTACAAAAATTTCCCTGAGTAGGCCTATCATCACCCACTTCCGCCTCATTCTCAGTATCTAGGTCATGCCTCGCTTTGGTAGAGCCACTTATTCGAGGGCGAAGGAGGAAGTATCGGGGGAGGGAGAGATGATTGTAATACAGAAAAGCTCACATCCGTTTACAAACAAAACCACCATTCACGGGGAGGGGAATGGGGGGTTTTTTTTACGTAAACATCGATGTGATCATTTTCTGTATTAATGAGAAGAAACAGATAAACCATAGGGAGGGAGATACTGACCTGAAACGACAAGGATGAAGGGAAGGCGGTCAGCAAGTAGTAGAAATCACAGCAGAAGACAACGTCTGCAGGCAGGTAGCGGGCCGAACGTGAGTAGACGCCGAGGAAGCTGTGCTGGTGACGTTAACAATAGTGCCTGCGGCAACCACGGGACCCATGGCATAGAGGCCGGAGTCTTGCAGGCAGACGTCCTTGAGGTAAAATTGAGTAAACGTGGAAGGGGACTTCCAGATACCCATTTTGACCAGCACGGCAGGAGACACGCCCGAAAGGTGAGTGATGAGGCGAAAGCCCTGACCTCAAGAGCCGTGACATGGAAGGACTGTAGTTCAGCCGGACGTAAAGAGTCATGGGTGGCGATGATAGCAGCTAGTGGTGGGAGTCTGTTCCTTTTTCATAATCGATCATCGGTTTGAGCAAACCGATCAATGATCGATTAATAATCGGTTCCAGCAAATAAAAAGAAACATGCAGTTTTCTGTGAAACTGTAAATTCTTAACCAAGCCCGCATGTCTTATTAATTCTACCTTATAAGAAAAAATGTTTTTGCCTTTTTATATTTTCCTTTTATTAGTAAAATATGTTTTTAAAAGTTTCATTTTAATTATTTAGAATAATCAAGAATTAAACCAAACTCCAGGACATCTACTTGCTGCATAGACCCGGAGAATTTATGGAGCATTTTAACGCCATACCGCCCATATTTTGCAATGTACATCTCTTTACAAAACTCTCCGCTAATTCTGCAGCTCCCTGCCAGTTCACAGAGGTTTATTACGTCCTCCATTCTCGCATCTACAGGGTTATACTCAGTTACATACGGAAGTTATTTGGGAAAAAAGAATCATTTTCATGATTATGATGTAATCGATAGTTGCCTTTGGTAATCGAGCGCTTGAAAGTGGCAGCAAACCGACTGACTTTCGATAAAACTCGATGATTGGCCCACCATTAATAGCAGCCTTTATCCAGTTACTGATAGTAATAGGACTGATTTCTTTATTGGTTGCACCCAATTTTGAAGAAATAAAAAGTTTCTAACGCCCCCCCCCCCCCCCCCCCCCCGGAGTGATTTCGTAGCCTTAAGATAGCCCAATAGCCGTGAATAGTGGGGAAGGATAAACGTTTATCCTGTAATAAATGCAGCAGGAAATTAAGGATCGACTGGACCGGCGGATCCAGTGGATCTACATGACGCTCCCTGGCCAATCGAGAGAAGATGAGCCAGCGGGAGTCATACACACGGTCGGAAGATCGTCGACTGGGAGCCGCTGCAAGAGCCGCAACTGGCGTTAAAAAACCCCTGATCCTTGAGCGATCGAACGACAGTAAGAAAGCGCTCAGAGGGTACGACCGAGCAGTGCGAGGACGGAGTGGCAGATCGACCGACAGCAGCAGGAGAAAGGGCGGACAGAGGAGAAACGAACGACACCGAGGAAACCACGGAGCCGCTGGACGAAACGGTATGATCAGGATGAGGTCTGTGAGAGGCGCCGCCGAGAGACGGATGAGTAACTGCGGGATCAGGGCCGGGAGGGTGACGTAGCCGTGGACCGGACGGAACGAGGGGTGGAGGGTTCGGGAAATCCAACAGGTCGAAATCCGGAGTCCCCCAAGCACCGAAGATCCCCCGGAGAACCGGTGGAGGGAGAGAAACGGCTGTAAGGGTACCTAGGCAATCCCAGGAAAGGGCATCGGCGAGGACCTTCACGGCGCCACAGACATGACGAGCCTGAAGTGTTATACCGAGAGGGATACACAGATCGAACAGGCGATAAGTTTCTCGCAGAAGCGAGGGTGACCAAGTGCCTCCCTGCCTGTTGATATATTCAAGAACTGTCGTGTTGTCTGTCATGACTAGAACATGACTGTCGAGGAAGCATGGAGACCAGTGTTCGAGTGCATGACGGACTGTTCTGAGCTCTAGAACACTGATATGGAGCAGACGCTCCCGAGGAGACCAGAGGCCGGAAATACGAAGATCGGCCAGGTGGGCACCCCAGCCCATCTGAGACGCGTCGGTAAAGATCGTAAAGGCGACGGTCTGCGTTAACGGAATGCCGCAAAGGAGAAAAGACAGCCAGAGCCAGGGGCAGAGGGCCGCCAGGCCTGGTGGGCAGGCAGAATCGCCGTACGAGATGCCGAAACCCAGGAGACGCGTGGAGCGGAGGAGCGACTGCACCGGGCGGAGGAACAGGCGGCCCATAGGGACGAACGTGGCCGCCCAGTGGAGAGAACCGTGTAAGGAAGCTGCCAGATGGGAGCTGACACGACGAGCCGACAGAAGGGATCGGATCCACTGGCGCAGATTGACCGCAAAGTCGAGCGGGAGAGATACACGACCACGCCCAGAAACTGAATGGTCTGGGTAGGGACCAAATGAGACTTCAGAACATTGACCAGAAAGCTGAGATCGCGAAGAAGGGAAAGCACCAGGGCACGGTGGTGGAGAAGGAGATCACGAGAAGGGGCGTGAACGAGCCAGTCGTCCAAGTACGGGAGGACTGAAACCCCCACTGACCGGAGGTAAAAGGTTACAGCATGAACAAGGATTGTAAAGATCCAGGGCGCAATATTGATCCCGAACGGGAAGGCTCTGAATTGAACACGCGAGTGCTGTAGGCGAACCGAAGGTACGGCTGAGACACGGTGAATAGGTACATGGAAATACGCGTCTGTTAAATCAATCTTAAACGCCCAGTCGCCTTGGCGGACGGTGCGGAGCACGGCAGGAATATTGAACATTCGAAAATGGGGTGGTCGAATAAAGGCATTGAGGCGCTTGATCTATAATCGGGCGCCACTGTCCGTGTGGCTTGTGGACAAGAAAAATGCGGGAATAAAACCCGGGAGTATCGGGATCGACCGGGAGAATGGCGCCCTTCAAGAGAAGGGACCGAATGGCATTTTCTAGCGCGAGATACTTGGCCGGATTCCTGGGTGGGGGAGTAACGAACGGAAACGCTGTGCGAGCGGAGGGGTGAAAAATGAAATTCGGAAACCAAAACGAACCGTGCTTAAAACTAGTGGATGCGAGGTGACACGCCTCCAGGCCGGATAACAGGTCTGAAGGCGGCCGCCTACCGGACCTGGAGTGTCACTTACTGCCGCGTCCACTCCGAGCGGATTTACTGCAAAAGGAGGCGGCCTTGTGAGACCCGGACATATGGGCAGACAGGTGGGCGGGAGCCACCGAGCGGCTAGCAGCCGGAGCCAGTACTGGAGCAGTAGGGGACCAATAAGGGCGAGATGCCTGGGAGGTTGGAGGAGGCACCGAATGGAGGTGGGCCTGACGATCTACACGATCCAGGGCAGCCTCATAGACACGGGACAGATGACCCCTGAAGAGGAGAGATCCCGTAAACGGCTGAGTATATAGATCCGAGAGCTCCGCGGGAGATAGCGTGGGCTGGACGGAGCGAAGGGTGCGGAGACACCAGACGCCAGGCCAAGTGTTGTAACTCGGCACATGTGTGAGTGGAAGCCTGCCATATATTATTTAATATGGCAGGATCCGGAGAAATAGACAACAGGCTGGTAACGGCCTGAAGGTCGTTGACAACGCCAGCGGTCTGGCGGGTGAAAGCCTCCATATCTGAGAGCTGAGAATCGGATACATGCGCCGCGGGGGAATAAAGCAACCTACCGTCAGAGAAGGGTTGATCAAGCCCCGTTTCGGCCAGCATCGGTTCCGATGGAACAGCGGGAAAGGCGGGAGACAGGACGAGCCTGTCAAGGCAGGTCGCCGGATAGGCCTTAGTGGACCACAAGGCGCCAGGCGGCACCGGCAACCTAGACGATGAGGATATAGCGCCAGTGACAGCGGCATGATGATTGTTGAGCAGCCGAGCCGTCTCATCAGTAAATTCCATGCAGATCCGAGGTCCGGAAGTCGGCGCCCAGAGCGTGGAGGGGTTCAGATAGAACCTGGCCGACGCGGCAGAGGCGGGCGGTGGCCTGAGGCGCTGGAAGGTCGGCCTGTCAGGGCCAGATGACTGCATGATGCGGGCCACCTGATCAAGTAGGTCAGACTTCATCGTGCGCCACGCCTGCCACTGTGTGTTGAGAGCAGTCCACTGATCCGTACTGGCCGGAGGCGCCTGATCTGTAAATACAAGCGGAGAACGGACGGATGGAGAACCAAGAGCGGACAGGCCGCAGGAGCGGCAGGGGCACAGACGGGGTCTGTATCAGGAACCGCAGGGCGGGCGTCTGGAGACCCAGACGGGAGGGGAACGAAGCGGAAGGACGGTCCCTAAGGGGACGAAGGGACAGATGGCTGGGAAGGGGCGGATCAAGCAGGGGGGGAGCACTTACCTGCGCTGGAGCCTGTGGGGAACGAGTGACCTTCCGAGAGACGCTGCGGGGACAACACAGGAGGAACGGACAAAGATACCTGCCCCGGAGCCGTGGCCTGGGGCGCCGAATCCGAATCAAGATCGAAATCTGCCCTTGAGGAATCACAAAAACTGGAGAGACGGTGAATGAGGGAAATGGCAAGAGCCTTCTTGGGGGGCCCGGGCGTGGCAGGGGTCGGACGCTTCCTGGAGGGGGCGGCTAGAGCTCTAGCCAGAGCCTCAACAGGGGTCTGGAAGACAGAGCCCTGGGAGGGAGGGACAGGATCTGGAACGAGAAGGGGATCTGCAGAGGGGGGCGTAATGCCATACGACTAGACACAGAAGGAGTGGCGCCCCCCCTGCTCCCCGCCACCGGAGCCGAAGACAGCGCAGGAGAGGGCTCATTGGGATCAAGGGCAGTCGACCATGCATGAAGTCGAGCCCATTGAGAGGGCGGCCATGTATGACAATAATAACAAGGGTCCGCCTCACCAAGGCACGTGCCCTCACTGGAGCGACAGCCGAGGGGTGTGTATCCCAGGAAGGTAGAGACGCTCCACAAGAGGAACAAGTCCGAAAGTCTTCCATAGTGGCCAAGGGAAAATGAAAACGTACTTACAATAAGTGAAGCAACGAGCATGGGAAAACCAACAACGGACGGACAGGAGTAGCCCGTCGACACGTCCATCTAGCACAAACGCCAGAAGAATAAGTGGCTCTACCAAAGCAAGGCATGACCTAGATACCGAGAATTAGGCAAAAGTGGGCGATGATAGGCCTACTCACGGAAATTTTTGTAAGTGGAGATTCTGGCGTGTGAATACTAACAGAGAATATTCTCATTAATACAGAAAACGCTCACATGGACGTTTACGTAATAAAACCTGTTGATTGCCCATGGGTTAAGTCGCAGTCACCTGTATGTACTCACTGTTTGTTCTATTAATGTGCGAATGTACTGACTACCGAACCCTGGCTGGTGCCTGGTATTCTAGGCATCTGGGGCAGACCCTGGACTTCCCCTGACCACGTGACAGACTGACACGACCTGTTAATCCGCGTAAGTAGAGGTTCCTTGATTTTAATCTTTGATCTTTGCCCCGGTGGTTTGTCTTTCATCTATACAGTGCAATACGCTACATGAAAGATTTTCTTTCAAGAGTGCATGACCTATGATGTTTTATATATATATAGTTTAGCATAAAAAAATCCCCCAGCCTTTTTTATCAAGTTAAAACACCATGGCAGTGCTAACATTAATTTGTACAACGGATCAATCTGACCATGACGATGTACAAAATAGGGTAATTAATTAACTAAAGGAACCACTAGGCAATTATTCCTTCCTTAGCTCAATTTGTTTAGGAAGTATTTAAGTGTATCACGGATCTTTTCCCAAGAGAATTAATGACCCGGTATAGCGGTATAACAACCCCAGTGCTGGTGTGCACAGCGCCATCTACCAACTGACAATGACATTAAATGAATTCGGCCAAACCATGCACAGTCATGCATATTTCAGTTCACAAATCATCAATGTTCTTCGGCTGTAAGCCACATTAAAGGTATATTTTAAGTTTTTGAAATAAATAAAACCTATTATTATGTTTTCTTATGCCTAATTTGATAAAGTTCAGTGAGTATACACTTAGTTTGCATAAAATCCTTTATTATCACTCACCGTCGGCCCACAATACGATGTCCAATGTGATGGGGAAAATAGTTTGGAATTATGCTTCCATGTATAATACGCACCAATGTTTTTTAATTCAATTTCATGGAGAAAAAGTGCGGATTATCCACAGGGGGAAATGGTAGTTAACATGAAACACTGACTTACTGACATGAATGACACAAGAAATATAAATAACTTTGACCGAGACATTGAAGTACCTTATATGGCATGAGCTGTTTGAGGGTATGAAGTAAATAATCAAATGCTTGTTGTTGTTCCTTCCTGCATAATGGTACCACTTCTTCTCCATTTAAGTCCACAAAGAGCCTGGAAAGCAATAGTCATTCCATTCAGTAGAACTTGCATTTCTGTTCATACCAAAGACTGAACCAGAATATTTATCAGAGTGATTTCTCCAACTTAAAATGATCTGCATATCAAATAATAGGACAGACGTTTTCATATCTTAGCCATGATTCAATTTGTAGTGTATGTAAACATGGACTGCCAATTAAATGAGGATGGAACTCCTGAACCAAAACTGAAAATACATTAAACACCTGTCATTTTAAATATGATAATCATTATAGACTATTGTTAAAATTATTATATGTTAATCATGCTTTCAGTTGTGTAATGAAAACTCATTTCATCTAATATACTAACCAAATGAACCTATCCTGTCATCAAATATGATCAGTAAATGCATAATATGTTCATATGTTACTTTTTGGTCATGTAATTAATTATTTATTATGTTTCAGCTAAGACCATGCACTTACACATGAAGTCTCTGACACACAAGCTGCAGGATCTCCATGTTTCTGGACTTATCAAGAAGCATGTTGACAAACTGTGCTCTCAGTGGTGACAGCTGCGCATCTGGTGATGGTTCATCCATCTCAAGTGAGATTCCAGCCTGATTAGAAATGTACAGTTATCTGCATCAGGTTCATGTATTTCTGTAAGAAAAATATGTACTCTCTACACAGAGCAACCTCCCCAGAATACTGACAGGTCACGAAGGGCCCAGCAAAAGGCCCATAGACTTCCAGTGTAGGTTGAGTGATGTTAGATTGAAGGTCTGGGATGCCAAAATTTGGCTTAAAATGTTTTTACAAACTTTTTAAAGATGTGGATCCTGTGGCCTTGACCTTTGACACCAAAATCGATAGAGTTCTTGCTTTAATGGTGGGCCATAATTAATTAAAGTATGAAATTGATACGTCAAACTAAACTGAAGTTATCATCGAGAAATGATTTTGGAGACAGTTGGTTCCTGCGACCTTGACCTTAGACCTTGTGACCAAAAATCGATAAGGATCTTCCCTTATTGGCAGGTGAGCTACATATGCAAGATGGAAGGTTATGGATAAAAAGTTTGGCTTAAAATGCATCCACAAACTATTTAAAGATGTGGTGCCTGTGACCTTGACCTTTGACTGCATGACCCCAAAATCAATAAGGTTCTTGCTTAGTGGTGGGCCATGATAAAGTCAAGTTTGAAATCCATATGTCCACCAAACTGGAGTTATTATACGGAAACAAATTTGTGGACAAGTAGCCAGACAGACTGCGAGACACATGGACAGGGTGATTACTACAGGGCACCTGTTTATTCAAGTGGGCCCTTAATAAGAACTGAATTTCAGTAAATTCAGACAGGGACTTAAACTAAAGACTACTGCTTTTTGGTTTAAGCATCTGAACATTGATGGATCAAGTCTTATGAAGGTAATGCCAAAATCTAAGGTGTTCTGTAAATATAAACAATATTTAATTAATTGTTCACACCCTCCATTCCATGACCTTTCTTCTACCTACACCTTTGTTGAAATCAAATTATTTATATAATAATTTATCCAAGGAAAGCTTTATAAAATATATCACAGTGCAACCGTAGCTTCATGAAAAGGAATGCTGTTTCTTTCTGAATACATAAGCAAAATCAGAAGTGAAACTAGATTGGTGATTGTCCCTTTCTATACACAAGCCTGATGTTTATATTTACAGAGACAGTTGGACAAAAAATTTAATGAAGTATTACCTTGACTGCTGTAAACACTGCATCCAACAAAGCTTTCCTAGTAGACACAGGGTAATCTGGTGACAGTTTTCTACAATCATAAAACCATACAGGATATTATGATAACAATAATGATAACAAGATTAAACTGTTCTTACTGAGCTTAAATTTCTGAAAATTAAGATGGGTACACAAAAACACATACAAAACACACTTTTTCCTGACTTTAATCTGGCACTCCTGAAAATTTCCTCCACCAGTTAGTGCAAAGGCCTGACGATAATAATTTAATGATGGTGGGCTGGAACAGCCATTTTATACTTGCTGTGGTACTTCACTGAAAGTTCAAAAGGCTAAGTCCAAGCCATTCTCTCAGTTCAAATGTCACTATTTAACCCAGAGTTCTCTCCTGCATTATGATACTTTACCCCTGCTATGACTGCTTACAACACAACAGCCTGACAACCATGTGTCCTTCTCCATAATTACATGCGGGTAACAGTAAAATCTTTAGATATAATCTTTTTTTTTTTTAAATTAGGTCAACAGTCTGTAGATGGCACTGTCCATGGAATAAAGATAAAAGATAACAATATGATAGGAATAAATTATACAATTACTAAGGGTTCTAGATTATCACATTTTCTATGAATGGAGCAAGGTGTATCCTAGAATACATAACATGTATTCAAAACTTTAGTCCATTTCACCGCCTGCTGTCCACCTGTTTTTTTGTAGATAATTTTCTTATAAGTTTATATCTTTCAATTATTTCCCAGAAAACTACATATGGAGGTGACAACCTTATGTCAATTGAGAATTTTACAATAAATCCCCACTTTACGTTTCACACGATTTTTGTCTCTTCACAATGATCTGGTTGATATGATGTGTTCCTGCACGAGTAGCCATCTTTGTTTTGGCTGGTTATATTTTTTAGAGTGTTTACATGACATAATCCAATCAGAAGCTGTCAATTGAGGCTGCTTTTGCATGTGACCAATGACCTTGACCGCCATAAGTGGGTCTGATATGTTGTAAAATGTAGACTGATTTCTCATATTTTCAGTTAATTCTGTTTCTTAGATAAAGTGTAAGGTAGGTATTAAATTACCTCGTTGAAAATTAGGTTATTTTATCCTCTAATCTACACTATAATTATTTCCCTTGAAATGTCTAATATGAAAATGTTCATAGCAAAAAACAGGCGGACATGAGGGGATGAAACAGACTATAGAATCATTCTGTTTCAGCTGACATTACACTCCTTATGCAGAGGTCATGCAGGTCATGTTCTGTTTCTTCTCCCATTAAACCACTGCTCTCTATAGCATGGCTTGCTGCGTGTCCCCACCAGGGCACTGGCACAAGGGTAATAATGTTCTGACCAATGAGAGCTGGATATCATGGGTCAGACCAGGTCTTAGACCCACAATACTCATCTCCCA
The DNA here is from genome assembly GCA_026874595.1 of Sipunculus nudus. Classification (NCBI taxonomy): domain Eukaryota; kingdom Metazoa; phylum Annelida; class Sipuncula; order Golfingiida; family Sipunculidae; genus Sipunculus; species Sipunculus nudus. The sequence continues at coordinate 59,700,733 of CM049311.1, read as the reverse complement.
TTGGCTGGGTCATTCTTGGCCCTCTGTACGCTCCCCAGATGTGATAACCAGCAAAGCATGCTATCAAAAGCAGTGGTTACTGGGAGGAAGTTTGAGAATGACAGGTAGGCAACCCCTGTGTAAGATGTATACAACCCCTGTGTAAGATGTATACACTGAGACTATATTTTTGTCTTGTAGGCTTTCTGGTCATATACATTCACCATTAGTCCACATCTTACCCCTAGAACATTAAACTTACATGAAGGCCTGAATTAATCGTAAAAGTATCTCCTGACACTCCTGCTGACACTCTGATAACATGGAATCCTCTTTATGTGCTGAAACATGATGTACCAGCTTCACTAATAGATGCAGCAACACCTCACAGGCCTGGGGCACCTGCTGGAACTGCTGACAGCAACACCTGGTGAAGTACATGATATGTAAAGGAGCTCTGTGATGATACCTTATCTCACAAAACAACACAAAATGCGATGCTTCCCTCTCTATATAATACAAATAAGGAATAATGTAGTTACTGTTACAGGCCAATGATATTCCTTATTCATAGATTGGAAATTTCTTTTACCTTTAATGGAAATGTATGCATCACAGATGCAGAGCCATTATTCTGCAAAAAAACAAGACCAATTCTACTTTCTGACTGTTCTGATCAGTCCTAATTCAAAAAGTTGATGAAGCACCTAAATTGTGTTTGATTCAAATTAAATGTCTGCTGACCACACATGATAAAATAAAATTACATGATACATTTACATATCACAAGATATTACATAAAATCTGACAAGCATAATAAAATAGTCAAGTCCTGAATATTCAGTGACTCTCAATCAACAAATAAATCAATATTGATACATTACAAGAGTTAAATAATGAACTGGTTTGGTTTTACCTTGTTTTCTGAAAATGAAACATTTGCTCTTTATTTTGAAAAACTGTCATGGAATAAATTTCCATTTCATTAGACTTGTTGTTTTCTGTTTCCATAAAAAAGCACACAACATTTGGTGGGTTTAATGGCATATTTAACATGAAAAGTGTTCATATGTGATGATTCAGAAAAAAATAATTGTACCTTAGCACATCAAATAGTGTTTCCAGGGAGCTGTCCTCTACAGGTAGACCAGGTTGTGTCCAGGTTTCAATTATGATCTTCAGCTAAAAGCAGACAGGTTACACATCATTTCAAGTATGACTGGAGTTTTTCTTTCTCAAATAGCATTAGGAAATTCTTGTTACATTTTCAAAACAAGTGGCCCATGGGCCATGACACTCAGCTGAATTTGATATCAAGGCAATTCATGCATTAATTTTTATATATCAGTGAATTTTTAAAATTTTACACCATCTGGAATAATTGCAGTGAAGTTCTACAAGTGTATGGGGAAGTTTTGTAAAAGTGGTTTGGCCCATTTTGATCCTTTGATTTAATTCTGTGGCATATTATTTTGATTTAATGATCTAAAGCAAAATATCTGTCCTGAGTGTTCAATATCATGTAACTGCCTATAATTTGCAGAATACAGGTCCCACTGATCTAGTTTCCAAGAAAATTTAGTCAAGAATCCCTTGGATGCTAAGACATTTCTTAGTAAACAGTTTTGATTTGTACCCTGCCTGGCTTTCAGAATGGTCAAAATCATGGGTTTATTTTTGGTAATAGTTTGTAGAATATTGGTTACAGGGACCTAATTTCTTATATACAAGGAGTTTTAACCAGGAGCAAAGTTCCAATAACCAACCATTTCAGTATGTGCCTTGTCAGACTTTCAGGCTATTAAAAGTTATGTTTGTGGCCCTGCTAATAAATATGGGTCATCCTGACCTAATTTTAAGTTTCAAAGTAAATTTTCCAGAAACTGCCTGCATTCTCACATAGAAGTTTCTAAGTTCATTGGTTACAATTTCTGCCCATCTGAATTTTAGTTTATTTAAATCATGTTCATAGATCACAGTAACCTAATTTCAAGTTTTCCAAGGTAACCATTTAAGGGACCTTCTGGATTTTAAGTACAAAGTTTCAAGGTCCAATAGTAAAAATGTAAGCCAGTTTGAATTTCAAGGTGCTTAATGTCATGTTTGTCCCATAGACTGGAGCATATAGGTCACAGTAACCTAATTTTATGTTTCAATGGACACTTTACAAACACCTTCCTGGATGTTATGGTTAAAGGGACCAATGGTTTACATTTATGCTGTCAGACTTTCACGCTGCTCTAAATCACATTTTTGGCCAGTAGCTCACAGAATATAGGTCTTTTGTGATCTCATTTTAGGATCTCATGAAATTTATGATTAAGTCATTTACCTCTTGCTTAGTGTCTCTGTATAACCTGTTTAAAATTTTATAAAGATCCAACAAAAACTGATCAGATTATCAGTTTTAACATTAAGGTACAGAGTGTCAAAATTTAAAGTTTGAGAAACTTAAAATCAATCTGAACAGTAAGGGGGTTGTTTGGTGACAACCAAATACAAACAGGAAAGGGTTTAGTAAGCAGTTTATAGGTTCAACATTTAGTCTTTATCTCAATAGTTACATAGCTATAGCATAGATAATCATCTACATCACTTATTATATAAAGCACAAGTAATTATCTCCATTTCCTTAGCACAGATATTAATATAATTCCTTCCTCATCTATAAAACATTTCAGATCTTTAACTATTCACTTGTAAGAACTTTGGATAAATCAACATAATTCTGGTCCACAGTTTTCAATATAGGTCCACAGTTTTCAATTTTGGACCTTTTTTACTGTTTATGCAGTGTTGAAGTAAACAAACCTCTACCATATTTAGAAACGTACACAAAACAAGAGAAGAATATTTTACCATCAGGAGCATCATGACTTTATCAGCATCCAGCATCTTGTCAACCTTAACCTCCAGCAGATTCAAGATTTCAGTGATCAGATCGACTCTTGTTGATGAGAGTTCCTCCATGCCAGTATCTCTACACAGCAGACACAAGAATTCCACACATTCCAAACCAACTCTCTGATTCTCAGTCAGAGCTGTTGTGGACAAAATATCATCTTGCGCTGCAATAAACAAGTATGGATGATCAGAAAACCATAGCTCTTAAAATACAGAATTAAAGAAACTGAAAAAGTCAGGTATTTATGCCTTCAATATTACCATGAAAGTTAATAATTTCCTCCCTATTGTATTCAGGAACTTTTTCCATAAAACAAGAAAGGGATGCTCCCAAAACTGTGTTAGCATTCACTTATTCAGCCCATATTCCAAGGATCATTCATAAGTGACTCTACATTTGTGAATATTTCTTGATGTTCCTGAATCAAGATCATGAGCCAGATTCACACCAAAATCTTTTAGATCCTTCTTTGTTCCATTCCTAAAAGCCCTAAAAAAGCCCTGAAAATTTCATGAGATTCTGTTCATAGCTTCATGAGTGTTGTTGTGAACAAACACACATGAACGGGGATGAATGCATACCCTCCGGGCGGAGGTACCGTATTTATGCGTGTATAAGACGACCCTGTGTATAAGACGACCCCCAATGTTGAGCCTCAAATTTTGGTTCAAATTATTTTTCAGCATCTTAAGTTGGAGCTGTCAGCTACTTAAGATCACTTTGTTAGCATAATGATCACTTTAACACTAATGATTGAAATTTGTTATTCTTAAAATGGTTAGTGATATATTCTTTTTTATGATGCTACAAGTGAAAACAGGAAAGTAATAAAGGAAGGTATGGAGCAGACCAAAACGGAATTAATTAAACATATCAAAGGATGAGTATTATGCAACAATTCAAATTAATATCATAAGAGACATTAATGGGTCAATTTTAGGGCCTAAATTTGGGTAATAAATTATTATCCAGGAGATAGCACCCACTAAGAATTAACATGTCAAGAGAATGTGCATTACAGGGCATTGAAACCTTACTCTTTAAAAAAGATAAATTTATTTAAAAGAAATGTCAGTCTTCTGCATAATTTGAGGGAGATCACCCCAAACACCCACTGCATTTCAGCGTCCACATTTATAAGTGGCTTAAGGTAGACAAGTGACAGCGCACGAAACCAAGGCTTCCATGATGCTCTACTTAACTAGGCTTCCTCATTTATTATTCCGTGTTAAACTTTAACTATCGAAAATTACATTTTCCTGGCCTGTCCACAACCATGTCACAGTCACCAAATTTTCCCACAAAATGTATCACTTTTGCTTAAACGACGTCGTTCAGGTTCGAATTTATTCCGTTGTACCAGTGAGGAAGGAAAAACGTAATTAGGTAATGACCCAGTAGGACTACGTTATTTTATGACATTTAACTGTGGCAAGTTCAATGCTACCTTGTAGAAACTAGGGTTTCCATTCGGGTACTATTTAAAAGATCATTTCCTAAGAAGATATACGCACCAAATCCGGGGTTTCGTTATAAAATTGTGAGGAAATTCGTCATATTTATATCTCGCGGAAACTCGGTCCCTTTCTTGAACTCAGTTGACCCGTTATAATACATTCATTTCTTGGCGTAGTCCAATAATACGAGCTTGACAAACATTAATTTTCGCGTCACCTGAGGAAAGGCCGCTTCCTATTTATAATTATAACGCTCTACTGGTTGCCTTGTAATCGAAGTGCCATGTGCGAGTCTCCGTGTATGTCAGTGTGCAAGCCAGCTGACAGCGTCCGCATTCACTGGACTCATGAACATTTTACGCGGTAAATACGGCACCATATGAAAAAATCATCTTTGTATTAATATGCATATTACGTGCTACTGGATGGCGTTAGAAAGTTCCCAGCATCCCTTGCACGAGCGCTGAACTCTCGGATCTTGAGTACAGGGGTAAGCCCCGCAAGCTGATAGCGGCATCGGCAATTATATCACTGCGTACCTGTTTAAAGTGATTTGCCAAGAAATTTTTGGCAAAATATACTTTAACACTTATATATTTTCAGGATTGGGAATTCCATTTCGGTCTGTCAGTTCCGCGATTCCGTCTGCTATCGCGGGAAATCACTGGTTTACTGTCATAAGGGCTTTCATATATTGATTCCGTTAAAATTCCTGTGTCAATGCGGCAAGGGCAAACCTTTTCTTATCAATTATTTAACTATGTGCGCATGTAAATCTGATGTATAAACGATAAATTTAAACAAAAACAAAGCACTGTAATGTTCTTTATTGAGTGTACATTACCACCATACGGACATGATCACCGATATTCACGCTGTCCAGTTCGACCAAGGTAATAATGCTGATTGCTGTAAATTATCCTTGGCGGCCCTGAGGACACCGAAAAACTTGTACCCTTGTATAAGACAGCCCCCCTTCTTTGCCAAATATTTTTAGGATAAAATTTGTCGTCCTGTACACACATAAATACGGTAATTAAAGTGAAGTCATAGTTGGTAATCTGAGAGTACCGTCTATGTTGTCTCTCTCCTGTAACAGCCCGTCTGAATCATGAAGCTGACTTGGGCTGAAGTCATCTTCCTCTTCCTCATCCTCATCATCTAACACTGACGAGGAAGCCGTGACAGAGAAGTCATCCACATCTCCAAAATCATCAAGGTCCTGTTCTTGTGAGCATCGAGGTGCAGGTGCCCTGGTGGAACTTGGTCTCCCCCTGTTGTTGTTATTATTAGAGCACCCTCCTGACCAGACCTATGAAATAACACTAACAATATTTTTTTCTGTTCAAGACTTGTTATTTTTAACTGTCATTAAATTATGTAAAGTATAAATACAGTACAAAACAGCTTCAGTAGATGTAACTGAATCAATCCCTGATGTACAAGCATTGTTGCATAAATTTCAAATTAAAAGGGGAATTCCTTATATTTCTACATCAATAAATCATATAACAGTTCAAGGAGATGACAGACAACTGACATTTGCACAAAAAAATGTCACTTCTTAGAAAACATATTTTAGTCTGGCTGGACCAATGTTATCATATCATATTGATCCATTACAATTATTGAAAAGCACCCAAAGTTTAGCTAGGTTGAGGCAGTAGTTATTTTTATAATGAAAGTTACCTCTGTATAATTTAACTGTCAAGTTGTCCTTATGTTGGTTTACAATCAGCTCTGGAGCATGGATGTTGATTTAAGCAAATGAATGCTATCAACACCAGTTTAGTAATATAATAATAAACATTATATAATAATATACTGTTCTCACATTCTGTGCAGAGGCCTGGATCACCTTCAGCAGACCTTTAGAGATGACGCTCTGGCACAATGAGGTCATCACAGCTGAGTCCTGCCGCTCCAGGTCAAAGGTCAGGAACATGAGCAGGTTTTTCATTAATGCAGACAGCACTGATGTACCACCTTTCTTTGCAATGTTACTTATTTGCTGCATCATGTTCTGTTGAAAATAAGAATGTACCAGGTAAAGCCCACAATGTGCTGGTTTCATGTGTTTGTGTGTCAATGTGTGTGAGAAAGAAGAGATGCATATATTTGTATAAAAATATTTGTTGCTACCATTATATAGACTTAACCAAGGAATAGTAATAAACACTATTTTTGTCACAATTTGGTATGAAAATGTGATTTCAAGAATAGTTCTAGAATAAATGTCAAGCCCTACTATGGCAAATTTACTAAGTTGCAATATTTTTGAAATTCACAACAATATACTAAAACCTCCAATGTACCAGTAACTAGTTTACTACTAACATTTACATGACAACATAATATGTATTCAATACTATAAGTACAGACACTACCTGTTACAGGTAAAGATTTATTTTGCTGAATTGCCTTATGAATATTTATGAAGAATAATATAACCAGGCCTACAGGCCTAATGCGAACCTGTGCAATGAGATTACACCAGGTATAATGCTTCAATGCTGGACCATTACTTTTCCAGAACATGTGTAACATGTATATGGACAATGCAAGTACTAAACACTTAGAACAAGAAACAATTAAACAAACATCACTGCTGCAATTCTGGCATGGGTGCACACAACACAAAAACTAGAATATGGGTAGTCAACAAGCGACTACGTGTATCCTCCAAAATCAGAGTGGGAAAGTGAAGAGAGGCATGGATTGAGTGGCAAGGGGAAATAGAGTGAGGTGTGTTGCATAATAGCCTGGATGTCTGCAGCCGAAATGTGTATGTAGGTTGCGCCACCTACCACAAAATCCAGAAAGCTGTCCAAGATGTATAAACATGCAAAATTTTAGGCAGATAAGTCAAACCACTACTGAGATACGAGTGATTTAAGCCCACGGCAGACAAACAGACAGACGCTGTGCAAAAATGGTGGCAGGTGGCGCCACCAATTTTATGTATGATTAAGAACTATGTGAGATCTATAAACATGCAAAATTTTTGCCCAGTCAGTCAAAGGGTTCCTGAGATATGAGCTTGGATGTCTGCAGTGTAAATTTGAATGTAGGTGGTGCCACCTGTCATAAAATCAAGAAAACTGTAAAGGATGTATAAACCTGCAAAATTTCTGATTGATATGTCAAACCACTGCCAAGATATGAGTGATTTTATCCCAAGGCAGATGAACAGATGGACGCTGTGCATAAATGGTTGCAAGTGGCACCACCAGTTTTGCGTATGATAAAGATCTATGGGAGATCTATACACATGCAAAATTTTGGCCCAACTGGTCAAACGGTTCCTGAGATATGAGCTTGGATGTATGCAGCTTAAGTGTGAATGTAGGTGGCGCCACCTGTCATTAAATCAAGAAAGCTGTCCAGGATGTATACACATGCAAAATTTTAGGTGGATAAGTCCAACCAATGCAGAAATATGAGTGTTTTTATCCCAAGGCAGATGAACAGATGGACGCTGTGCAAAAATGGTCGCAGGTCGCGGCAACATTTTTAGTGTATGTTATAAAGCTTTCCAAGGGCTACATTTGTGCAAAATCTTTAGCCTTATCGGTCAAACGGTTCCTGAGATATGTGGGTTTATTTGAGGAAACAGACACACAAATGGACGCTAGGCAGAGAGGAAAGATCAGAGGTCAACCAAAAATGAGGACGCAGCAGTTCACATGTGACCTATCATAATTCCGAATTTTAAAAAATTCTGCCCAGTGGTTATGGAGGAGTTCTCCGGAAACCTATGCGGCGATGGCGGTAGGGTCGGTGCCTCACTGAAAACATAGTATCCGCAAAACTCTGTTTTGGCAGATATAATGATTGTAGCTTGCACCACCAGTCTTATATACAACGAAGAGATATATACATATGCCCAATGTCGGACTGATATTGTAGGTGGCACCACCAGTCTTGTACACTATAAAGCTACCCGATATGTATAAACATTCCAAATTTTAGGCTTATGCATCAAATTCCTCTGTAGAAATAAGCAGGCGCATACACTGCAAAAGTCAATGTAGGTGGCACCACCTGTCTTGTAAATGAGAATACCATCAAAGACGCATAGACAGGAATCAGTCCAATACATCAAACTTCCCCAGAGTTTGATGCACTGGGCTGACAAGGCTTAGGTGAGTAAGGCAGCTGCCCCTGAGTGACCTGTGACAAATTTCTGCCTAAAGGTACTGCACTGAGTGAACTCTTGACCTGCACCTGGCTAGACTGAGTGAACTTTTGACCTGTACCTGGCTGCACTGAGTGAACTCTTGACCTGCTGCATAATCTGACACAGTTGGCAGTCTGCCAAAGCTATAAATAGATTCAGGCTGAACTTTGGTGCAAAATATGATGCAGTGAGCAGTCTGCCAAAGCTGTAAATAGAATGCAGCTACTGCACTGAACGAACTCTTGACCTATACCTGGCTGCACTTCTTCCAATCCTGGCACTGTGCCAAAACTATTTATAGAGCTGACATCTTTGCTAATGGCCAACATCAAGGCACTGGCAATCTGTCAATGGTAAACCAAGTGCTGCCATCTGTACACAAAAGTGGTCCCTACTTGAAATAACTTAAAAATTTATTTTCCCAATACAAAATGCTTTTCAGCTGACTTTTTATAAAAAAAGAAATCAGGAATATACGTAAAATTATTACGGATGCATACTGAATGCAAAATTCAAATACAGATATATCTCACTGATGGCAAATTCTTGAATTAAGTTGAGTAGGGATACCAATAATTTATAATCCATGTACAGTTGTCTTTATATAGCCACAGAGAGCTAAACATCCATGATTGTAACATTGCCTGGTATGATGAATAACTTAAATCATAAGTCTAATTTTATTAAAAGCTTTTTAAAAAACATTCTTGTCAATATTAACCAAATATAACCTAAAATCTAAATGTCTAGTGGCATGATGTAATAGATGCTGATAAACTAGTGCCAGGCTAGATGTAACAGCATCACACAGCTAACATGTATGGTAAAATGCCTCAATTCAATCTCCATAATTCAGCCAAAAATCATTCATGTGGAACCAATAATGACAATTATTATAAGAATTATTGTAGGGATTATTCTTGTAAAATATTTAACAAACTGGCTTCAGTGGCATCAGTTGAAAAACGTTTCGCAGGTTTATAACTCATATATGAAGATACAGCAAAATGGTTAAGTTCAGCTTCCCGTAACTCAGCCAAAAAGCACTGAACCAAAACCATTTGAACAAACTTTAATTATCAACATCTGAGGATAATTAATGTGTGAGATTTAAGAATTTGGCCCAGTGGTTTTTTAGAAGATCTTTGTAGCCACTGAGCTAAAATGGGAGGTTATGGCATATGACTAAATTCAGTTTCCCATAACTTAGCCAAAAGTCACTGAAAAGAGACCATTTGAACAAACTTCAGAAAGCACTACTATAGGATCATTTCTGTGCGATATTAAACATTTTGGCCATATGGTTTCAGAGAAGAAGTTTTTTGTAGCCCTTAGTGTGATTCAGGCACTAATGACCCCGTACAAAAAAGGCCGATGCAGGTTGCGCCACTAATACCTCAATTTCAGATATGACCAATGTGACCAACATTGGCATAATATTTGGTGATGATAGCTCCAGCCGTTTCCGAGATTTAAATTTTAATATTTTTTTTGCACAGTTAACAAAGTTCAACCTGCTGTAACTGGGCCAAAAATCTCCGAACTGGAACCATTCGAACAAACTTTAGAAAGATTGTTCCAGGGATCATTTCTGTGAAATATTGGACAATTTGGCTGGACAGTTTCGGAGAAGAAGATTTTTTAAGTTTTTTAGCTTTTTCCCTATAAAATCTAAGAAAATGCAGTTAGAAAAAAAATAAACAAAATCCGATATAGTTTTTTGGCTGACTGATTATTTGCAGAAAAATTTGATGATGCTAGCTCCTGCCATTTTGAGACAGTTATTATTAACGTACAGACGACACGCAAGACGTACGACGCACAACACGCGATGGACGACGCTGCACCATCGCATAAGCTCACAGGTTCGCTAAAAAGATGTAAATGCCATTAATATTTAGGTTTCTGTTTTTCTGCTGCATCCCTTCCTAAGGTGACAATAAATTTTCTGTCTAGTAAATAGGGCAAAGTCCAAAGACTGCTACACTCTCTCTATCTGTACCCAAAGCTGACCCATGCCTACCACTGGACTGGGCCACCTTTGGTCTGTAAGATGTTGCTGGAGGGTTATTGACCTGATATCTGTAAAAAATAATTTACCTTTAATAAATTATACAAGGAGGAGGTCAGTAGTTCTTCTAGTGTGACCATTTTCTTGGCAAGCCTCTGTGAAAAGAGTTGAACTATCAGAGAGCACTGGCACAGGAGCTTCTTCCCATATTCAGTCTGTGAAAACCAAGCAGTGGGTCATGACACAAAACTGCATCAATACATGTATTTATGTTTCTGTTTTATCAATAAAATCTAACAGTGAAATAGTTATTTCACAGAGCAACAATATAAAAGCATTTCATTAAAGCTCAGGTTTCTAAGTTAACCTACTTGTTTGTTCATGTGACAGGTTTTATCTGTTAATAACAACAAAAGCCACGAGACTGACAGAATCGCAATACAGGTAGATGGGTGTTTTTTCCTGCCAGTAGCAGTTACAAGAGATTTATATCAAATCACAGCTCAGCCTGTACAGCACAAGTGCTTTCTTTTGCCTCAGGGCAAAAATATATGACCTAACAATGATGAAACATAACTGACAACCCATGCACCTCAACCAATGGCCATACTGACCGAATATGGCTTGAACTATCACACTACAAAGATGTGTCCTAGATAAGGCTAGAATTCAACAACTACAGGAGTATATGGAAAGAAATAAACATGTCATCTTATTTTCACTCCTATTATATTAACTTACGCTGGCTTCTTCAATGCCTTGTAATCGCTGGGTATCTCTAATGATCACCTCATCCACCTTGACTAGCAGACTAGTTACACACTGCTGGGGAGGCCCTTCTCTCGACTTAACTGGTGTCAAAGTTTGTATGAAGGACTCAAGATCAGCTGTAAATGACTTTTGGTTTGTTTTGTAGCCACCAGATGGCCACATAGGCACCTCATGATCACGTAAGGTCAAGGCCACGAGTAGTGAGGCCAGTAAATTGGGCTGAACCTTCTCAGCTATCAACAATTCACTAGTGTCACAGAGGTCATCTAGTTCAGGAAAAAGCCATTCTAACACTTGTGACCTGAACGGATAGTGTCCACTGTGATCGGACTCCACTAGCGTCACGTCTGAGGACTGGGAGTTCTCGTAGATATCACAGCTGTGTAGGAGCTCACACAGGAAGCTGACAGAGTCTTGTGTTCCGTGACTGGTGTAAGGCTTGAAAAGGTTGGCGATCTCGTTCCCCGGGGATGCGAGGCCATGTTGTGCTATTGCTTGAAGTAGTTGCCAGTTTGTTTCCTTCACATGATGTAATGTGATGTGTCTACAGATCAGATAATATGACAATAAGTGGTTTTACAAGGAAATATAGCCAGTCTTGTTTGGAAAATGAATCATATATATGATCTGACAGTTGTATTTTATTTTTCAGTTCCATTCATTTTCCTAAAGCTTAAATTTTCCACCTGAAAGCAATCCCAAAACCTTGTCAGGTCAAATTCAATAGCACATGCTCTCTCATACATACTTATTTTCAGTAAAGGTTTCATGGCAACTACCTGAATGGTTCTTATGAAATGCACAATAAAGTGTGATGGACAAGACCTCATCAACTATGGGGCACACAACCCTCACATAAATCACATGACCAGTCTGAATCCTTACCTGACAGACGACAGCCATACTTTCTTCCAGAGGGCAGCACAGTCTCTGCTTAATACGATGGATATTTTCAAATGTTTTTGGCATGCTGCTAAATTTGTTAAACATATAAGGCAGTGTCTCAATATAGCAGTTTTGTGCGTATCTTTTTGGAGCTGACTCAGTGCGGTCAATAATTTCTGGTATACCTTGACCGATAATGCTGCAGGGCTTCTCTTCAGCATCTCTGATAACACCTGTAACCTGGAAACAGAATATCACTTTGGCATCTGAAGATCATGGTAAATGAAAGCTGTCACTGTTATACTGAAAACTCTGTGACCAGATCAAACATAATTTTAGCCAAACTACAAGTGCATTTCTTCTGAATTAACAAACCTCACTTTAAAACTTTCTGGGTTTGCAAGCTTTCAGCAGATTTGGGTGTAATTCCTTATTCAGCATTTGGCTTGTATCATGACTTATGATGCAGTCAATTTATCTAGCAGTTTGAGCTTAAATCACAAATTGCATGTTTACTTTCATAACTTATAGCAACAGTAGTAATGGCTTCTGATAAATGTGGACACTGAGAGGAGAGCCAATCGCAACAAGGTTATTTATGCACGAACAGATTGACAAGAAAATGTGGAAATGAAATGTTACATTTATGACACCCTATGTAATATGTTATAATAGCTGTGAGCCCTAACCATAAGACTTTCCCCCAACTAGCCAGGCTGATGGAATCCAATATGGCTGACCATCCCACCTCACGTTTGCGTTTCTTTGGAGTGGGTTCTTCACTCTGTCTCTCAGATGATTCATACCTTTGGTATACCTGAAGATAATTTTATGATCAGAGGTAAATAGTGAAGCTGTGTGTCATAACTGTCCTGTCTTGGAATACATATATGTACACAAACATAAACTCCTGTCACAATGCAGTTTGCTGAGAGCTTAAATGTTACCTTACACTAAGTGGTACATGGCATTTAATGTTATAATATTCAATGATTTCAAGTCACTGATCTCATTTCACAGATGCATGGCTATATGATTACATCTTATGACCAGTGGATGTAAACAATACTGCTAAAACCATCAAATATCCATCCTTTGGTTGTTTGTATGGGGATTTATACAAAAATACAATTTGTTTGCAATATTCATACTGACAAACTTGGAGTCATATTTCCTTAAAACCCATTTAAATGTTCTTTAGATATCTTGCTCACACACAGAACTGACCAAAACAATAACCTTGCTGTTATTCTGTGCAGGGTTTACAAAAGATGTTTAATTTGTATAAGTTCCAATAACAAAAGAGGACAGTTTTTGTCAGAAGGCATTACACTTGTTTAAATGGCCTGTTGAGAAAAACTCACCTCGGTGAACACAAGTGCAGAGAGTTTCACCATATCTTGTGGTAGCTCTTCAGTTTTCCTTTATAAAATTACATTAAAAAGCTGGACACACCAAGAATATTCAAAATGGCTAAATAACAATTCGGTTGAAAAGTCAATTACTCAATACTTAAGATCAAGAGAGTTTGTAGATAAAACTTGTATATAACCATACAAAAGCATATACACTTGAAGACAGATGAATAGCCAACAATAATTTAAAATATAGGGTTCAAAATTAAATTACTCTCATACAGCTTGCAGGATAAGATTAATTTTGCCTATTTTAAGGTCTAACATGAAAGCTCACAGAACAAATCTGGAACTCAAATTAGAACTTAGGCTTGTCCAGTCATGACAAACTGTTAGATAGATGAAAGAACAAGAGGCCAATATCTGACTCCCAAAGGTTAAGCTGATCACAGAATTAGCTAAACTGAAAATCATTAAAATAAAAGGTCTTCTCTTATCAACTGTCCATCCAGAAGTGGATGAATAGCAGGTAGATTCACTATATAGCTGACTGTTTTAAATCTTAGCATGCATGACATAATACCGTAAAATCTCCACTTAAAACCACGCTTCCGATTAAAACCGCACCCAGACTTTGCCGAAATCTCAGGTGAGACACTGCCAGGGGCTCAAATACTAAGAACCCCCTTAACAAGTGACCCATGGGTCATGACGCTCAGCTGACTGGGAAGAGATTCGCAAAAGGAAATTTTATCATCAGAATGGTAGTATATACCCATTCAACTGAAGCATCAAACAGATTAACCAACAGGCCAAGATTTAGTCTGTATTTATATATCTCAAAAATAGAGAAAAATGTGTAAACTTTTAAAACTAGAATACAGGTAACCGACAAGTGACTACATGTATCTGCCAAAATCGGATAGTGAGGCATGGATTGAGTGGCAAGGGGAAATAGAGTGAGGTATGTTGCATATTAGCATGGATGTCTGCAGCCTAAATGTGTATGTAGGTTGTGCCACCTACCACAAATCCAGAAAGCTGTCCAAGTTGTATACACCTGCAAAATTTTAGGCAGAAAAGTCAAACCACTACATGTATATGAGCGATTTTTGCCCATGGCAGACAAACAGACAAACACTGTGCAAAAATCTTTGCAGGTAACCCCTCCAGTTTTGTGTATGATAAAGACCTATGTGAGATCTAAACACATGCACAATTTTGGCCCAATCGGTCAAATGGTTCCTGAGATATGAGCTTTGATGTGTCCAGCGTTAACTAGAATGTAGGTGGCGCCACCTGTCATAAAATCAAGAAAGCTGTCCACGATGTATAAACCTGCAAAATTTTAGGCAGTTATGTGGAACCACTACAGAGAAATGAGTAATTTTAGGCCACGGCAGACTAACAGACAGACGCTGTGCAAACATTGTTACAGGTGGCGCCACCATTTTTTGTGTATGTTACAGAGCTATCAAAGGGCTACATTTGTATAAATTTTATTTCCTGATCGGTCAAACGGTTCCCGAGATATAAGCTTGGATGTCATCAGCGTGAATGTGAAGGTAGGTGGCGCCACCTGTCATAAAATCAAGAAAGCTATCCTGGATGTATACACATGACAAATTTCAGGTGAATTAGTCAATTCACTGCAGAGATATGAGTGATTTTAACCCAAGGCAGATGAACAGATGGACACTGTGCAAACATGGTTACAGGTGGCGCCACCATTTTTTGTGTATGTTATAAAGCAATCCAAGGGCTACATTTGTATCAATTTTATTTCCTGATCGGTCAAACGGTTCCCGAGATATGAGGGTTTATGAGTGGAAACAGACCCACAAATGGACACTGGATAGAGAGGAAAGGTCAGAGGTCAATGCAAATTGGTTAGGCACCAATTCACATGTGACCCGATAATAGGTGTAAGTTTGGGAAAAATCGGTCCATTAGTCTCCGAGGAGCTCTCTGGAAACGAACGCCGCCGCGGCGGAGGAACTCGGTCAAAAACATAGTATCGGCAAAACTTCGCTTTTGGCGGATACAAAAATACAGGTGGCTCCACCAGTCTGCAGAAACTAATAAAAACACTTAATGGTCAATATCCATGCAAAAAATCATGGTGATCTCTGCATTAGTTATTCAGATACTTCAGTTTTTGTATCAAATTGTCCATTATTCTGAGGGATACTTCAGAGTCCTATAGCTTGAAGGATATGGGTAACAGAGACCTAATTTCAAGTTTCCACAGGCACCTTTCATGGGCCTCCTTGCATGACAAGAATGAAGATTCTAGGTCCAGTTGTTGCGATTTGTACCCTGTTGACAGATAACCACATTTTTAAAGGTCTTAAAAAAAAAGAAAAAAATTCGTAAAAATTTGAAAAAAAAATAGAGGTGGCACACCCAGTCTGCAGAAACTGATGGAACAGCTCATGATTAATATGTATGCCGAAAATCATGACCATCAGTGTTGTAGTTATTGAAATACTGCAGTTTTTGTATCAAATTTTCCATTATTCTGGGGGGGGGGGGGTATTTTGGACCCATACAGCTTAAAGAATATGGGTAACAGAGACCTAATTTCAAGTTTCCATGGAGACTTTTCATGGGTCTCCCTGTGTGTCAAGAATGAAGATTCTTGGTCCAGTTTTTATGATTTGTGCCCTGTTAACAGATGTTCATATCTTTAAAGGTCTCAAAAATACAGAAAAATTTCGTAAAAAAACCCGAACAAATACAGGTGGTGCCACCAGTCTGCAGAAACTTATGAAACACTCCATGATCAATATCCATGCAAACAATTATGGTTATCTCTGCATTAGTTGTTCAGATACTTTAAATTTTGTATCAAATTTTCCATTATTCTGAGCTGTACTTTGGAGTGCCATAGCTCAAAGGATATGGGTAACAGAGACCAAATTTCAGGTTTCCATGGAGACTTATCATGGGTCTCCCTGTGTGTCAAGAACGAAGATTCTAGGTCCAGTCGTTACGATTTGTACCCTGTTGACAGATAACTACATCCTTAAAGGTCTCAAAAATGGAGAAAACAAATTGTGAACATTGAAAAATACAGGTGGCGCCACCAGTCTGCACAAACTGATGAAACATCTCATGATCAATATGTATGTCGAAAATCATGACCATCAGTGATGTAGTTAATGAGATATTGAAGTTTTTGTATGAAATTTTTGACTATTCTGGGGGGTAATTTTGGGCCCCATAGCTCGAAGGATATGGGTAACAGAGACCTAATTTCTGGTTTCCATGGAGACTTTTCATAGGTCTCTCAGTGTGTCGAAAATGAAGATTCTAGGTCCAGTCGTTACGATTTGTGCCACGCTAACAGATGACAGCATCCTTAAAGGTCTCAAAAATAGAGGAAAAAATCGTAAAAAATCAAACAGTACAGGTGGCGCCACCAGTCTGCAGGAACTGATCGAACATCTCATAATCAATATGTATGCCAAAAATGAAGACCATCAGTGATGTAGTTATTGAGATATTGAAGTTTTTGTATGAAATTTTTTACTATTCTGGGGGGTACTTTGGGGCTCCATAGCTCAAAGGATATGGGTAACAGAGACCTAATTTCTGGTTTCCAAGGAGATTTTTCATGGACCTCTCAGTGTGTCAAGAATTAAGATTCTAAGTCCAGTCTTTATGATTTGTGCCTTGTTAACAGATGTTCACATTTTTAAAGGTCTCAAAAATAGAGAAAAAAATTCGTAAAAAATCGAAAAATACAGGTGGCGCCACCAGTCTGCAGGAAGTGATGTAACATCTCATGATCAATATGTATGCCAAACATCATGACCATCAGTCAAGTAGTTAATGAGATATTGAAGTTTTTGTATGAAATTTTTGACTTTTCTGGGGGGTACTTTGGGGCCACATAGCTTGAAGGATATGGGTAACAGAGACCTAATTTCTGGTTTCCAAGGAGATTTTTTTATGGACCTCTCAGAATCCCAAGTTACAAGGTTCTAGGTCCAGCGGTTACGATTTGTGCCTGGTTAACGGACGGACAGACGGACAGACGGACGACGGACAAAGAGTGATCGCTATAGCTCAGATGACTTTCAGTCAGCTGAGCTAAAAACCGCACCAACTTTTGCTACGGAATAACTTGACATAAGAAACAATCAAGCTATCCTCTAGAAATCAATAAATTCTAAAAGTAATATTTTGAAATCTTAATCTATGATGAAAATTCCATTTTCCTGAATTACTCGGAAGATTCGAATCATTTTCATACGGGTTACTTCTGTATTATCATCATCACATATAGTACTTTGACATCGCTCCATGTCTCAATTTGCTGGTGCGTTTGAAAACTTAGCTAGTCAACCTAACTAAGTAACAAAATAACTGAGTTACCTTGTTGAGATACGCACGTAAAGGAAACATGACGCGTGAAAACGAGTGATTTATAAGTATAATTAAAGTGGCCGGTCAAGGTAAGCAAGTTTTTTTCCTGAAGAAAGTTACCATGTGGGGAGCCATCTTTCAAGGCTGCTTTCACCCAGAGCGAGCTGGGACAGAATAGGTTGCTGTTCTGTTAACCACCCACCGCGTACCTTCGAAAACCGTTCAAAATATTCTTAGCAGAACACCGGGGCGTTTCAGCATATGGCAGCACTCAAACTTGATTTAAAAACGATCGTCCGCCATTGGGGACATTGATGTCAGCTTTTTATTCATTTTACGTTCTAAACAAATAATTGTTGCTAAATAATGCCGCAAATGGGTTTAAAGTAGGCATTTATTTCAATTTTGCTTGACCATGCCCAAAAAAGTGGGCCACTGTGTGTTACAGCAGGGGTGTTTTAAACGTATTATTTGTTGACAATTACCAAGATATTTATAATGAGTTATATTGCACATGAAAGATAATCAGCAATATTTAATTTACAAATAACAAATGACGGTAAATAATACATTTACATGCGCCTCCCAGCATGCGAGACTGCTGCAAAGGATGGCCTTCGAAAGTCGCCCTATTATTGCCCACTTGCCAGCCACAAAAACGATGTCTGTCAGGAAGATATTCAGGAAACCCTTCTAGTTTAAACAGCCCAGTGCTTTCAGGAAAACAACCTGATTTCAAGATTTTGAATTTCTTGATTAAACTGAGGTTTTAAGTGGAGATTTTACGGTACTTCCTTTAACACAGACCAGAATGTAAAGACTTGATGGAGGTATGTGCTGCCCTATAGGTCCTCTATCTATCAACAGTTATAATCTGTACATTCCTGTGGCATGAAAAAAGAGTACTTTTTAAGGTTAGTGTCCACTCACCCTGCTGTAATGACACTTCTACTGGCCAGGTCCGAGATTTCACGTTCCAAAACCTCAAACAGCTGCTGAACACACTCCTGAAAATCAAACATCATAAATAAATTGGAATCATTCATTGAAAAATTTTACAATAATACATCATATGAAACAGCTTCCTAGATAAGCGTGTGTAACAAATCACTGTCCTTTTACACTGATGGAAATATAACGCTAGATTTTTTAATATCATGCCTGTGACATGAATATTCTTTCCACATCCAAAAATGAACAAAGTTACCAAAGACATGCTCTGCCATAAAGTTACAGGTTAAATGTAATATACAGAACTAGGAAGTTTTCTAAATGACTTCATTATAAATTGTTCCTTGAAAGAGAGATTTTATCTTACAGAACAATCAGAAATCTTTTCTTATAGTATGAAATTCATGATTTTCCTTATTTCATATTATGTAACTAAAAGAACCTATTTATAAATCGATTTCCTTATACCATGAATATATGACCATTTTATTCTTTTACCTTCCATCTCTCCTTCCGATGTGCTGCCAAAATCAGCTCCCCCTGGTGGCTGTGTAATTCCATCTGATGACACAATACTCGCACAAGCTCCCTCTACATGTAAAAAGTCCATTATTCAAATAAAACAGAGAAACCTAAACATGCACAATAGCAGCACTACTGCACTTAAATTTGTAGATATATGTGTAGTATTGCATATTATATGTTCCATGTAAGTTTGTATTTTGGATATCACAGCTACACCTAACATCCTTACTGTAAAATGACTGAATTACTGTGGTTGGCTTCATATTCGCGAGGCTGAAATTTTGCGATTTCTCCATTTTTAATGTTTCGCGAGGGTGTCATTTTCACGATCTCACCAGAACCTATATCAAATCTTTGGTAAAGCCATTGCTGTGTGTATTATAATTTGAGAATAATTCATGAGCTTGTGATATTCTCCTCATATAAGGATGGGCCCGTACACACAGCACAGGTTCTTTAGTTCAAATTTAAGGGAATGTTTTCCCTATACCTGCATGGATGTAACTTATATTAAGATTTCTCACTGTTCTAACCTATTCCCATTCAAGGATTGGCTACACTTAATCAGAAGGACACACTCAATTGGCAAATTATTCCCGAGGGTGTCATTTTCACGATTTTTCACGATTTTCACGATACCTTGAGGCTGTCAGTTGGATGGTGCTTCCACAGGTACAACATCGCTGAGTGAACCTCCTCTCCCAGCTGGCACATCATCATCCTCCAGGTACACCCACACATCTCACACAGTATCCTCATCCCCATGCTGATGTATTCTAACACACGGTTGTTCTTTTCTTCTCTGACATCAAAGGACAAAGACCAAGGGATAATTCAATTTCATAATATCACACATTTTTCTATTGAGATTTCCTCTTTAATAATTTAACATTTTGCAAAAGTAATTAACCACTCCTGAACAAGATTTTAATAAAGCTTAATATGATTTGTGCTTCATGTTCTTTAATTTGTTAATACATTCAGTTAATCAAATCTGACATTTTGTTCTTTTTCAAAGTGGGCTGTATTTGAACATTTTTGTGTTGTTTGTTCACCTGGAGGTGAAAGTTATCAACAGGCAGTGGATGTGGTTTCATTAAATCAACTATCTAGAAATTCCATATCTTTAAATATCAACAATACATCTGATTGTATTCTTTTGTAGAATGTACAAGATCAATCATTCCCATGGACAGTGCAAATGTGCTAATCAAAATGTAGGAAGGGCATTTGTAATTGCATAGACATTTGACAGATGACAGCAGAATATCTGGCACTTACTTTATATTTGCATAGAAACTGAGGAAGAAGCTTGTAAGGTTGTGGGGTCTCATGTCTGCCTGACCTGATGCAACTTTCAGCAGGAGACAGATACATCGAGCCAGCTGGCTGCGGTCACATGACATTGGTGTGTCTTTCAGAAGATCACAGAAAGTATCCAGCAGACCTAAGTGAAAAATACAACACAGTGTACAAGAGCTCTCAGTTTATAACATGTTTACAGCGGCTCTGAAATGTATAAAATGTTGCTATGGATGCACAGGCTAATTTATCTGCATTCTTCTGGTTACATACAGAGCTTTGTCATAGGAAGCCTTCTTTGACATGCCACCAGACCACAGCTGGCTGCTGCAAGCTGGGTGTTAGACAGAATAAAATCTCGATATTAACAGCTGCATGTCATAATTAAGGTTATACAGGTAACGAATGAACCCACCTTGTGTGACCTCTGCTGTAAGTTGTGACCTGCACTTAGTGACCTGGAGTACTTCTTTCAGGAGGAGGGTGGCATACTCTGAGCAGAACAGCTCGCGCATATAATCGTGGTTCAACACCTCATGAATGTGTGAAACCAGAGACGATGCCTTCAGTCTGCATCTTCCTGTCGAAACACAGTGGTAAGCAATCAATAAACAAAAGAATCAGTTATCTTATATGATTCATCCTATAACATATTTACAAAGTGAAACATTAGTATACTATTACAAACTTTGTCTCTCTGTTTTGTGTTTATGCCCTCAAAACAGCAAAAACAGTAAATCGCACATGGCAGTAGGCCTCTTTCTTTCAGACACTGCCCAACCGTCCCTTCTGTTTCACATATACCATTTAGACAGCTGTCTCCACCTGGTGTCAATCTTTGTCACTGAGTGTATGGGAGTGACATCTGACAGTCAAAACTGGGGTAATTAACCATCATGGTCACATTTAAATGTGGTTCCTCTTGGAGTTATTTTACTTTAATTACACACTATCCACAAATATCTAAAATATTTACAAGTTATATTTTATGCATCTTATCTGTAATTAACTACATTAAGTGCTGGTAATTTAAAAGGCCTCAATATAAACCATTAATTGTTTGTTAATCACGAGTAATATAGTAACCAGCTCCTGGCCGTACATTTTGCTCTTTCTCTAAAGTAGTTGACACAACTCTTGGTGCTTAGGTAAGGGTGTTGTTTTGTGTGAATACACTAACAGGAGTATGTCAGATAACCACTGAGACACATTTACTACTTGTTTCCACTTTAAGAGGGATATAAAACATATAAAATAAAACATTCTTCAAATATTATGTGTGTGAGTAGGGGGGGGGGAGACACTGATTCTTATTAATCTAACCTGATTGGATCTTAAACCCCTCATTCAATATTCAGTGAAATGCAACCACATACCCTGCTCAATATAATTCTGCCATCTTTCAAACATATGACCCACTGTAGTGATTAAAATAGTACAAGTAAATTTGACCAATTCCTCAGTGTATTAATGAGAAACGTGTTTCCAGCCTTTGCAGTTTTGACTTAATACTTGCAGCTAAGAACAAATAAATAACTATATGAGCTGCTTCTTCAATATCAGGCCTGTAAAGATAAGAAAAGTTTCTTAAAATCACTAGTTATTTAGGGTAATTACAACTTAAACAACTTTAGCTAGTTTGTTTGAAAACTGACAATGTTTTTTTTTGTTATCTTGTTTGCAGTACTGATACCTTCTAATGTTAGGAATTGGTTTTAAAATCATAATCAATGACTAAAAAATAAAATGACTGATGATCAATTATTAATTAATTATTTTATGTGTTTGCAAAATCATCTCGAAATCTGCAATGTACTCAGGGTTTCCGCCAGGGTTGAAAAAGTGTGTCCGTTTTTACTTTGTGACAGGGAGTGAACCTAGCGTGGGGGCGAAGGCCCACGGGGGGAGGGTGTGGGAGGGGGTTCCCCCCTCCCACGGTGTGGAAATTTTACAAAATCAAGGTTGAAAACAACGTTTCTGATGTTCTTTTTCAACTTAGTATCACGCCCATGGAAGGCGTAAAAATATACCAGTAAAACAGTAAAATATTCGTTAGGCCTTCATGTGATGCAGCATGCACGTACAAGTCGTGTCTCCCTGACATATGTGGGCCCACAAACTGGCCTTTTACTTAACTATTCCTTGGAAAGGATTCGCCTAAACATGTTTTGGAAACTTGCGCAAACCGAATTGACGAAGATAAATATAATAAATATAGGGCCTGTTCTGCCCAAGCGATGTCCACATTGTTTGTTTTTATTATATCGTGCACGCTTCCTGTGTATCCCCAAGCTATTGACCAATTCAACATACCCCTCCAGGGACTAACGGTTTCCTGCGCTCCCAGATTACCCGCGCCTGGTGCTTACCGCGTGATCTCCGCTGACCGGGTGTTCACGATGGGCCCGCACTACAGCCGGCGTTTTGTCGGCTGCTGCAACGCATTCAACGGCCGGCTGCTTTTCTCAAAGTTAAATGACAAAAAATATATATTGCTGTCGCATGCTTTTACTTAAAATTCGTGCAATATCCTTGAAATTTAGTGTGTTAGGCCTACTTGTTATAGGCCCAACATTTGATTCTGCGAAATCCCTGATTGCGATAGTGTCCGAGACGGCCCAATCATTGACCAGCATAACCTGTTTCTGCACGTGTGACATTCAGTTGAATTATTCAGAACTTCCTCGGACGCTATTGGCTGCATTTGCCACAAGTTTTTATTTTAATAGGGAATTCCCTCATGAATATTCGCACATAGAACAGCGCATTCACTACGCTCCGGCCTTTTGAAATTTGTTCGGTAAAGTCAAGACAAAAGCCCTTTGCATTGTGACCTCGCTGCAAGGCTCGCGGTATGTTAATATGTCAAAGCAGCGATGTCCACAGCAACTGCATGATGAAAATGATTCACCTTCTTCAAATTTTGAAAAATATATCATCACAACCAAATAAAACACAAATTTAATTTCCATTATCGATAGGTTTATCAATTTTACTGACTACAGAGACTGAATGTACGGTTGTCGAACGATTAATTATAATATCACACCTTTGGCCGGTAGCGCATGTTCAGGGCCGACATCGTACGTCCACAACCTATGGTTACACAACTGATTACCTTCTCCAGAAAATTAAATGGCGAGACAGCATAAAAACTATTTGCGCAGATGTTGTACATGTATAAGGAATCTGATACATAGTTTGAAGATGATGAAGACAGCACGACACTCGTGCTTGAGTTATTATTAAGCTCTCTCAGCCTCTTTGGCTGGGGGAATTTTTAATGACCCTCTCGGGGGAAAGAGTCCGTTTACCGGCCTAAATTTTAGGGTCGCGGAAACCCTGGTACTTGAAACTAAAATACTGACCAAATAAATAGTGACTTCTGGGGTTGACTTGCCAACAAACTATTGTTGACTGTACAAGGTTTTTTCATCCTTTTCATTTCTTTGTGTTTGCATATCTCTGACAGGATTAGATTCTTTGCATGTACATGCATAATTGTTTTTTAATTGATTATGCATCAATTTTGAAAGAAAACTACAAATTATTGATTTAATTGATTAATCAGCGCAACACTAATACCTACTTTTGTTAGCTTGTTTAGCAAGAAATTTCAGGAGTGACACAGACTCTAATCCCTTCACATCTTTACTTGTGGCTGATTTTCCCTTCTTCTTCTCCAGCATCCCTGCCTCCAGGTGCACCAGTTTCTTCCCCACCTGCATTAACAGACAGGTGACAGGTGATACACTAACATCCATCATAATGTATCTCCTTGTACATGAAGGCTGTAACAGCCTCTTTGCCAATGTTACAAAAAGTTTTGTATTATTCCTCACATATTTTATTTATTAAATCTAATGCATTCTCTTTTTTTATATAATTTTTTACTTGTGAATTGAATGAAATACAAAAAAAAACATTAATTCATGATTTTTGGCTTATTGCAAGTTAGGAAAACTAAAATTGCCATTATGTCTAAGCCCACTGTACCTATATGGCATTAATTTTTTTGACATTTGAAGAACAATCACTACAGATGACAGATAATGGCATGGAAAGGTAGCTTTTTCACTGTCATGAGTACCACCAGAACAAATTACAAATTTTACTCATAATTTGCTCAAGCATTGGTGAAGGAGCTGCCAAGTTTTCCAGCTAAAATAATGGAAAGGATTTGCTCACATTAGCATCACACTTCAAGATCTATCCTTTTATGGATAAAAGATGACTGTCAGTATAAATGTAAGGATGTTTACCCCTTTCAGTCAAAGTGATGCTGGATAACTAGATAACAGGACCCAGAACCAGTCTTAGCACTTAAGGTTTGGAGAAGTGAATATTGCTAGAATTAGATTACTGACCTTCGAAAGTTGTACTATTATTATTATTATTATTATTATTATTATAATTATTGCATAGATATTATTTATTTAGGGCTAATTCCAGTAAAATATCCAGCTATAAAGCTCTGTAAAATAAAAAAAAAACATAAAAGCTACAGTAAAACTTACAATACTATGAAAAATTAGGATGATAACAATTTGTGCATATAAGAGTTTTAAATAGTATAATTAAAAAATTGTTTTCAAACGCCATTTAAAAGTAACTAAAGAATTGGCATGTTTTACTATGTCAGGTAAACTGTTGAACAGAGATGTAGCAACTATCCTAAAACATTTCTCCTCAAATGTAACAGTCCTGGATGTGAGTGTTGTTAACAAGCCCTTTTGCAGAACGCGGGGACCTTGATGGAATATATTGAACAAGAAGGTCACGCTAGACTGTTCATTGCTTTGCAGGTATAGAGGAGAATCTGTAACCGAGTCTGAGATTCCAGCACCAGGGAGTGCAGTTGCTGGAGTAACATGGGCGGATTTCAAAGTTCCAGTTATAATCCTTGTGGCAGTATTTTTAATACGCTGTATTCTACTGATGAAAGTACCTGGCTCTCCATACAGTAACGCATTTCCATGTCTAATCTGGAAGTGAAAGTGCATTTATAAGTGTCTTGCAAGCATCATCTGTGATGTAACGAGAGATTTTTCCAATATAAAGTAAATAAAAGTATAATATTTTTGAATTGCCATAATTTGCAACTCCACAGAAAAATGAATGTCCCGGTACACCCCATGGAGTTACATCAGAGCCATCAAATTGAGGCTAAAATTGGGTACATGCTTCGTGCCTTTTTTTGATGATATAACACTGATTTCAGTTTTATTCGGATTTAAGTTTATGTGTTATCAACTAATTATGTGTTTATTACATGTTATCAATCTTCTAATAACACAGATGCAGGATTCAAGTGATCCTAGCAAATCAGTCCAGTTCACTCCAGGTCTGACAGACAAGTTAATTTTGGTATCATTGGCATAACAATGATATTGCAATTTGTGGTAACGTATTATTTCTCCTAATGGCTTTGTATTAATACTATATAATTTAGGACCGAGTACCGAGCCTTGTGGTAAACCAAATCACAGAGCCTTCGGGTCAGAAGTCACTCCATCAATCACAACTGTCTGGTATCTGCCTTCCAGATAAGAAGATCAATCATGCTAGGGCCAAACCTGATGTCCTGAAATTTGTTTTAAGATGCGAGAGCAATCCAATATGGTCAATTATGTAAAAGCAGCCAAAAGGTCCAGCATAATAAGCACAGCAACAGACCCCTGGTCCAATGTGTCAGTTATGACTTTCTGAACCTTAATTAGATCCATCCAGTTGAACAGTAACTACGATAAGCTGATCAGAACTGACCACTTATTGTGCTGTCATTCACATATGACTGAAGCTGACAAGCCACAGTTCTCTCTCACAGTTTTGACATGAAAGGTAGATTTGAAAAAATTGATGGTAATTAGAAAATTTCTCAATGTCTACTCCCTCATTTTTCAGCAGTGGTTTGTTGTATATGGTTTTATTCATGGCAGTTAATCTCCCAAAGAGACAAAAGTGCATCATGGTGCCTGAATCTAGGATAAACATATATAATTTATTTTTATTTTTAAACAGGCTTTTAGTGTACCGAGGAGAAGCACCACTAGCAGGCCTGTAATAATAAATTTATCAAATGTCTGTAAAAACTGACTACATAATCCTATACTTACAAACCTCTCTTCTTCATAACAATATAACATGTTGTAGTGATAAACCTAAAACAAGTTTTAAAAGTGGTACATTACAATACCTTGATCAAGTAGTCCCAGCCAACCAGCCTCTGTTTCTTGTCATGCAACATTATGTCTGTATTCTGGTCCAAGGCCTTCTGCACCCTGGACTTATTGAGAAGAGTTCTTATTTTCTGCATTTGTTTCTGAAATTAATGAAAAAAACAAAGAATCAACAATCACTTCTGAATTATTTTAATAAATATTTCACATCCAGTGGAACCTGTCTAAAATACCACCTTTCTTATTAGAATGGCTTTGGTTCTTGCAGATATATCTCCCCTATCACAAAACAATTGGGGTAAAAATATGTGCTATCTCAAAACAATGATTCTAGATTTCAAAAGATCAAGGTCTAGGTCACCGGTTGTCAAACTCCTCCAACATTTTGGCAGAAAGAACTGGTGAGATGATTGTGTGAGAAAAATCCACAATACTTCATAAGTTATTGTGTTCACAAAACATTAACTATAATTCTGCTTTTTTTACCTTAAAGATCATGGTCAAGGTCACTGGTTTTAAAAATCTTTGAAAAATCTGATTGAAACATGTTGTGTAGCAAATTTGAGGACAAAATGTGAGACACTTAAAAATTATTGGGTTCACAAAAAGTTTAGGTTTCAGCATTTTCTTGAGGGCTGGGGGGGGGGGGGGGGGACATAATAACACCACCCATCTATTAAGACCACTCATGAGTGATCTGAAAGCACTCACAATGATTATAACTGACCTGTCAATGTAAACTGAGACCACTTTCGGTCAGGATTAAGGGTGGTCTTATTACACTTATTAAAAATTTTAGATTTCAGCATTTTCTTGGGGGGAGGGGGGGGGGGAGACATAATAACACCACCCATCTATTAAGACCACTCATGAGTGATCAGAAAACACTCACAATGATTATAACTGACCTGTCCCTGTAAACTGAGACCACTTTCGGTCAGGATTAAGGGTGGTCTTATTAAATATTTTAGATTTAGGCATTTTCTTGGGGGGGGGGGACATAATAACACCACCCATCTATTAAGAACACTCATGAGTGATCAGAAAGCACTCACAATGATTATAACTGACCTGTCCCTGTAAACTGATACCACTTTCGGTCAGGATTAAGGGTGGTCTTATAACACTTATTAAAAATTTTTGATTTCAGCATTTTCTTGGGGGGGGGGGGGAGACATAATAACACTACCCATCTATTAAGACCACTCATGAGTGATCAGAAAGCACTCACAATGATTATAACTGACCTGTCAATGTAAACTGAGACCACTTTAGGTAAGTACCAAGGGTGGTCTTATTACACAGGTTTTGTTGTTCATGTAAATTTTCAATATATTGTCATTTCACGATCATTTGAATATGAGGTCGTCCAGGCAAGACTGCTGAAAGTATGGAATTGCTAGTGCTGGGATTGGTCATACAAAAAATATGTTGACTTGGTGATATTACCTATTCAAATTAATTTCATGTGGCACTTAAGTATACTTTAATATATAGAAAGCCTAATTAACAGTTAGACAGTGGTGACCTTAAATGCCAGTAACAAAAGGGCAGTCATTAATTTTGTAAACCTATGCACTGCTTAGTTTCATTGTAAAAGAGTGCTTCAAAACATTTCATATTACAACCTAAACAACAAACAGATTATTGTCAACAGTGCAGTAGTTTTAATACGTACTTTTCTTTCTGTAATTCTGTCTGTGTCTGCAGCCCTGCAGGCTGCCATCAGGTCCTCCAGTTCCATCATGGTTCTGACAATACAGTCAAATACAGTTATCACACCTTCAGAGTAAGTCATATGGCAAATAAGTAACTCTGAACACAGATGGGCAGTGCAATGCCTCAGCAAACCAAGCATCTAAGTGAATAACCTTCCTAGATACAAGATAGGGATAAAAATAATCTTTTGAAATAGCATCAATAACTATTTCAGTCACAATTAAGGTTTCTGTACTGACAAGTAGGAGTGTTTTACTATTATATATCAATTAAATGGCCTTTTCCATGATATATCTACATTAAGGCAGAGACAAGATCATGATTTCCACAACCCAAACAGTTCTGGAAGAGAGAAAAGAATTTAGCATGGCAATGATACACTAGGAAACCCTATATTGAACCCTGCTTCATGTACTAAAACTAAGATAGTCCTGATGGTATTTTATATCTGACAATGTACTTTATATTATTTATGGTACTGATAAAGTAATGCCAACATCCAGGTGATGATTGTCAATAGGTGTCCTTGACCCTATGTCACTTTAGACAATGCATGAAGAGCAAGACTGTCTCAGTTCCTGAAATCATGATTCAATCCTCCTCATGTAATATGTTCTGTAAACAAGCAAGCCAGGCAAATTGGAATCTGGCAATAATAGTCTTGAAAAGGATGGTACAGTGTCACAAGAGGTACTCAGCAGGCAAGTTAAAAATATCATGAATGTTAAAACTTGTACATTTTAGTCACCACTCACGTTTCCAAAAATGCAGGAGTTGACAAGATAATAAAGCAAGTGACCCATAGGTCATGATGCTCAGCTGACTGAGAAGAGATTCGCAAAAGGAAATTTTATCATCTGAAAGGTAGTATATTCCCATTCAACTGAAGCATCAAACAGATTAACCAACAGGCCAAGATTGTGTCTGTATTTATATATCTCAAAAATAGAGAAAAAATGTGTAAACTTTTAAAAAAATACAGGTGGCTCCACCAGTCTGCAGAAACTAATGAAAACACTTAATGGTCAATATCCATGCAAAGAATCATAATGATCTCTGCATTAGTTGTTCAGATACTTCAGCTTTTGTATCAAATTTTCCATTATTCTGAGGGATACTTCGGAGTCCTATAGCTTGAAGGATAGGGGTAACAGAGACCTAATTTCAGGTTTCCACAGACACTTTTCATGGGCCTCCTTGCATCACAAGAATGGAGATTCTAGGTCCAGTTGTCACATTTTGTGCCACGTTAACAGATGACAGCATCCTTAAAGGTCTCAAAAATAGAGAAAAAAATTAGTAAAAAATCGGAAAATATAGGTGGCGCCACCAGTCTGCAGAAACTGTTGTAACATCTCATGATCAATATGTATGCCAAAAATCATGACCATCAGTGATGTAGTTAATGAGATATTGAAGTTTTTGTATGAAATTTTTTACTATTCTGAGGGGTACTTTGGGGCCCCATAGCTCAAAGGATATGAGTAACAAAGACCTAATTTCTGGTTTCCATGGAGACTTTTCATAGGTCTCTCACTGTGTCATGAATGAGGATTCTAGGTCCAGTCTACACGAATTGTGCCCTGTTAACATATGTTGACATTTTTAAAGGTCTCAAAAATAGAGAAAAAAATTCGTAAAAAATCGAAAAATACAGGTGGCGCCATCAGTCTGCAGAAACTGATGAAACATCTCATGATCAATATGTATGCCAAAAATCATGACCATCAGTGATGTAGTTAATGAGATATTGAAGTTTTTGTATGAAATTTTTTACTATTCTGGGGGGTACTTTGGGGCCCCATAGCTCAAAGGATATGGGTAACAGAGACCTAATTTCTGGTTTCCATGGAGACTTTTCATAGGTCTCTTACTGTGTCAAGAATGAAGATTCTAGGTCCAGTCTATACAATTTGTGCCACGTTAACAGACGTTCACATTTTTTAAGGTCTCAAAAATAGAGAAAAAAATTCGTAAAAAATCGAAAAATACAGGTGGCGCCACCAGTCTGCAGGAACTGATGGAATATGTATGCCAAAAATCATGACCATCAGTGATGTAGTTAATGAGATATTGAAGTTTTTGTATGAAATTTTTTACTATTCTGGGGGATATTTTGGGGCCCCATAGCTCAAAGGGTATGGGTAACAGAGACCTAATTTCTGGTTTCCAAGGAGATTTTTTATTGACCTCTCAGAATGTCAAGTTACAAGATTCTAGGTCCAGCGGTTACAATTTGTGCTTAGTTAACGGACAGACAGATGACGGACAAAGAGTGATCGCTATAGCTCAGCATGACTGAAAGTCAGCTGAGCTAAAAAGGCCAGTTCATTACCTTAAATTGTAAATAAAGTGATCTGATAAAAGTTTGTTCAAGCCCACCTGTTCACTAAAATCTTCCCATGATTAAAAATAAACATATTTAAGGTAAAACACGTACTTTTATGCCAAAGCGGTCTATGGGCTTCACACACTCAACCTAGTATGAAAAGGCTGTACCGCTTAATTATATGTTTGCATGGTCATAAAGCCGTCAGTCAACAAATGGAAAGTCATACAGTGAGTTTAGGAAAAATCAAGTCAAGTACATAGCATTTTTTGTCTAAAACTGTTGAAATAAACATCCTTAAACCATTTGTGAACATAATTAACTAATGTGAATTGGCAGTAATCTGTTTTTGTTATGATGGTTCAAGGGAGCTTGCTATCTATTCTGTGCAACAAATTTCTATGACATTAATGTAATTTAATGCTAGGTCCCATGACTATCCTCCATGTAGCCAATTTTAATAAGACTCAAATATTATTAGGCCTTGCCATATATTGAGTCCAATAGCCATACAGTGAGCGTTTCTTCAATCTAAGCCTCAGACTACACACCACCCAATGCCCTTGTAATCAGTGTAAGCAGGTGTTACTATTGCTGCAGTCTTGAAGTGCTGACATATATTGTAAACACTGATCAAGCGCTGCAGCCTCTGGGGGGAGAGTCTATACTATCCAAGGTTGTACGGATCCATGCAACCCCTAAGACACGTATATGTCTTGTGTAACATGAGGACACCAGTCAAACCCCACATATTATTATTGTTACAGATGCTTGGCCTCCCTTGGGACCAAAACTTTTGCTGAATGATCAGTATTTAATAAAGTATGGGCACTTACTCTCAATGAAGTCAGATATTACTTCCTCTCAGTCGGGCCGCTGGAGCCTTTAGTTGGAACAGCCAATAAGAAATAAGCATCATTGACAACACCCGATGTATGATGGGAAGGATGCTTATGAAAATATGGTCTATCCTAGACCAGTGCACGGCACTGGCATTCCTGGGAAAAGCCCCCCTGAATTCATCTTTTGCATAGATTGCCCACCTAATTTGCATGGGATTCCTTATCCGGCGGTGTCCACTTTGCATGCGACAACTGAACCCCAGCAGGGTAAAAAACATTTATATGTTACAGGTCCCTCAATGGACTGCAGGGTGAACTCTCACCGCCAGACAGTCGGACTCCATATCACAGATAAATGGAGTGCGTACGTGGCGGACTAGTGTTACTATTACTTTGTACCAGCACACAACTCATCAAAGTGGGCCCGTTTAAACAAAATGTAATAAAATTCTGGCTCTCAATTCCTCGAGCCAGCAAGCTCCCACTGAGGTATTCAAGTACTCATGCAACTGTTTGCCACTCTCCCAACTATTTTTGTAGCCCTATTGAACTGGACTCCAAGATAAAAACTCAATATCTTGTCATCTTGTCAAATAATACACTTCCAAATATTATTGATGATCAGTGCAAAGATGATGATACTGTCCAGTGTTTTAAGATAAAATATTGTAACTTGTATAAGAGTTGTGACTGATATGATGTAATAGCCTGTATAAGACAACAAACATCCAGATTGATATTGCATTGCCATGAGACCTGTGCCATGTACATAGATCATGTCAATCAGGCAGCCAAGCTTTTAAAATCAGGAAAAGGTAATGGAAATAAGGGTCTGTCTTCTGATCATATATCATTCATGGTTCTCATAAATTATTTGTGTTACTGTCACTTCTGTTTAATTTGATGCTTTTACAGTGATTTACACCAATTATCTTCTTGAATCTGTTATTTTTTTTTATACCAAAGGATCCTGTAGGAAACTTATCAAACATTGAAAATTATCAAGGTTTCTCGATGTGCAGTAGTATTTGTAAACTGTTTGAACTTGTTATCCTCAATGATGTCATAAACAATTGAATCTGCAGTTTGCTTTCAAAAAGCAATATCTCACTATTATATGTACGTCTGTGTTAAAGGATATTAATGCAAACTATATGTCTCGTGGTTCCAAAGTGTATCGTTGTTTACTAGACGCTTCTAAAGCTTTTGACAAAATTCATTTTGGTAAATTATTTAACCTCCTTTATCACAGAAATGTACCTGCTATTATCATCTGACTGTTACTTGATATGTATATGAGACAAAAAGTATGTGTGAGATGGAAAAGCAAGCTTTCAGATTACTTTTCTTTGTCTAACAGACTGAGGCAAGGCGGTATATTATCCTCGCTGCTCTTTTGTGTTAAATGGATGTACAAGTGGGCAGATTGAAGGAAAAGGGTATAGGATGTCATGCTGGAAGTCATTTTGCGGTTGCTGTTATATATGCAGAAGATGTTACACTTTTAAGTCCATCCCGGAATGGATTACAAGAAATGATTAAAGGGACAAAATCAGGAACAATATTATGCCTATTATTTTACACTATCAGTTCAGTTTTGCTTTATACAAAAGTTTCAAAGCAAAACCAATCCAGCACACAGTCTCATTTCCTCACGTACAACTGCTAATCTCTATTTACATGGTCGTACACGGCCAGTCATACTCCTTTGTTATTTTCAGAATTGATTAAGTGAAGGAATATCAAAGATACCAGCGTTCCTCTCCATTCACATGGGGCAACACGGCGAGACGGCCCACGCCCATCCAGACCTCGCGCATTAAAACCACGCTCAAAAGCAGCACGCCCATTCAGACCCCGCTCATTAAGACTGACACCATATTTTGGCAGGTACAGATTTATTTTAAAGCGAAGAACCTATTTTTGGTGTTAACTCAACATGCTCTATGGGTGATTGGGCCCCTTTAAAATTTGCGAAGAATTTGGCCAGGAATACAAAGTTACATGTAATGCCAAAAAGACTACTTGTATGATATTCAGCAGGAAACCATGTTCATGTCCAAAACTCGAGTTAAATAATATCAAATTGAAATGGAAAGGAAATGTTCTTCATTTGGGTGCATATTTGAATTATGATTTAACTGATGACGTCGACAGATTTAGAAAAAAGGGGTGATTTTTGTTGTTCTTTTTACAGATGTCAAACATGGTGTCTTAATGACAAGTCAATAGAATTTATGTCCACAAAGTACAGAATGGCAATACGTAAAGTTTGGGGACTTCCTACAAATTCACATACACATTGTTTATGGGATTAGTGGCTTTAAACCAATATCTGATATACTCCAAAAATGGTTTTTAAACATGTATGCAAATAAGTCCTGTGTAAAGAATTCTGTTGCAAATTTTATTGCACAGAGAGCACAGTATGACTGTACTGGATTTATTGGAGCTAATATTAGACATGTGGAGAGGTCTGAGGCATAACTTGAAATCCAAATTTATAACAACATTCAGTTTTTGAAAGAACTGATAAATTGTCCAGATAGTCAGATGGAATAAGATGGATGCTCTTATGATGATATATTTGAAATCATAAACTATCTGTCTACTTGCGAAGCTCTTAAATAGATAATGGTCCCTTGTGTCATTACTTTATTTATATTATTTGTTAAAGTACATTTACAGCACTTCTTTTCTGTTTATATTAACACCATTATTATGTACCGTGGTATGTATAAAGATATATATATAATACAATTATAATTTTATTAAATTAGTCAGGATTGAAACAATAAATGCATACTGACTGCCTTGTACTAGGAAATTAGGCCTGCGCTGTTTCATTTAGCAGTTTTTTGCAGTTGATTTACACATAACAGATCTAAACGCCAGAGCCAGGCTTAAATACCAGGAACTCACACTGTATGGTTATTGGACACAAGATAAAGTTTTTATCTTAGAGTCAGATTCAATCAGGCTACCCTGCAAGTTGTATTCATTTATATATATCTAAATCTCTTTTGTTGTATTTACGTTTGACTTCATTTATTGATATAATGTCAAGCAGAATTGATTCTAATCCTATCCTATACTGTAATTCTATAATTTTCTCTCTCTTGTTAAGATGTCTGCATTTGTGGCAGGGTTGTTATTTTTCCCGGGGGACAATGGGAAAAACCTGGGATTAATTGGGAATAATTGGGGAAAACTAATTAGTACCCGGAATTACAGGGGAAAATGTCTGATCAAAATTTTTGAGAGAGTATAATGATGTATAGTTATTTAAATTCTGTTTAATGTTGCATGTTGAAATTATATTATATGTGTGTTTGTGTATATATATATATATATATATATATATATATATATATATACACATACATATATGCAAATAGATATCCACATGTGATGAATATATATATATATATATATATATATATATATATAAATATATATATATATATATATATATATATATATATATATATATATATGTAGGTGCAATATTTCCACAACTCATACTAGTGCATTACCATTACTTAATTACCAATTAACTGCAACATAAACTTTAGTAGGCGAGCTGACAAAAGTAATCAAGCATGTTAACCTAATCAAGGCTGAGTTAATCTTGGGGAGTCACAGAAGTGTGAAGAAGCCATGCTAGGCATGTAGGGCTCATACAACTACTTGGCAAGGGTGAGAAGAAACCTTTCCTTTTAATTCAGTCAGATATCTGCTTGTCTCTCCTTTTATAAGATTATTAGAGGTTTTTCCCAGTTTTTCCCACTTTGAGAGGTTTTTCCAAAGGCGGTAAATATTGGTATTTACCAGCTGGTAAATACCGCACTAGGAAAAACTTAACAACCCTGATTTGTGGACTATATCATTAATTTATTGCAGTGGGGTCTGGTCTTAATTTTATCTATTGTATCCAGTGTTTTCCTGTATTAATTTTGTTATGGGTCCCTCTTATGGAAAAGCATAGTGAGGGTAGATTAGGATATTTGCAAAATAAACAGAGAAAATAGAGGCAATTAAGCAAGTTTCTTACAAATAATAGCTGATAAACTGTTCTGGAGCAAAAATAATGTATGAGTGCTGTTATAAGGATATTGCTTAGATTTCAACTCCTGTGGATTTTCTGGAGCCCGCCATGCTTTCATGTTTATCTTTTGTCACATGACGCTTTCCTTGACCTTATTGATATGAGAAAATGTCCTATGATTATTGTCCCAAATAAATTATATTGAATATTGTTTGGATAACTTCCATTGGCAAATCTGTTAAAAACTTAAAAGATATAGCCATAAAGTTATAAAGGACTTGTTGTAGCCTTATAATTTCATTAACTCTTCAGCATTATTCATGAACTAAGATGCTTTGTAATAGATTTACAGCAATAAATTACTCTGGTACACCAAGGGTCAGGTCACAGGTCAGATCATGGGTGAACAGAGTTCATGCCTCAGCAACATCCCTGTTTCAGTGATGGTCTTCTGCTCTTCTCTTAATGTTAAAATGCAGGTATATCATATATAACATAATCAGACCACTCCACATGTATGTGGACTGAGATTAAGAATGTATAGGTAGAGTGAACATATAGTTTAAGCTACATCTTATTCTTAATGACCCATATATTTGTTCCTTTTGATATATCAGAAGGACCGCTACAAAAGTTTGTAGGAACATATTCAAGGCTGAGTATGGCCCAGGTCCCCCAGTGTGTAATTCTCAGCCTTGCACCAAGGCAAGCATTAATTCATTTTCATTTTATTTCATTAAAACCTGTTGATACAACAGTAACTTACAACTAACAATGAGGGGTTATTATCACTGATAGCAATGACATGACAATCTGACAGACGATTTATTGTACTGCACTGATCTGTACTGAACTGCAGCCAGTGATATGTCTGCCACTTAAGACTACAGTACAGTGCCAGCCCGGCTGCATGCAGCCCCACAGGTGCACTGGGATCCATGCCGGTATTGTCACGTAAACCCAGGCAGATATTAGTTCAATAAATCACACTTTAACCTTTTGCATATAGCTGCATGCTTGATTTTTATCTTATTGATCCTTTACTATTAGTTTTCTTACGTTCGGTCAGGGGTAAGTCACTGTCAACTCTGGACCCGACTTGTTCTTGCCGCTCAACCCAACATCCGAGTTACCGTAAATACTGTTCTGATACCGTAAGTTAACAGCTGTACTGACCAGCAGGTGACGCTGGCTACTTTGGACACAATACGTGTATTGCGCTCACCATGGAGTTAATTAATTCTCTGATTAGTATAAAGAATTTTAAACGCTAAATCCTGAAAAATATATGATTTAAAAACATTTTTGTTAAATCCACTTTTGGTAAAACTAATAAGCGAATTCTGTGTCACCTAGCTCATCAAATTTATCTCATAATAGGATAATAAGGTCTTTCCATCAATTTTGTAGCAACTACTATAGACCTTATGTTAACAAATTCATTTTTTTGTTGTTGTATCTTAGTAGTTTGGAACCTTACCTTTCTTTTATTTTTGATCACATGCCATAGATCAGCGACATAACGCCATCTGGTGCATGTTAGCTCTTCAAGTTGTGAGCTCCAACATAATAATAACACTGGCAAAATACCTTTGCCAGAAAAAATAAAGATTCTTTATTTGCATTGAAAATAAAAAAAAGGCCTACAGGCTTAATGCGAACCTGTGCAATTTGATTACACCAGGTATAATGCTTCAATGCTGGATCATCACTTTTCAAGAACATGTGTAACATGTATATGAACAATGCAAGTTCTAAACACTTTGAACAAGAAACAGTTACACAAACATCACTGCTGAAATTCTGGCATGGGTGCACACAACAACAAAAATGATTGTAGCTGGCAGCGCCAGTCTTGTATACAACGAAGAGATATAAACATATGCCCAATGTCAGACCAATATGTCTAACCCCTCCTGTGAAATAAGCAGGGATATACACTGTGCAAAGATTATTGTAGGTGGCGCCACAAGTCTTGACACGATAAAGCTACCCGATATGTATAAACATGCCCAAGTTTAGGCTGATGTATCAAATTCCTCTGTATAAATAAACAGGTGCATACACTGCAAAAGTCAATGTTGGTGGCACCACCTGTCTTGTAAATGAGAATATAATCAAAGACGCATAGACAGGTCAAAATATCAGGCCAATACATCAAACTTCCCTTGAGTTTGATGCACTGGGCTGACGAGGCTTAGATGAGTAAGGCAGTTGCCCCCGAGTGAACTGTGACAAATTGCTGCCTCAAGCTACTGCACTGAGTGAACTCTTGACCTGCACCTGGCTAAACTGAGTGAACTTTTGACCTGTACCTGGCTGCACAGAGTGAACCTTGACCTATTGCATAATCTGACACAGATGGCATTCTGCCAAAGCTATAAATAGATCCAGGCTGAACTTTGGTGCCAAATCTGATGTATTGAGCAGTCTGCCAAAGCTATAAATAGAATGTAGCTACTGCACTGAGTGAACTCTTTACCTATACCTGGCTGCACTTCTTCCAATCCTGGCACTGTGCCAAAACTATTTATAGAGCTGACATCATCTTGCTAATGGCCAACATCAAGGCAATGGCAATCTGCCAATAGTAAACTAAGTGCTGCCATCTGAACACAAAAGTGGTCCTTACATGAAATAACTTTGAAACTAATTTTCCCAATACAAAATGCTTTTCAGCTGGCCTTTTTATAAAAAAAGAAATCAGGAATATATGTAAAATAGTTACAGATGCATACTGAATGCAAAATTATAATACAGATATATCTCATTGATGGCAAATTCTTGAATTAATTTGAGTAGGTATACCAATAATTTATAATCCATGTAGCCACAGAGAGCTGAAAACCCATGATTGTAACATTGCCTGGTATGGTGAATAACTTTAATTATAATTCTAATTTTTTAAAAAGCTTTTCAACAAGGGACCCATGGGTCACGGCGCTCAGCTGTTATATATGAAAAAAAAAAATGATTTGGGAAAGAGGCACATGCTGGTTTTGTGTGGTAATAAATATAAGCTTTATTATGAGTTGTTGGTGTTTAGCTTATGTATGATTTTGATAGTATCTTTGGAGACAGGGAAGAGGATTGATTTCATTTATTTTATTAACAAATGGAGTGATATTGTCACACAGATTTTGACTTGGCCATATAACTTATAAGCAGCACATATAATAAAAGAGTTTAACTATTTATTAAATTTTAATAACAAATATTGTGCCAATATAATTTTTATTAAAAAATAATAAGAAAATCATATGATTTTTTAAAATTAAATATAACTGAAATGATTATTGAAATAATATTATAGAATATATTCATGAATGCATTCATGAATACATTTTGAAAGTATCTGCACTGGTATTCAAATACTTTTATTTTTACCTGAATTCCCATTCTTATGCAATAAATTTTTTTAATGCAGTACATATTCATATTCAAATACATTTGCAAAGCATTCGCACCATGTCTAGTATTTATTCAGTTTTAGCAAAACAATGATGTTGAGAATCCAGAATATACAAAATTCACATATTTAAATAATGATCATAAGTTTTATGGCTTTAATTTATAAAAATAAATGTAATATATTCACTTTGGACTACTTTCACATCAATCTACACACTAGACACAGTAGGAATCTAGATTAATATTATCAACTGCATCTTTGTCTATCATTAATTTCCTTCATATGATCCCTAATGATTAGTAATGAATAATATGATTTATTTTTTTATCATTAAAATTTAACTGAAAAATACCATAGGTGACTGCATGGTGTTATTTGGAATAACATTGACATTGACATTCCATCCATCCATACAAGATTCTTACATCATCAGTAACTGCAAGTTAATTTTCTGTTACTCATCAACTAACAAATTCCTTTTCTATAATTTTTTATTTAATTTGTTATAAAAAAACAATACAAAATTATTAATTTATTGTTTATTGTTATGTTGTTTTTTAAAACAACTACTAGATGAGTTGGGTTGGACACCTGGATCAACTGTGGCTGGGCATTAGCTGCCTGGCTGCCCCAGTGTATGCTTTGCTCAAGCATGCATAATCTGATGAAAGGTCAACAAGGTCAACATACAGGTGACTGAAATGGGGCTGGATTAAGCCTGGGTCTGACATGGTCTCATAAAACATTAATAAAAGTTACAATATTTGGCCAATTTCGATCAGCTTTCTAAACTACAAAGATGAAATCCTTATGTGTGCATGATATGAAAATTATATCAACAGTGCTCTCAGGAAACAAACGTGCCATGGTCAAAGTTTAAGGTACTAATTTTAAATTAATACTAATAACTTATAAAATTTGAAAAATTCAGAACTAATTTTTGGTATTCAATTGAATCTTGACTAAATAATGTTACATCCCTGACAAAAAATCTCCAGCTTCAGCAAACCTCTTGTTAAGGGAGTAAATATATTTCTTGATTTTTTAAAAAGTGCATTATGTTTGGGCCCATAACTTAAAACAATTACGCAATACTGACATCATTTCTGGCATGTGCATAGCGAATGTATAGAAAATTATGTATATTATATATGATCAAATTCAGATCAGTGGTTTTGATATTAAGCAGTCTTACAGTGTAACATTGGGTTTTTAATGGAAGAATGATGTTTTTCATTAATATTTCGAAGGAATTAAGTCCTAGTGATCAAATTCTTGGCACGGTAGGGGGTTTTGGAGACTTCTAACTGTACCCAAATTTAAGAAACTTAGAGCTGAAGCTGGGGAGTTGAGCTCTAGCAAACTGCGTAACACTAGCTTGATGTAAACAATATGTGACATTGTGCTTGAAAACTTGAATAAAATCTACAGTTTTTGATCAACTGGTTTCAAATTTTTGGTGTGAACAGACAAAATGCTAACAAAAACATGCTGTGAAAATTAACTCCACAGTACTTACAGGAAAAAAAGTGCCATGGTCAAACTTGGGCAAAATTTAAGGTACCAATTTTATATTTTTGCCAATATTTAAAAAAAAAATGACAGATTTTGATCTAATTTTTGGTATACAATTAAATTTTGATCAATTAAAGTTGTATTACTGTCCCTACCTTTAACACTTTTGGTCTTAAGTGACCAAATATCTTTCCTGATTTTTTTACAAAGTCCATTATGTTTGGGCCCATAACTTTTTTAAATTAAATAATACCGACTTAATTTCTGGCATGTACATAGGAACTATATATAGGAATATTTATGGTAAATATGAATATGAAGAAAACCAGATGAGTGGTTTTGATATTAGGCAGTCCTGAAGTGTGAAAATAGATTTCTAATAAAAAATTGAGGTTTTTCCTTAATATCTCGAAGGAACGAAGTCTTATTGACCCAATTTTCGGCATGGTAGAAGATTTTGGGGACATCTAACTGTATGGCGAATTTCAGATTCGTATGTCCAAAGGTGTCGAAACGTGCCAGTCTTACGGACGGACATCCGAAAGGACAGACGGACGGCCGGACGGATGGACAGACGGACGGACGACGGACAATGGACCACGACTATAGCTCAGATGACTTATAGTCAGCAGAGCTAAAAAAATTCCTGTCAATATTAACCAAAGATAACCTGAAATCTAAATGTCTACTGGCATGATGTAATAGATGCTTATAAACTGGTGCGAGGCTAGATGTAACAGCATCACACAACTAACATATATGGTAAAATGACTCAATTCAATCT
The DNA here is from genome assembly GCA_026874595.1 of Sipunculus nudus. NCBI lineage: Eukaryota > Metazoa > Annelida > Sipuncula > Golfingiida > Sipunculidae > Sipunculus > Sipunculus nudus. The sequence continues at coordinate 59,659,210 of CM049311.1, read as the reverse complement.
CCATAATTCAGCCAAAAATCATTCATGTGGAACCATTAAAGACAATTATTATAAGAATTATTGTGGGGATTATTCTTGTAAAATATTTAACAAACTGGCTTCAGTGGCGTCAGTCGAAAAACGTTTCGAAGGTTTATAACTCATAAAGTAAGATACAGCAAACTGGCTAAGTTCAGCTTCCCGTAACTCAGCCAAAAAGCACTGAACCAGAACCCTTTTAACCAATTTTGAATTATCAGCATCTGAGGATAATTAATGTGTGAGATTTAAGAATTTGGCCCAGTGGTTTTTGAGAAGAAGATCATTGTAGCCACTGAGCTAAAAAGGGCTGTTATGGCATATGACTAAATTCAGCTTCCCATAACTAAGCCAAAATTCATTGAACAGAGACCATTTGAATAAACTTTAGAAAGCACTACCCTAGGATCATTTCTGTGCGATATTAAACATTTTGGCCATATGGTTTCAGAAAAGAAGTTTTTTGTAGCCCTCAGTGTGAAACAGGCACTGATGACCCCGTACAAAAAAGGCCGATGCAGGTGGCGCCACCATTAAGTCAATTTCAGATATGACTCATGTGAGCAACATTGGCATAAAATTTTGTGATGATAACTCCAGCCGTTTTATTTAGATTTAAATTTTAATATGCTTTTTTGGACAGATGACAAAGTTTAACTCCTGTAACTCTGCAAAAAAATCTCCGAACTGGAACCATTCGAACAAACTTGAGAGAGATTGTTCCAGGGATCATTTCTGTGAAATATTAGACAATTTGGCAGGACATTTTCGGAGGAGACGATTTTTAAAGCTTTTTTTTTATCTTTTCCCTATAAAATCTAAGAAAATGCAGATACAGAATAAATAAACAAAATCCGACAGAGTTTTTTTAGATGACTGATTATTTGCAAAAAATTTGGTGGTGCTAGCTCCTGCCGTTTTTGAGATAGCTATGGTTAACGCACAGTCGACGCACGACGCACCATATACGACGCACGACATACGACGGACGACGCCGCACCATCGCATAAGCTCACAGGTTCGCTAAAAAGTTTAAAAACCTTCATATTTCCTTACCATTATTGATATATATATATATATATATATATATATATATATATATATATATATATATATATATACTCTGAAGAAAAACAACATTGTAAATTCACAACAGTCTTTTTCATGGGATGCGACCCGATCATCAGGTGAATGTGGTATATATATATTCACAAAATCCAGATCTGAAACGAATAATCTTTAATGTACCTGTGCAAGAATGCTGCTAAGTCATAGTCTACCATAAATCATTCTAAAATGCCATGCTATTGTCTCTCTCCTAGAATTGTTTAGGTTGCAGAAATAACGATCTAGCCTCTGTCTCAATGCAGATATACAATGAAGAGGCCATAAAATTGATACATATAGGTAAAACACTCCTACTTGTAAGTACTGAAACCCCGAATTATTACCCGAAATATTCCATATCGTCCCGCTTCCTCCGATTACCTTCTCTTTTTATGGGTACCAGTTGAAGCGGACCATACGAAATATTTATCAAGGCCTACAGGCCTAATGCGAACCTGTGCAATGGGATATACTGTGGAAGTGGTTAATTTGGCGCGTCAGAATTTTCGCTCTTTTTCCATTTTACAGCATTAGCGCAGTTCGAATTTTCGCGCAAATCAGTATGTATGGGGATTTCAATTTGTATCAAATTATCAAAATATTTAAACAATTACACAAAAGATAGTTTTGTAACGCAACCTACCTTCCACCTAACAAGCTTCGGGTGACTGCATACATGCTACGGGCCAGTGAGTGCCGTGAACGGGGTAAACTATATGTAATTACCAGGACTAATTACGTTTGATGATGCTATGGTACTGCACCCAGACACGCTGTTTGACATATGAGTAAATTGTAGTATCGCTCAATAATAGCTATTGTGATTACTAACTAGAAGCAGCCTGCTATGTGTGAACAAGAAACGGAGCTGACCACAGTAGCGGGTGGCTCTCAGTCATACTTCAAAGACATTTGGAGGGCGGTTCTAAAGGTCTTCAAGGACTATTTATTTCACAGTTGTTTCTACAAATCAATATTAACTGGAGTGGTTTTTAGCTGAGATATCATTTCCTATGAAATCTTATTACAAGTAACATGACTACTCTAACATCCGGGTTGAAGAAGCCTAAATTTAAGCGACCTCGCAAGGAGGGATTACCAGACTCACGTGAATCTCGCCTTCCAAATGGCGAACGATCGCATCGACCAGCTAGTAATATCAACACTTGCCAAGCACCCCCGGGGTGAATACCAAAATTACGATAAAAACACTAGACTTTTGTACATACAAATCAATTTTGTATATAAAAACAGTTTTGTTCACTTTCTCAGTGCCCAATCAAACATTAACGATCTATACGACAAGCATCGTCTATTCAATTCCCCATTACTCTTTACTTGTATTTAACAATACTGTCGGCACTGGCGGTAAAAAAGTAAACTACATGGATATGTCTGGGGTGTTCAAAATAACGCGTGTTCTTAATTTAGCGCAAATCATGCTCCCGTGAAAAGCGCGAAAATTGAAACCCCGCTAACAAAACCACTTCCACAGTACATCAGGTATAATGCTTCCATGATAAAAGACTGGGCCATTATTGGAAAAGTACTTGATTACTTTTCAAATACATGAATGACACGTACAAGTACAAAGCAAGTACTAAACATTATGAATCCTAGAACAAGCAACATTTACACAAACGTCACTCCTGAAATACTGGCATGGATGTACACAACACAAAAATGATTGTAGGTGGCACCAAGGCGATGCACATGATAAATTTCAGGCACATACTTCAAAACACTCTCTGGTACACGAAAAAGCTAGCTATCTAAGATGTACAGATATGCACAATTTCAGGTTGATATATCAAACCCCCTGAGAAATAAGCAGGGATATACACTGTGCAAAACTCCTTTTAGACAGCAACACCAGTCTTGTGTACGAGAAAGCCATCAAAGATGCATGGCCAAAATTTCAGGTCGATACATCAAACTTCTCTTGAGTTGGGTCTACTCAGCAGACAAAGAACAGCTCTCAGGCCAAGTCCGCAATACACGTTAAACGAATGGAGGGGAATAATGAACATGGAGGAGTATTCGCACTGAATGTTGACAATAGTGATATATATGTTAGTAATGTATATTTCACCCCTCCCCCCCCCCCCCGCCCGAGGTTAATCATGGTATACGAGCATTAAGATCTTTACCATTGAAGAAACGATGGCAAACATGCAATTTTTTTGTGATAACATATTTTGATTATCATGCCCACTCTAACTTACTGAAGAGTTGTTTAAGTATATTAACAGGGGAATTTTTGTTATACATAACATATCTAAAATACAAATTTCCAAAAACTGATATTATCTTATTTAAGTGGACTCTACTTTTTACAATGCACAGATATAGTTCCATGTCTATGGGCAACATATCTTTCAGTGGTTCCAGTCGGTAGCAGTAGCCTTCCCGGGACGAGCTCCTCCGACGGGTGACTTAATGTTCTCCTAGAATGCTACTGGTAGTACCAGTCCTATTTTTGACAGGAAAACACCCTGTGCATGTAAAAAAAACAAGTTGCCCATGAGCCATGACGCTCAGCTTAATATAAGGAACCTCGAACAATGGGTAAAATGACTCCAAGGGTGCTCAAAATCATGCATTTTGCCAATAGTCCTCAGCAACTGGTTACAGTGACCTTATTTAGGCTTTCCAAGAAGATTTTACCAGCAACACCCTAGATGTTAGGACAAAAGTTTCTTCATTCAACTGCTACAATTTGCGCAGAATATCTTGCAGAATATAGGTCACCATAACCTAATTTCATGTTTCCATGGAGATTTGCCAAAGACTTGCCTGGATGTCAAGTTAGATAAATCCGAGGGCTAGCGGATACAATTTTCTGCCCCATCTTACTCATAGGGTGCTAAAAATTATGTTTTCGGCTCTAGTTCACAAAATAGAGGTCAACATGACCTAATTTCCGGTTTCCAAGGAATTTGCCCAAGACTTGCCTGGATGTCATGTTAGAAAATGTTTTAGGGCAAGCGAATACAATCTTGGCCCAAACTGATCCACCTGGTGCTCAAAATCATGTTTTTCGCCCGAAGTTTGCAAAATATAGGCCACTATGACCTTATTTCAGGTTTACGAGGAGATTAGCCAAGGACCTCTCTGGATGTACAGTAAGAAGTTTCTAGTAGGTCAAACTCTTACGATATTTGTGCCCTGTTAACGGACGACCGCTTCATATGAAGGTCTCAAAAATTTGAGAGAAAATGCTTATTTTTTTAAATTTAAGGAGTTTGTATGATCTAATGGAACACTCCATGATCAATATGCATGTAAGGATTCATGGCAATCACTGCATTAGTTATTTCAGATATTCAGGGTTTTTGTATCAAATTTTTAATTATTCTTGGGGGTACTTACGAGCTCCATAGGTCGGAGAATATTGGTCACAGTAACCCAAATTCAGATTTTCAAGGAGATATTTTAAGAACCTCCATACAGTTAGAAGATTCTAGACTAATTGGATACAATCAAACCCACTGGGTGCTTTAAAATCATGTTTTCGGTCAGTTATTCGCGAAATATAGGTCATCATTACTTAATATGAGGTTTCCAAGGAGATTTTCCTAGAGCCTCTCCGCATGACAGTTAGAAATTTCTAGGTCTAACGGTTACGATTTGTGCCCTATTAACAGCAAGACCGCTTCATTTTGGAGGTAAAAAAAAATAAAGAAACAAGGGACCCATGGGTCACGGCGCTCAGCTGATTGTGACGGTTATAACTGCATCACCATAGATTTTTTGAAGTTGCAATAAAAATACTATCCTCAGTGCTCAGGAATTAGTACTCAATGAGGGGGGGGGGGGGAGGGAGTTATAATACCTTTGGATATAGATACAGAATACGGAATAAAATTCAATGGTGCTTACAGGGACTGGTGGGAGTTACAGCACCTCTGCATATACGTAAAGGATAAAATTTAATTTAAATTAAATTTATTTTTAAAATTAAAACAAGGGACCTATGGGTCACTGTGCTCAGCTGAAGTTGACCTTGAAGGTAAAAATCTAAAATAATATCAAATGGAGATCAAGTGTAAGAGGAAGAGGTAATAAAGGCCATGGTTGGTTTATATGATTGGTTTGTATTGATGAGCAAGAAATTGTTGCAAATAATATTTTGTGACCTGATCATGTGTTTCCTAATGTTGAAACTGAAGCATGTGAGCAGTTTGTGAACAAATGATCTGTACTATTACCATGATCATCAGTTGGCTTTTTGATTAACTGTTGACATTTCAGTAGTATACAAATTTGTTTAATTGAATCTATTTTTTTGTATAATATATATTATTAAATATATATGTATTTTTTTATGAAATGTATACAGATGAAATATAACTAATTAACAACATAAAACAGGGCAAACAAAGCCTGATCTCAAATTCTGCTGTGGCAGGAAAATAATGAACAAATGTTTGTATTAAATCCTAATTTTTTTATCACATCAATTTTTTTTTAAATTTAAGTTTATATTTCTATACATTTCCAATAAAACAGATACATCTGAATATAAAAATTGATTCATAATTCTTAATTGCATCATCATAAATCTCAATCTTGTCATATAACACCACACCATGCATACAAATGTTTATTTATTTTTTACCACAAAAATATATCTTTTAAATCTGCAAAACAATAAATATCTAAAAATAATACTTGATTTAGATTTCACAATTTTTAATTGTGTCTTTATTTATCCATAATGTGCTTCATATTTTATAAATTTAAGCATAATGATGGGTTCAATTATATCTGTTAAAATCATTTAAAAGAAAATTAATTTCTTTTAAAATGCTACATTAACACAACATGGTATCTTCTGGATTACACTTGAATTACTTTTTTAAGGAAAGTTTTTGTATATTGGAGTGGAAACAGCGTTACAATAAAGGAAATACAGTGAAAACAATAACAATTACTGCATTACACTTAGTGGGTTGGGTTTGCCGGGGGGGGGATTGGGGTGGTGATATTAGAATAACTGTACACCTGTCACAGCAGGGGGTCTCCCCCAGTGACTGTAACAAATCAGAAACCTTGGCATAGCCCGACTTCCAGTGACCTGGAGTGGGACCCTGCAGCTGTAATCTGTTATCAAAGCAAATGACTACAGTAGAGCCTCAAGAAAAAAATCAATAACTAGCTTAATTTTCAAGCTTTTATTTTCAAATTTCAGATTTAAACAAATTAAATATTTATGTTTACATGCTGTGAAAATTAAATCAATGGTACATACAGGAGAAAAACGTGCCATGGTCAAAGTTGGGCTAAATTTCAGGTACTGATTTTATTTTTATGCTAATAACTTAAAAAATTTACAAAATTCAGATCTAATTTTGGGTAAACAATTAAATCTTAATTAAACATAGTTATATACTTGGGAAAATAGACTCTAGTTTCAAAATTTTTCATGTTAAGTGAGTAAATATTTTTCCTGATTTTTTACAAAGTCTATTATGTTCGGGCCCATAACTTAAGGAATTGATACTTAACAGATTTAATTTCTGGCATGTACATAGGAACTATATAGAAGAATATTTATGGTAAATATGAGGAAAAACAGATGAGTGGTTTTGATATTAGGCAGTCCTGAAGAGTGAAAATAGGTTTTTAATAAAAATTTGAGGTTTTTCCTTAATTTCTCATAGGGACGAAGTCGCAAAGACCCAGTTTTCGGCTTGGTAGGAGATCTTGGGGACATCTAACATTATGCTGAATTTTGTATTCCTAAGTCTTACGGTTTCAAAACGTGCCACATCTACGGACGGACGGACAGACGGACGGACGACGGACAATGGACCACGACTATAGCTCAGATGACTTATAGTCAGCTGAGCTAAAAACAGGCAGAGCGATGGAAAACAAAGCAAATAACTTTAATTTCCGTTTTACTGAGACAGGAAAATAATGAACAAATATTTGCATTAGATCGTATTTTTTCTTTTGTTAAGTCATTATTTTTAAGTTTATAAATTTTACTCTATATTTACAGTATATCATATATATCTGAATATTTAAATTGATTCACAAATCTAAATCGTACCAACATTTATACTTAATTTAGTCAGGTAACATCACATTATGCACACATATATATTTTTCATTTTTTTATAAAATAAATTTTTTAAATTTGCAAATCAATAAATATATGAAAATAACACTCCAGAATTCACAATTTTAAATTGCACCTTTATTAATCCATGATTTGTTTCATATATTATCAAATTATGCCTACTAATGGGTTAAATTATATTTTGTTTAATTATCTAAAAGGAAATAATTTCTTAAAAATGCTACATTAGAACAAATCTGGCATCTCTTGGATTACTTCAAGAAAAGTTGTGCATATTGGATCAAAAACAGCTTTACATTTAAAGAAATACAGTTGACAATTACAAACCATGTATTGCAATATAATTGGTGATGGTGGTGGTGGTGGGGGGGGGGGGTGTTAGGGTAGGGCCCATGAGAATAAGTGTATGTTTATTACAGCAGAAGTGTTCTGCCAGTGCTGGATCACTAATAAGGTTACCTAGGCAAGGCTGTAGTGAGCAAGAGTGGGGTCTTGGATATACAAAATGCAAATAGAATACGGGTATAGTCGACAAGCGACTACGTGTATCCGCCAAAATCATAGTGGAACGGGTGAAGTGAGGCATGGTTTGAGCGGCAAGGGGAAACAGAGTGAGGTGTGTTGCATATTAGCATGGAAGTCTGCAGCGGAAATGTGTATGTAGGTTGCGCCACCTACAACAAAATCCAGAAAGCTGTCCAAGTTGTATACGTATGCAAAATTTAAGGCAGAAAAGTCAAACCACTACAAGTATATGAGTGATTTTATCCCACAGCAGACAAACAGAAGGACTTGTGCAAAAATGGTGGCAGGTGACGCCACCAATTTTGTATATCATTAAGAGCTATGTGATATCTATACACATGCAAAATTTCAGGGAGATATGTCAAACCAGTCCTGAGATATAAGCCTGAATGTCTGCGGCGTTAACATAAATGTAGGTGGCGCCACCTACCAAAAGATCGAGAAAGCTATCCAAGATGTATAAACACGCAACATTTTATGCAGATAAGTCAATCTGCTTCTGAGATACGAGTGATTTTATCCCAAGGCAGATGAACAGATTTGTGCTGTGTATTAATGGTTGCAGGTGGCGCCACCAGTTTTGTCTATGATAAAGAGCTATGTGAGATCTATACACATGCACAATTTGGCCCAATCGGTCAAATGGTTCCCGAGATATGAGCTTGGATGTCTGCAGCGTAAACTAGCGGGTAGGTGGCGCAACCTGTCATAAAATCAAGAAAACTGTCCAGGATGTATAAACCTGCAAAATGTTAGGCAGATATGTCAAACCACTGCCGAGATATGAGTGATTTTATCCCACGGCAGACAAACAGACGGATGCTGTGCAAAAATGGTTGCATGTGGCGCCACCATTTTCTTGTAAGATAAAGAGCTATGTGTGATCTAAACACATGCGGATTTTCAGGAAGATACATCAAACCAATCCGGAGATATAAGCATGGATGTCTGCAGCGTGAACCTGAAAGTTGTGGCGCCACCTGTCATAAAATCAAGAAAGCTATCCAGGATGTATACGCATGCCGAATTTCAGGTGAATTAGTTAAACCACTGCAGAGATGTGAATGATTTTAACCCTAGGCAGACGAACAGATGGACACTGTGCAAACATGGTTGCAGGTGGCGCCACCATTTTTTGTGTATGTTATAAAGCTATCCAAGGGCTACATTTGTATAATTTTTTTTCCTGATCAGTCAAACGGTTCCCGAGATATGTGGGTTTATGTGTGGAAACAGACGCACAAATGGACGCTGGGTAGAGAGGAAAGCTAAGAGGTCAACGCCAATTGGTTAGGCTTTAGTTCACATGTGACCCAATAATTGGTGTTTCGGGAAAATCTGTCCAGTAGTCTCAGAGGAGTTCTCTGGAAACGAACGCGGCGGCGGCGGCGGCAGCGGAACCCGGTCAAAAACATAGTATCCGCAAAACTTCGTTTTGGCGGATACAAATACATTAGAGCATCTGAAAAACTTCAATAATTTGAATTCTTTTTAAGCTTTTACTTTCAAATTTCAGAATTCAACAGATTAAAGCCACATGTAACTCGGCTATGAAAAATAAATTAAATATACTTACGCGAAAAAAAAGTGCCATGGTCAAATTTGGGCAAAATTTAAGGTACCAATTTTACAAAGTGCAATATGTTTGGGCCCATAACTTTTTTAAATTATATAATACAGACCTTATTTCTGGCATGTACATAGGAACTATATGGAGGAATACTTATGGTAAATAATACTAAATATGAGGAAAACCATAGGAACTATATAGAGGAATACTTATGGTAAATATGAGGAAAAACAAATGAGTGGTTTTGATATTAGGCAAACCTGAAGAGTGAAAATAGGTTTTTAATTAAAAAAATGAGGTTTTTCCTTAATTTCTCAAAGGAACGAAGACGCAAAGACCCAGTTTTCGGCTTGGTAGGAGATCTTTGGGACATCTAACATTATGCCGAATTTTGGATTCCTAGGTCTTACGGTTTCAAAACATGCCACATCTACGGACGGACGGACGGACGGACAGACGGACGGACAATGGACCACGACTAAAGCTCAGATGACTTATAGTCAGCTGAGCTAAAAATATGCGTAATAATTCGAAAAAATACAGGAGTCGCCATCAGTTTGCAGGAATTGATAAGACACTCATTATCAACACGCACGCAAAGATCATAGCGATCAATGCATCAGTTTTTCAGATAATGGAGCTTATTTTATCAAAGTTTTCATTATTCTATATCATGGGAACTATATAGGGGAATATTTATGATATATATTAAGAAAAACAGATGAGTGGTTTTGATATTAGGCAGTCCTAAAGTGTGAAAATAGGGTTTTTAATGTAAAATATTGGTTTTCCTTTAATTTCTCGAAGGAACGAAGTCAACCGAGTTTTCGGTTTGGTACGAGATCTTGGTGACATCTAACAGCATGCCGTTAGATGTCTAACAGCATGCCATTATGTCCGGATCCATAGGTGTAAGGTCTAACGCTTAAAACGTGCCAGTCTAATGGATGGACGGACATACAAAGGACCCTAACTAAAAATCAGATGACCACGGGCGTCAATATAGGGGGGATGGGGGTATATATACCCCCCACTTTTTGGCAAGGAGGGATGGCCAATGTAATCATCCCCCCCCCCTCCCACATTTCAGAGAATAATATTATATTGCAAATGAAATATATTAATTAATAGAATTAAAAACTTTGAATCCATTTACTAAACAAGGGACCCATGGGTCACGGCACTCAGCTGTTATATATGATAAAAAATATGATTTGGGAGGAGGCACATGCTGGTTTTGTGTGGTAATAAATATGAGCTTTATTATGAGTTATTGTTTAGCTTATGTATGATTTTGATAGTATATTTGGAGACAGGGAAGAAGATTGATTTCATTGATTTTTTAACAAATGGAGTGCTATTGTCACACAGATTTTGACTTGGCCACATAACTTATAAGCAGCACATGTAATAAAAGAGTTTAACTATTCATTGAAATTAAATAACAAATATTGTGCCAATATAATTTAAAAAAAATAAGAAAATCATATGATTTTTTAAAATAAAATATAACTGAAATGATTATTAAAATAATATTATAGAATATATTCATGAATGCACTCCCAAGCTGGGGAGCTGAGCTCTAGCAAACTGCATAACACTAGCTTGATGTAAACAATATGTGACATGCTGCTTGAAAACTTGAATAAAATCTACAGTTTTTGATCAACTGGTTTCAAATTGTTGGTGTTAACAGTTTAAATGCTAAGAAAACATGCTTTGAAAATTAAATCCACAGCAGTTACAGGAAAAAAAAAACGTGCCACGGTCAAAGTTGGGCAAAATTTAAGGTACCAATTTTTTATTTTTGCTAATATTTTAAAAAATTTAAAAGATTTTGATCTAATTTTGGGGATACAATTTAGTTTTGATTAATAAAAGATATATTACTGGGAAAAAAGTGCTTAGCTTTAACAAGTTTTGTGTTAAGTGGTCAAATTTCTTTACTGATTATTTACAAAATGCAATATGTTTGGGCCCATAACTTTTTTAAATTATATAATGCAGACCTAATTTCTGGCATGTACATAGGAACTATATGGAGGAATACTTATGGTAAATAATACTAAATATGAGGAAAACCATAGGAACTATATAGAGGAATATTTATGGTAAATATGAGGAAAAACAGATCAGTGGTTTTGATATTAAGCAGTCCTGAAGTGTAGAAATGGGTTTTTAATAAAAAAAATGAGTTTTTTCCTTAATTTCACAAAGGAAGTCGCATAGACCCAAATTTTGGATTCCTAGGTGGTTTCAAAACGTGCCATATCTACGGACAGACGGACGGACAGACGTACGGACAATGGACCACGACTACAGCTCAGATGACTTATAGTCAGCTGAGCTAAAAATGTTAGATCTAAACCTTGCTTAGAATTCACAAAATAACTTATTTTCTATTATAATTATTTGATATATAATTAAGTATATATATAAATATATATATATAAACAAGAATTGTATATATATATATATATATATATATATATATATATATATATATATATATATATATATAGTTGAATGTCAGTCAGAGACGCTGAAAAAGGTATAAAGGTATATATTATGTTTATATATATATATATATATATATATATATATATATATATATACATTTATATACACAAATAAAGTCATCCTATCCACCCTTGAAGAAAAATTGACGCCACTGCAGATGACTCATAGTCAACTGAGCTAAATATGCGTAAATTTAAACGCAGATCGTAGAGTTCTGTAGATCTGGTTCTCCTGTGGGACTAGTTCTATTTCGGAACGCCCGTTGATCTATGGTAACTGACCACTGTTTGTTGTATTAAGTTTATACAGGGTCGTTGAGACAACAGCTTTTGAGGCCATGGGTTATCAGGCTGAACGTGTCCATGGTGAACCACGGGGTAATAGACTTGTCTACTACGCTGCTAATGTATGGTCTCGCGCGTGCCAGCTCTCTTAATTCTTAGGTAATACGAGTCCGGTTATTATTAGCGGGACTTGGAGAAAACATAACAGATGATCAGCCGGGTTTCAGAGGGTTACTTCCAAAGGGAAATGGACATAGGTTTAGGCAGGGAATTGTGGACACTTGTTGGAATTATTTTTCCATTTCGCTTGGAAAGTTACGAATTTGAAGATGGAATTTAGCCGGCCCGGGGGCGCCTCCACTCCGACGCTGGGTTGGCCAACGACCCTGGGGCCAGGTGAAAACGGCGCGTAACAATATAGAAAAATAAACTCCCCTCTCTGATATAGGCTTCAATATTCTCATGTTAAAATTATACGTTCATAGAGAAACACTGCAAATTATTCATCATTTCAACCAAGGAAACAAATACTAAATGAAACAGTTTTTAATAATTACAAATATACATTAATTACAGGTGAATGCCTTGCTAATATTTCATTTAGAAGATCAGTCAAGGCTGAAAAGCTTCACCAAGTGTCTTTTCCATGCTGTTCTTACTCCTTCAGTTCATAAGGGGCAGTCCACTTGAACGATTTCAATAGGTTCATTTGAGTTCCGTCATTCACTTGTCACTAACTTAAGATTGTCATGAGTCTTATTATTCCTTAATATTTTAATTAAATGTTTCCACATGACAAATGAAATGCATAAAATCCACAAAACCACATCATTAGCATTTTTCCTATCAAAGTTAATGCCTTGGATGTATATTAAGTTCTTTAATGTACAAGTATTGTATGTACAAGCAAATTACAGTAAAGTAAATGCTGCTCATATGACCAAAACAAGACAAAAAATAAATCAAGAAGCCTTATATTTGTACAGCAAAAACAATCATTCCAATAATGATAGATGAGAGAAAAAAATGTGTCTAAAATTACTCTTTCATCATTATATGTCTAACAAGAAATTTCTATATGCCGTCGCTCTAGTTGCTGTGACACTGAGATGCTGTATTATGCCATGACATAGGGCATATCCCCTTTAATATATGCCCCCTACTTCTCAAACAAACTGCCACTGTACAGGCTCAAGGTCACAATTTTTTTTGTATCAAAACTGATCATGACATGCAGTGCTTCAGAAGTGACTGATTCACAAAAATCCTATATTTTTTACTGATTTCACCTTGAGGGCCAAGGTTAAGGTCACCAGTTTTCAAATATGTCCTAAATCTTGATGGAAACAATTTGGTTTATTAAATTTAAGGAAAAAAATATGAAGTATTAAATACATTGTACAGTTCACAAAAGATCATATAAAAGTGTAGATTTGGCATTGAAGACTTAATTCAAAGTCAACACATCAATTTTTTTTAGGATCTTGGTGAAAACAGTTAATGTGTACAATTTGAGGGGAAAAATATGTATTACTTCAAAAGTTACGGTGTTAATACAAAATACTATATTTGGAGAAGTTTGACCTGAAAACAAAGGTCAAGGGTTTTCACATATTATGAAAACTTACCATCTGACATCTTTCATTTTGATTTCAAGATACATCCAACCACTTGAGAAATATAATTTTCTGCTGGGTTTTTTTAACCAAACATGTATATATTCAAGGTCAGGGCCACTTTCAGAGTGAAGGTGAACCCTCGATTAAAATAGACTTAGTCCTATAACTATGCATGTACATTATATGAAAGAAATCGGCATATAAGATAGACTTAAACAGCTCACAATACTGTTAAGTGGTAATGATGGGGGTTTAAAAGGTGCGAAAGCAAGAAAAGGATTAGAGGTGTCACAATGAGTCTTCCATATAAGGCAAACAATTGAACTATTCAAGGCCAATCTCCTAGTAAAGGTCATGACCTCATTTTACATAAGCTTCATCCTCTAAGTTACCCATATCTATACACATATTAAGTTTGATAAAGATCAGTGAACAATTTTTTTTAGTTATCTCACACAAAAGATTTTTTCTGTGGGGGTGGGACCATGCTAAAAACACAGTAACCCCCACCTTTGTGTGGGGATACAATATCTCCTATATCACGCAAGAGGAACACTGTGGATATCTGATGGATCTTACCATCTATGAATATCTACCAAACTGTGAATAACTATGTTTTACTGTGAAATGTTGAATTGTATGTGTATACAGTCTGCTGTCTGTCCATTGTACAGTTTAAGCTGTGTTGTTTGATGCTTCATTTTGAGTTACCATAGTGATGTGTACATGCCCTTTAAGTTAAGCAAAAGATGTCACACTATTGCACCAGACCCTGGCTTTTTATTACGTAAGCACATTTTTCTGCACCATTTTAGTTCATCTTCTGCAAGAATGTGACAGCAGACATTCTGAAACTGCAAGAAGCAGCTTGTGGTGCTATGCCGTCCAGAGCTCAGCCAGGTAACTTGTACATAATATTTTATCATCACAGAAGGCAACCTGACTTGTTGCCCATTCTAATGTAGTTTCAATGATGATTTGTGTGTACAGTATGCAGCAGGATATTTAATATTAACAGTTCATCATAGAAAATGTTCTGATTTTCTGGCGAGAAGTCTTTGTACATATGGATTTGAGGATTCCTTCACTTCTCTTTTAAGGTCATCAAATCTCTTCTGAGCCTCCTCTTTACTGAGCTCACCCAAGGGCAACTCCTTCACTCCTTTGAGAAATCTGTCAATAATTGCTTCACCCTCCTGCAAAACAAGAGTTCATGTATTAATATTAAGGAGGATATAAAAACAACTATATGTGTGTGTAGTTGGACGACTACCTGGGTACCTCCACCAGAATCCCCATGATCAGGCTCTCCTGTGTTGTACTACAATATTAGTAAAATGGCTCACCTGGTCAGTTGCTTAACAAATGCTGGCATTAATAGCTTTGAAGGGAGCAGTCTCAAAGTGGACAAAACTGGAACTGCCTTTTGTCACAATGCTGAAATAATCCTTTGAATTAAAAATTTATTACGATTACCCAGGTTACCTCTTAAAAATATAATAGTTGATTCCTTGGATGTTCCAATGGCCATCCACAAAATTTCAACAAAATCAATTTATTAGTTTTTCCAATAGTTGCTAAGAAACAAACCAACCAACCAATGAACCAATTGGGACAAAAAAGAAGCCTTCCTGGTCGAGATGTTGTTGAACTAGATATTTATATTGCCACAGTATCCCCAGACAATTAACCCCCACCCCCCCCCCCCTCCTCCCAGCCTCGAAGAATTGGATCCCATCTTGAATTCAGATGCAGAGACTGACACTTGCAAGCCACCATGGTTTCGTATAAGTATGGGCATATTTAAGGTAAAGGTCACTGTTATAGGAGAGGTCATGATCCAAATTGATATATATCTCATTCCGTAACCCATATCTACATACATGATATGAAAGAAATCTGTCCATTAGTTTTCAACTTATCATGCTCACAGTGCTGTGAAGTGGCAATGGTTGGGTATTACAAGGTGCGAAAGCAAGAAAACGACACGAGGCACCACTTATTCTGCAGAAGAGAAAATAAAATCCAAAATTAAAAAAAAAAAATTTTATAATAAAATCAAAAATTTGTTTTTTTTTAACTTAAAAATATATATATACATGATATGGAAGAAATCTGTCCTTTAGTTTTAAATTCATCATGCTAACAGTCTTGTCAAGTGGCAATGTTGGGGTATTAACAGGTGCAAAAGCAAGAAAACGACACAAGGTGGCACCACCTGTATTCTGCAGAAGAGAGAAAAAAATTCAAGATTTAAAAGAAAAAATTTAAACTTTACATTCAAAATAATCACTTATCTTTGGCATGACCTTGACAGATTTAACTAATCTGATAAAGAGGGTATAAAACCTATAATATCTTGAATAGGGATCTCTGATTTGCCGACTAGCTCAAACTTTAGCAAATTATATTCTCCGGCAGCAGGGGTGTCGAAAAACTCTGACAGTTCGGCGATCGTGGGGGATATTCATTCAAGTTTTCAATGGCAAAAAAATCAATAAAAGCCTGTAATATGTTACCCTTATACGATATTAGGGTATAGTATTATCAAATTATTCAAAACAATACTAATCAAACTTCATATCAGCAGGTTTAATATGATGACAAGGACAGCTTAAAATATGTTACCTCTAATTATACAACTTTAGTCAGCCTGGACAGATGGACATCATAGCTTTCATTATTTGTCGATGTCAGACTCAGACACGCAGTGATTACCTGTTTCTCCAGTCGTCTCTTTTTGGCTGCAGGCTCATCGTCCTGATCTTTACTGATGGCAATCATGTTAACTCCCTGATAGTCTTCTAGCTCAATGGCCTTCTCTTTGGCAAACTGTGAAGGGGAAAAGGTAAATATTAGACAGACACCAAAGATATATTCATAAACAAAATGAACAATCTTACATTATTAACAGGAATAAATTAATTATAAACTATTATTATCACTTACACTAGTTTTGCTTATAATCTAACTACTTTAAAAGGAAAGGCAAATTTCCCAGTGGAAAAGCAAAACTAGGTAAGAAGAAGGTAAATATTTTTGAGTATTGAAATCCCTGGTGATACTCGGTTCAATGGAGCAACCAAATGACTGATTCATCCAGATATTCCCATTGGCGATCTTATTTCATCTGATGTTACACCAAACAGCACTTAAAACTCTGTTTCAATGATTTAGATGGCTGTACCTGTAGGACTGCGACCCTTATACGCACACTTGTACAAAATAGTCAGTGGAACCCTTGATCTTTAAAAGAGTCCTATCTTATATCTTATTTCATATTTTTCATCTTCTCTTCTCTCCTCAAATCTCAACTGTATCTATTCAGAGCTGGTTGTGAACCAGCAGTTCAAACTGGAAGAGAGGAGATCCACCAAGATGAGGCTGCAGATCTGCCAGTTCTGATAACACAAACACCCAAACACAGTTAAAAACAAAACTCTCCAGTCTCCATGGCAGTTGGGTTGTGCAGGGTATACAGTACTCACCTCAATCACATGTTTAGGAAAGTGAGCCAGCTCTGCCACATGAATACCGAAACTCTGGTCACATACACCTAGAACAAACAGAAAATACCAGCTTCATGATGCATAATTATACAAACAGAAAATACCAGCTTGAAGGTGCATCATTAAAGAAACAGAAAAAAAACAGCTTGATGGTGCATCATTAGACAAACAGAAAATAACAGCTTGATGCTCGGCATTATAAAAACAGAAAATACCAGCTTGATGGTGCCTCATTATACAAACAGAAAATACCAGCTGGATGGTGTATCATTATACAAACAGAAAATACCAGCTTGATGGTGCATCATTATAGAAAGAGAAAATACCAGCTTGATGGTGCATCATTATATAAAGAGAAAATACCAGCTTGATGGTGCATCATTATAGAAAGAGAAAATACCAGCTTGATGGTGCATCATTATAGAAAGAGAAAATACCAGCTTGATGGTGCCTCATTATACAAACAGATAATACCAGCTTGATGGTGCCTCATTATACAAACAGAAAATACCAGCTTGATGGTGCACCATTATTGAAAGAAAAAATACAAGCTTGATGGAGCATCATTTTATGAAATATATGTTAAACATGCTTCCAAATCATTCCTTAAACAAGAGCACCGCAAATCGTGCATATTGCACTCATCACATATCATGGACCTCTGAATTCATGAAATATGTGTAAAATCTGCTGAGAATGTAATTCTGGTTAGAAACTATTCGTTAATTCTTATGAGGTTCATGTAAATCTATCAGATTTTTGGTTACCTATGGCAACTCCACAAAAGTCTAGTGACCTCTGACCTTGTTAAACATGCATGGATTTTACCAGGAATCGAACTAAGTCAAGGCTTTGTATTGGTTAATATTTCTGTTGAGTTTCATCAAATCGCATTATGTTCTTTGTAAGTTATTGCTGGGACACCACAAATTAACCTGGTGACCTCTGACTTAATAAAATTTTCATAGATTTTGCCGATAAACAAACTCAAGTGAGATAATCTAATAGTGAGCTGTTCTGGTGAGTTTCGTGAAAATTCATCAAAGCCTCTGTAAGCTATTACTGCAACACTTAAAGTTAATGGCCAGATGGACAGTTTGACCATGGGTATACAATTATATGTCCCGTCACAGATGGGTGTATGCAAAGCTCAGTCTTATTTCTTTATGGTGGAAAAATTTTATGTTTTATTATTTATTTAAGCTGGTACAAAACTGCTAATTTGAAATAAATTTTTTAGAATTACATTACTTTTTGGCTTATAAAAAACAAAAGATGAAATTACAAAAATACCTGATTATTTTACTAGATTCATTTTGCTAAAGTAGGAAACTGAATATTTACCAGGCTTGACTTTGTATAATAACGTCAGTGTGTCATGTGTAGTCAGAGCTGTCACATGCAGGTTGTTCACTGTTGGCTCTGCATCAGCTAGCGAGGTCAGCTCATGGAAATGGGTTGCGAATAAGCAAAAGGCCCTGATCTCTGTGGCAATGTACCTTTGTGACAAAGAAGACATTCTATAGAACTAAATTTCCTCAAAAAATTGTTACAAAACAGTACAACAATGTTTATGTACAATTATGGATTTAATATAAGTACAAATGATTTTGATCAAACGCCAATGTTCACCTAGTTCACTCAGGTCAGCGCCACAATTTAGCATATATGGAACAACTAATACTTGGATGGATGGGTATTTCTAAGTTTGATAACACATCAACTTTGATTCTTAATATAAACATCAAAATCTAAAAATAGATTAACCTCATCATATATTTAAATATACATATTACATATTCATGATCTTACTCTGATATTGCCCAAGCAAGTCCAAATCCATCATAAGTTGAAGTTCCTCTTCCCAGCTCATCAATAATTATCAAGGAATTCTCAGTAGCAGACTACAGTTACATAAAGAAGATGGCTCATTTTCTATCCAGGAATTACAGAGAACACAGACTACATAATAGATACATATATAACGAATTATGTATACTGACAGGCATGAGTTAAATATTTACAAATGACATGATTTAATAATCATATTAAATTACCAGGTGTCATAATTAATTAAAATATTAAACAAAATAGGTAAATAGATAATATATATAATATATATATTTGAAGAAGTTTACACTATGTAAAGCTACAGTCAGCACAGAATAATTGTTCTTGACATATCATTTAAAAATATGTACACAACCTGGTATAAATTAAGCATCAAAATATTTAAAATATGCTTTGAGAAAATAAATTACTGAGAAACAACGTGCCCATCTTATAGTTCAAACTGTATTTTTAAGAAAGAGAAATTAATCAAATGATTTAGCCTCATACTGCTGAAATATATAAGAATGAAACCATCTCTATTATGTAAAAACTTAGAAATGTTTGAGTATATATTTACAGTGGAACCTCTGAAATACTGATGCCTGATTTTTTTCTTTAAAATGGATTTGCTAATATAAGACAGGTTGTGCAAGTTTATTTAAGTATTATTGAATATAAATAAACTGAAAACTTACGATGGAACACATTATATAATGATCCTTACCCTTAGAATATTGGCTGTTTCCAGCATTTCTGCCATAAATGTAGACACACCCTTTAGTTGACTGTCACCTGCTCCAACACGCGCCAGTATAGAATCCACCACAGACACCTCAGCACTTGAGCATGGCACAAAGCAGCCAAGCTGAGCCATCAGCACCACCACACCTATCTACAAAGAATCAACCACATCAGCCATTAGCACCACCACACTAATCTACAAAGAATCAACCACATCAGCCATTAGCACCACCACACCTATCTACAAAGAATCAACCCCATCAGCCATTAGCACCACCACACTTATCTACAAAGAATCAACCACATCAGCCATTAGCACCACCACACCTATCTACAAAGAATCAACCCCATCAGCCATTAGCACCACCACACTTATCTACAAAGAATCAACCACATCAGCCATTAGCACCACCACACCTATCTACAAAGAATCAACCCCATCAGCCATTAGCACCACCACACCTATCTACAAAGAATCAACCACATCAGCCATTAGCACCACCACACTTATCTACAAAGAATCAACCACATCAGCCATTAGCACCACCAAACCTATCTACAAAGAATCAACCACATCAGCCATTAGCACCACCAAACCTATCTACAAAGAATCAACCACATCAGCCATTTGCACCACCACACCTATCTACAAAGAATCAACCACATCAGCCATTAGCACCACCAAACCTATCTACAAAGAATCAACCACATCAGCCATTAGCACTACCACACCTATCTACAAAGAATCAACCACATCAGCCATTAGCACCACCACACCTATCTACAAAGAATCAACCACATCAGCCATTAGCACCACCACACCTATCTACAAAGAATCAACCACATCAGCCATTAGCACCATCACACCTATCTACAAAGAATCAACCACATCAGCCATTAGCACCACCACACCTATCTACAAAGAATCAACCACATCAGCCATTAGCACCACCACACCCATCTACAAAGAATCAACCACATCAGCCATTAGCACCACCACACCTATCTACAAAGAATCTCTATCGGTTTATATTTGTAATCAGTTTTATGAAAATCCATTAGATTTTTGGTAAGTCATCATGGCACCAGTAAAGTATAGTGACTTCTCACTTAATTAAACAAGCAATGATTTTGCTGGATATTGAACATAGATGAGATATTATTTTGGTTAACATTTCTGTTGAGTTTTATCAAAATACATCATATTCATGATAAGTTATCATGGCAAAATGCCAAAGTAGCCTGGTGCCCTCTGACCTAATGAAATAGGTTTGATTCTGCCTATAATCAAACTCGGATGAAATAATTCATTAGTGATTAGTTATAGGGGGTTTTGTGAAAATTATGTAAAGCTCTCTTTAAAAGTAATCATGGCAAAACTAAAAGTTAAACAGACAACTGGACAGATGGCTGGTAGGTATATGTGTGCCATGCATAATACATCCCATCATAGACGAGCGTATAAAATGGGCCAAGAGGGAAACTGCATTCATACTCAGATATGACTAAATAATGAATTCAAAGAGAATTTTCATGATTCCTTCCTGGGATGCCTGGATGGCTCATTCCTTAAGCTTTACTCAGCTCCCTGGGGAGCATACACCAAATTCAACCATAAAAATCTCTAATTTTTTTTTTTACATTTGTTTGTTGCACATAAAGACAAGCTTAGAGTCTCTGTTTATGGAAGTCAAACACTTACTGAAAACTGACAACTATGCAATAACAAGTCCCATGCTCGAGCTAAGCCAGTCCCATGCTCAAGCCAAATACTCTGCAGACCTTTTATTTCCCAGATTGTCAAAAAACCCATGTTTAGCTTGCATTTTCGGGGTTAAATTTACACAAAGGGAATACATGTTCCATGTAAAGGTTTATATATCTCTGTCACATTTGTCCTATTCAATGATAGTAATTACACTGGAATTCACTTAAACATTAACTGATAGCATAATCTCACTGGTATGTCCTATTATTACTTAAATGATGCCTTAATTATCTGATTTTGCTGACAAATTTCATATTGAAAAACTAGATATTTCTTGGCACCGCAGGTGCCATAGTATCCCCAGACAATTAATCCCCCCCCCCCCTTTTAAGAATAGGCCCCCCATCTTCAGCAACAATTAATATCAGACCACACTCATAGAAAAGGTCATTCTCATAGAAAAGGTCATGATCCAAATTTCAATATACATCATCCCCTAACCCATGTCTATGTATATGCAAGAAATCTGTCCATTAGTTTTTGACTTATAATGCTCACGATACTGTTAAGTGGCAATGATGGGGTATTAAACGGCACAAAACAAGTAAAAGAATAACAGGTGGCGCCACCTGTTTCCGGTACATGACAATACTTTCCAAGATCTTCGAACATGTTGATTTTTGGACCAATGCATGCATCCCTTATTAAGATATTAATGATTTTGTATAATTTTCACCATATATGGCAATTTTTCAAGGTCAAGGCCACTCTAATAGGAAAGGTCATGACCCCAATTTATATTTACATCATCCCATAACCCATGTCTATGTATATGCATAATATGAAAGAAATCTGTCCATTAGTTTTTGACTTATAATGCTCACAGGTTATAAATGTACTGTTAAGTGGCAATGATGGGGTATTAAACGGCACAAAAACAAGTAAAAGAATAACAGGTGGCGCCACCTGTTTCGGGTACATGACATTACTATCCAAGATCTTCGAACATGTTGATTTTTGGACCAATGCATGCATCCCTTATTAAGATATTAATGATTTTGTATAATTTTCACCATATATGGCAATTTTTCAAGGTCAAGGCCACTCTAATAGGAAAGGTCATGACCCCAATTTATATTTACATCATCCCATAACCCATGTCTATGTATATGCAAGAAATCTGTCCATTAGTTTTTGACTTATAATGCTCACGATACTGTTAAGTGGCAATGATGGGGTATTAAACGGCACAAAACAAGTAAAAGAATAACAGGTGGCGCCACCTGTTTCCGGTACATGACAATACTTTCCAAGATCTTCGAACATGTTGATTTTTGGACCAATGCATGCATCCCTTATTAAGATATTAATGATTTTGTATAATTTTCACCATATATGGCAATTTTTCAAGGTCAAGGCCACTCTAATAGGAAAGGTCATGACCCCAATTTATATTTACATCATCCCATAACCCATGTCTATGTATATGCATAATATGAAAGAAATCTGTCCATTAGTTTTTGACTTATAATGCTCACAGGTTATAAATGTACTGTTAAGTGGCAATGATGGGGTATTAAACGGCACAAAAACAAGTAAAAGAATAACAGGTGGCGCCACCTGTTTCGGGTACATGACATTACTATCCAAGATCTTCGGTCAAGTTGATTTTTGGACCAACGCATGCATCCCTTATTGCGAAATTAATGATTTTGTGTGATTTTCACCATATATGGCAATATTCAAGGTCAAGGCCTCTCATTGGAAAGGTCATGACCCCTATTCAAATAAACATTATCCTATAACCCATATCCATGTATATGCATAATATGAAAGGAATTTGTCCATTAGTTTTTGACTTATAATGCTCACCGACTGATAATGGGGTATTAAACGGCACAAAACAAGTAAAAGAATAACAGGTGGCGCCACCTGTTTCCGGTACATGACAATACTTTCCAAGATCTTCGAACATGTTGATTTTTGGACCAATGCATGCATCCCTTCTTGAGATATTAATGATTTTGTGTAATTTTCACCATATATGGCAATATTCAAGGTCAAGGCCACTCTAATAGGAAAGGTCATGACCCCAATTTATATATACATCATCCCATAACCGATGTCTATGTATATGCATAATATGAAAGAAATCTGTCCATTAGTTTTTGACTTATAATGCTCACAGGTTATAAATGTACTGTTAAGTGGCAATGATGGGGTATTAAACGGCACAAAAACAAGTAAAAGAATAACAGGTGGCGCCACCTGTTTCGGGTACATGACATTACTATCCAAGATCTTCGGTCAAGTTGATTTTTGGACCAATGCATGCATCCCTTATTGAGAAATTAATGATTTTGTGTGATTTTCACCATATATGGCAATATTCAAGGTCAAGGCCACTCTCATAGGAAAGGTCATGACCCCAATTTAAATAAACATCACCTATAACCCATATCTATGTATCTGCATAATATGAAAGAAATCTGTCCATTAGTTTTTGACTTATAATGCTCACAGTACAGTCAAGTAGCAATTTTGGGGATATTAAACGGCATGAAAACAAGTAAAGAATAATAGGTGGCGCCACCAGTTTCTGGAACATGACAACCCTATCCATGATCTTTGATCAACTTGATTTTGGGATCAATCCATGCAAGTTTTCTTGAGATATTTAAGAATTTGTGTGATTTTCCCCAAAATTGAACCTATTCAAGGTCAAGGTCACTCTCCTAGTCGAGGTCATGACCTCATTTTAAATAGACGTCGTCCTCTCACCCATATCTATACATATACCAAGTTTGGTAAAGATCCGTGAAATATTTTTTGAGTTATTGTGTCCAAAAGAAATCTCTGCGCCGGCGGCGGCGGCGCGACCATGCCTAAACCATATTATCTCCAGACTATGTCTGGCGATACAATAAAGCCATAACACTATTGCCTATTCTCTATTTGAAAGATCCACCGGATAATAAGTGAGATTTCATCTTTATCATATAATCAGTTTCTGAAAAATGAATCCATCCGAAGAGTAAATGGTTAAATGACAACATTCCTCACAACCCCCTAAAGCTTCATTCAGACTACCTATGCTCACCTGTCTGATGTAGGTTGATTTACCTCCCATATTTGGTCCTGTTATAATGTGGAACATCTTCTCACCTTAAAAAGAAATACAAAAGCTCACATACAGACAAGACAAGACTTGGTGACAATTTAATTATTAAAGCTGCAGAGCTTATGAACAAAATAAACCATTTTATTTGGGGGGAGGGGGGGGAGATACCTATGCACAGAGAACTAAACACTGCATGGTTTTCACCTAACAAAAATGAACAGAATAAATCAAAATTACAGATCCAGGAAAGAATAAAACAGATGGATGAAGAGACATCCCTGTGAACTCACAAATTTTATTATGCTCAAACCAGTAAACAACTGTCAGATGAATGATACATAATGATAAACTTACGTGTTCTGCATAGATAACCTTTCAGGTATGCAGCATTTTTAAGAATTGTAATCAAGAGGAATTAAGTACTTTAATATTCAAGGACAACATGTTCTGGTACATTATATAAACTATACTACAATTATTCATATAATTTGAATGATAAGCACACAGACAAATGATAAAGGCATGTCACCTGGTAGTTTCAGATTTTTTGTGGCCCCCTGAGCCATTGATGGAATCTAAGTTTAGTGTCTCTCTTTGTCTGATTTTATATTACTGCCACCCCTCCCCCCCCCCCCCCCCACTCTCTGGTGCTGGTCACAGAAGAACTAAGTTTGGATTGGTAATGTATGGAATAGAACTCTGCCATTACCTGAATCATGGCGGCAAGAAATGCACTTGAGGTGGCAATCCCAGGATTATATAATCATTTGACAAATGACGCAAGGAGTGTCCGTGACCGTACACTTGGCAACACCAAACTAAGGGGAAAAGGAAGGGGTATGAGAGGGACCACTGGTGAAACTAATCAAAATGAGGGATGTCCTATTTCTGTGTCAACAAAAAAATGGAGGGTGTAATTTATTGCAGTCAGTGGAGACCTGTGTTAAGTCCACATAATAAAATTAAACAATCTCTACCCCAGAAAATAATATCAGCCATTTCAGAAATAAAAAAAATACCTTAAGGAATCCCTTAAACTGGGCGATTTCAGTTCTGCAGTTCTACAACAACCTCACAGGCTTAAAGCACAGGGTCACCTTCAATCACACTGAATGACCCCTCCACAATTTTTTTTTATATTAACACAGAAATTTGGAACAAAATGTTCCATGAAGAATTAAACAACCACTTCTTTGTCACTGTTGAGATAAACAGTGGATTGATTGGTGTTAACAGCTGTACCTACCCTTTTTGAAGTGAGCATCGTTAGGTATGAAGGATATATCATCCTGCATCTCCAAACATGGGTGTCTGGCATCAACCAGACTCAGGATCCCAGAACCTGCAAATGAAAAATGTTTAAACATCCATAACATTGAAATATACCCTTAATAAAGCAGATCTCACTTTGTGTTGATTTCCCTTAATTTACAAGCTTTGACAGGGTATCATGGACTATATTGAAAACTGGAGCGGGTAAAAAGCACCAATAACACAATGCAGTTGAAATCCATCATAGTAAATGAAACTGCAGTAACTTATCATAATGTAAAGAAAACCCTTTTTTAAAGAATACCATTTTTCATACAGTAAAAAATCCATGACTGACAGAAAACATTAATGTGACAGGTATATCATATAGTGTTGGATGTCATTTGCTGAAACTTAAATAATTTTTTTATGACTGCATACAACACAAACCACACAACAAACTGTGAAGCACAATCTATGGCTCTGCTCAGTCCACAAACCCAGTCTTTAATCATACTGATTTCAATAATCAAACTATATCAGATTCAGCCTCTAAATATAAGCTACCTTTTGAAATTTATCATACAATTAAACAGACAAACAGCTATAGTAAACACATAACATGTCATCATTCATTAGTGGAGGTGTTAATCTTCCTCTACTCTTGAAAAGGCTATAAATATTTCAATCTTTCCTTGAAAAGCTTCAGCATTGTCATTCACAATTTAGTTGCTGAATCTGACATCCCTGTGAATAACAATAAATATATAAAGCATAACTAAACAAATATAGAGTACAGAGACCATAAACAGTATTATATACAGTGTTCTGTGTATGGTGCAGCCAACTGCCTGAAGTTTTTTTATTTCATTTCTATATGAGCGTAGTTTACATACACACCATTGCAAAATGGATACATAAACCAAATCTCAGGAATTTGTTTTAACATCTTAATATCAAGCCTTAACTTATGGATTTTCTTTAAAGAAACCTAGCAGACCATATTGTTATGTAAAATTGTTCTCATACAATAATTCTTAACCTCCTTTCAATGAGTTAATTCTTCATAAATACCTTACCTTTAAGTTTGAGAATGGGCCTGGTGTACGGGATCGGAGCATTAGCAGACACACAGGAAAAGCTGACCAGGACATCCAGGTAGGCCAGGTGGTCATTCATTATTAACATAGGCTCCACGTACCCACCTAAACATTATACATTATATTATTAAATATACATACATATTTATTAACATTATACATGCATAGACTCATACCATCATACCATGGATTGTATTTAGAGCCGAGTCTTTTTGGAGGAGCTGCTGCTGACATTTCTGGGGACCAAGGGTTTGATCTGGTGTTAAGGCTTTATTCCAAGATTTCACCATTATAAGGTTTCTCCTTATTTTCGTTAAAAGCCATTTATATACAAAAAAACTAGTAATATTCCATACTCCTAGCGCTTTTTAATTCATTCATACAAGTCACTACTAACTTGCAATATTGATTATTTAATTCATTTATACAAATCACTACTCACTTGCAACACTGATTATTTCATTTATTCATACAAATCACTACTCACTTGCAACACTGATTATTTCATTTATTCATACAAATCACTACTCACTTGCATTGGTGATTATTTCATTCATTCATACAAGTCACAATTCACTTGCAATATTGATTATTTCATTCATTTAAACAATCTCACTTTCAATTTTGATAATTTAATTTATTCATACAAGCCATAACTCACTTGCAATATTGATTATTTTATTCATTCCTACCAGTCACTACTCACTTGCAATATTGATTATTTCAGCGACGATACTTTTCTGCTGCTCACTGTAATTCTCCTTTGCCCGAAGATACTCATCATTGAGATCTCGTAATGCAGAATTGTGGAATCTCACCCCATTCTTGTTAGTGTCTATTGTTCTGTAACTCTTGTTGTTTCTTAAGACTTTTTCTTCCTGTGAAATTCAGCAGAAAATTTTATAATACATATTGATACACACATTAGTAGGAGACTGTGTCACATCTTTTGTAACAAGTATAACTGTATTTGGTCTTCTGCATCTTAATTATGTATTGTAACTAGAAAAAAGATAGTCCACAAGCGACGACGCTTATCTGCCAAAATCAGTGTGTTATGGGTGAAGAGGCATGGATTGAGTGTTAAGGGGAAAAAGAGTGAGATATGTAGCATTTTTGCATGAATATCTGTGACATAAACATGAATGTAGGTGGTGCCACCTGTCATTTTAATATGAAAGCTATCTAAGATGTATACACATGCAAAACTTCAGGTGAAGAAGTCAAACAATGGCTGATATATGAGTGATTATAACCCAAAGCATATGAGAAGATGAACACCATGCACAAATAGTTGTAAGTTGGGCCATCAAATTTGTACTAGATATATAGAGCTATGTAATATCTTTACTCATGCAAAATTTCAGGCCAATGTACCAAACCAGTCTTGAGATATTAGCATGGATGTCTGCTGTGTAAACTTGTTTATAGTTTGCGCTACCTGCCAACTCAACGAAAAATCTATCCAAGATGTATACACATGCAAAATGTCAGACAGATAAGCGAAACCAGCGCTCAGATAAATGAAATGTTCAACCAACAAATAAACAGGGATGGAGGCCACAAGAAAACCAATGTAGGTCGTGTCACAAGTCATATATATGGGATAAGGTCATCCTAGAATTATGATCATGCTAAATTTCATGTGGATATTTGAAACCACTCCAGATATATGTGCATGGATGTATGGCAGACAAAAGCAAAAATAGTTGGAGCAACCTGTCTTGTATATGAAGAAACTGTCCAAGATACATGAACAAGCAGAATTTCAGGCTGATACATCATACCACTGCTGAGATATATGTGATTTTCATCCAAAACTGACGCTCGGATGGATGCCACATGAAAAGGATTGTAGGTGGTGCGACCGTTCTTTTGTATGGGATAAAACCACCCCAGATCTATGATCTAAAAAAAATTTCAAGCCGATATTTTAAACCACTCCTGAGATATGTGCATGGATGTATGTTGGATAAACATGATTGTAGGTGGTGCCACCTGTCTTGTGTAAGAGAAAGCTGTCCAAGATGCATGGACATGCAAAATTTCAGGCTGATACATCAAACCACTGCTGAGATATGTGGGAAATCACCAGACACAGATGGACACCAGACACAGAGAAAGGGCCAGAGGTCAATGCAAAAGGGTTAGGCACCAGTTCCCATGTGACCCTCAGTGGTCTCAGAGAAGTTCTCTGCAACAAACATAGTAAACATAATATCTGTGAAACTTTGTTTTGGCAGACACAATGAGTTAAAACCCAGCTTACAGAACACAAGCTGCATAAATGTTTGGTTCCCATAACTATATTTTTTTCACCATCTAGTAACGTGAACTGCTAGGACAACACACTTTTTATAACTTGCATCTGCAGACAGATGGCCCTTTCATGAACATTTTGGTTCTCTAACTTCTCATTGTGGCCTACTCAGTGCAGGCAGACAACCTCTACACCATGATGAATAGGTAACTGTTACGAGATGCAAGAAACTTTTGTCTCTGACTGCTGCTAATTTATCTTAATTTGTTTTCAGTCTCTCTCCCAATGAATGCAATGTCTAAAAACTCCAGTGAGAATTATGGGTAGCCAGATGACAGGAAGTTAATGTAAACTTGTGTGCATTATTTTAGAGTTGCCAGTAGCCTATTTTAAAAGAATTCCCTTGGTTTTCCTTTCAGCTGGTCTTCAGGGATATATACTATGGCTCTTTGCGTCGCAAGTGACAATTAGCATTAGGTTTCAAGCGTCTCTCATCCAGTGAGTCCAGGTATAATGCCTGGGAGGTCTTTGATCCTTCAGCAATGGCCAAGTGCCAGGAAGATATGTTGGTGGCCATATTCTCCTAGTTGTTAGAATCAATTTTAAATGCAGCCATACCATGTTTCAGGGCGTCTTTGTACCTAAAGCGGGGCCTACCTCTTGGCCTTGGAGCATTAGCCAGTTCTCCGTAGAGAACTGCTTTTGGTAGAGGGGTGTCATCCACCTGATATACATGTCAACCCCAGTGGACACTTGCATACAGGAGAGTGCTTAGGACACAAGCATGGTAAACCTGGACTTTCAGCAACAGAAAAAGATGCATGTTGTTCCAGACCCGCTTGCTCAATCTCCAAAAGATGGTGGAGGCCTTGCCAATATGCATGTCCTGCTCGTCTTCCATGTTGTTGGTGTTGTTTACGTAGAGCCTGAATATGTGAATATATTTACCACTCCAAGAGTGTCATTGTTTATCCTGATGACAGGTGACAGTGAGGTTGGCTGAGCTAGGTCCATTGTCTTCTTAATGCTTATTATCAGGCCAAATTCCTCACAGGCAGCTGCAAGTGCTGAGCCTAGTGCTTGTAGATCTGGTGTTTGTGTAAGACACAAATGCAGCATCATCTGCATACAACAGCTAATGCACAATTAACCTTTACACATTGGTTTTAGCACAGTCTAGTTAAACAACTCGTGGGAGCTGCAGGTGTGCACACCAGAGACTTCTGGGAAAGCAAGGCATAAGTGGGAGGACAAAAACACACCAAATAGTGTCGGGGCATGAACACATCTTTGCTTAATTCCACACAGATCAGGAACTCTTCTGAACATGAGCCTTCAAACTGATCTGTTGCCCTCAAGTTATTATAAAACTTTTCAATGGTTCTGAGCATCTTTGGAGGACAGCCAAACCTCTGAAGTACCAATAGGAGCCCAGACCAACTGACATAGTCAGAAGTCTTGGTGAGGTTGACAAATACCATGAAGAGAGGCTTCTTTGCTGAACACATTCTCCTGGGGCTGACGAATGATGAACACCATGTCAATTGTGGAACTAGATGGATGTAATCCACATTGGCTTTCAGGCAGGATCCTCTCTGACAGGGTCTGAAGGTGTGATAGAATAATACACAGGCCAGTATCTAAACTGAGCAGGGAGATTCCTCTGTAGTTGTTAAGAGTCTAAATAAACACATAAAATTTTGAACTGGGACTCATTAATCTCATTTTATTGAAGACCTTCACAAATATCTATTTGATTCTCAGCAAGTCATCTAATTTACTGTTTACAAACCAGAAATAGAATACACAGGACAATGAATACCAAATATTGACTGACTGAATGCTGGCTCTTATACACATTAGCTTAAAAAACAAGGGACCTATGGGTCACGACGCTCAGCTGTTATATATGATAAAAAAATATTATTTAGAAATGAGGCACATGCTGGTTTTGTGTGGTAATAAATATAAGCTGTATTATGAGTTGTTGTTGTTTAGCTTATGTATGATTTTGATAATACCTTTGGAGACAGGGAAGAGGATTGATTTCATTTATTTTATTAACAAATGGAGTACTATTGTCACACAGATTTTGACTTGGCCATATAACTTATAAGCAGAACATATAATATAAGAGTTTAACTATTTATTAAAAAAAAATACAAATATTGTCCCAAATATAATTTTTATTAAAAATAATAAGAGAATCATATGATTTTTTAAAATGAAATATAACTGATATGATTATTAACATAATATTAAAGAATATATTCATGAATGCATTCATGAATACATTTTGAAAGTATTTGCACGAGTATTCATATACTTTCATTTTTACCTGAATTCCTATTCTTTATGCAAGAAATTTTATAATGGAGTACAAAATCATATTCGTATTTAAATACAATTACAAAGTATTTGCACAATGTCTGGAATTTATTCAGTTTTCACCAAACAATGATGTTGAGAATCCAGAATATACAAAATTCACACATTTAAATAATGATCATAAGTACCTGGTTTTATGGCTTTTATTTATATTAAAAAATAACTGTAAAAAATTCATTTTGGACTAATTTCACATCAATGTACACACTAGACACAGCAGGAATCTAGATTAATATTATCAACTGCATCTTTGTCTAATTTCCTTCATATGATCCCTAATGATTAGTAATGAATAATATGATTCACTTCTTTATCATTAAAATTGAACTGAAAAATGCCATAGGTGACTGCATGGTGTTATTTGGAATATGTGACATTCTACCCATCGATACAAGATTCTTATATCATCAGTAACTGCAAGTTAATTTCCTGTTATTATAAACTAACAAATTCCTTTTCTATTTTCTTTAATTTGTTATTAAAAACCAATAAAAATTTATTTATTTATTGTTTTTTGTTATGTTCTTGGTTAAAACTACTAGATGAGTTGGGTTGGACACCTGGATCAACTGTGGCTTGCCATAAGCTGCCTGGATTCCATGTATGCCTCGCCTCAAGCGTGCATAATTTGATGAAAGGTCAACTAGGTCAACAGACAGGTGACTGAAAAGGGGCTGGGTAGAGCCTGGGTCTGACATGGTCTCATAAAAACATTTAAAAAAGCTACAACAAGGTCAACAAGGTCAACATACAGGTGACTCAAGAGGGGCTGGAGAGAGCCAAATCTGACAGGGTCTCATAAAAAACATTAATAAAAGCTACAATTTTTGGCCAATTTCTTTCAGCTTTCTAAACTAAAAAGCTGAAATGCTTATGTGTGCATGATATGAAAATTATATCAACAGTGCTGACGGGAAACAAACGTGCCATGGTCACAGTTGGGCAAAATTTAAGGTACTAATTTTATATTTATACTAAATAAAATTTGAAAAATTCTGAACTAATTTTGGGTATTCAATTGAATCTTGATTAAATAATGTTACATCCCTGACAAAAAAATCTCTAGCTTCAGCAATGCTCTTGTTAAGGGAGTAAATATATTTCTTGATTTTTTACAAAGTGCATTATGTTTGGGCCCATAACTTAAAACAAGGACACAATACTGACATCATTCTGGCATGTGCATAGAGAATGAAAAATATGTATATTATTTATGATTAAGTCAGATCAGTGGTTTTGATATTAGGGCAGTCTTGAAGTGTAACAATGGGTTTTTAATGGAAAAATGAAGTTTTTCATTAATATCTCGAATGTCCTAGTGACCAAATTCTTGGCATGGTAGGGCATTTTGGAGACATCTAACTGTATGCCGAATTTAAGGAACTTAGAGCTGAAGCTGGGGAGCTGAGCTCTTGCAAACTGCATAACACTAGCTTGATGTAAACAATATGTTACATGGTGCTTGAAAACTTGATTAAAATCTAGTTTTTGATCAACTGGTTTCAAATTTTTGGTGTTAACAGTTGAAATGCTAACAAAAACATGCTGTGAAAATTAAATCCACAGTACTTTATGAGAATAACTGTACACCTGTCACAGCAGGGGATCTCCCCCAGTGACTGTAACAAATCAGAAACCCTGGCATAGCTGACTTCCAGTGACCTGGAGTGGGACCCTGCATCTGTAATCAAAGCAAGTGACTACAGAAAAAACAAGGGACCTATGGGTCAGGACACTCAGCTGTTATATATGATAAAAAAATATTATTTAGAAATGAGGCACATGCTGGTTTTGTGTGGTAATAAATATAAGCTGTATTATGAGTTGTTGTTGTTTAGCTTATGTATGATTTTGATAGTACCTTTGGAGACAGGGAAGAGGATTGATTTCATTTATTTTATTAACAAATGGAGTACTACTGTCACACAGATTTTGACTTGGCCATATAACTTAAAAGCAGAACATATAATATAAGAGTTTAACTATTTATTAAAAAAATTACAAATATTGTCCCAAATATAATTTTTATTAAAAATAATAAGAGAATCATATGATTTTTTAAAATGAAATATAACTGATATGATTATTAAAATAATATTAAAGAATATATTCATGAATGCATTCATGAATACATTTTGAAAGTATTTGCACGAGTATTCATATACTTTCATTTTTACCTGAACTCCCATTCTTTATGCAAGAAATTTAATGGAGTACATAATCATATTCGTATATAAATAGAATTACAAAGTATTTGCACCATGTCTGGTATTTATTCAGTTTTCACCAAACAATGATGTTGAGAATCTAGAATATACAAAATTCACACATTTAAATAATGATCATAAGTACCTGGTTTTATGGCTTTTATTTATATTAAAAAATAACTGTAAAAAATTCATTCTGGACTTATTTCACATCAATGTACACACTAGACACAGTAGGAATCTAGATTAATATTATCAACTGCATCTTTGTCTATCATTAATTTCCTTCATATAATCCCTAATGAATAATATGATTTACTTCTTTATCATTAAAATTGAACTGAAAATGCCATAGGTGACTGCATGGTGTTATTTGGAATATGTGACATTCTACCCATCGATACAAGATTCTTATATCATCAGTAACTGCAAGTTAATTTCCTGTTATTATAAACTAACAAATTCCTTTTCTATTTTTCTTTAATTTGTCATTAAAAACCAATAAAATTTTATAAATTTATTGTTTATTGTTATGTTGTTGGTTAAAACTACTAGATGAGTTGGGGAGGACACCTGGATCAACTGTGGCTGGCCATAAGCTGCCTGGATTCTCGCCTCAAGCGTGCATAATTTGATGAAAGGTCAACAAGGTCAACATACAGGTGACTCAAGAGGGGCTGGAGAGAGCCAAAGTCTGACAGGGTCTCATAAAAAACATTAATAAAAGCTACAATATTTGGCCAATTTCTTTAAGCTTTCTAAACTAAAAAGCTGAAATCCTTATGTGTGCATGATACGAAAATTATATCAACAGTGCTCACGGGAAACAAACATGCCATGGTCACAGTTGGGCAAAATTTAAGGTACTAATTTTATATTTATACTAATAACTTATAAAATATGAAAAATTCAGAACTAATTTTGGGTATTCACTTGAATCTTGATTAAATAATGTTACATCCCTGACAAAAAAATCTCTAGCTTCAGCAATGCCCTTGTTAAGGGAGTAAATATATTTCTTGATTTTTTACAAAGTGCATTATGTTTGGGCCCATAACTTAAAACAATTATGCAATACTGACATCATTCTGGCATGTGCATAGCGAATGTATAGAAAAATATGTATATTATTTATGATTAAAGTCAGATCAGTGGTTTTGATATTAGGCAGTCTTAAAGTGTAACAATGGGTTTTTAATGGAAAAATGAAGTTTTTCATTGATATCTCGAAGGAATTAAGTCCTAGTGACCAAATTCTTGGCATGGTAGGGGATTTTGGAGAAATCTAACTGTATGCCAAATTTAAGGAAATTAGAGCTGAAGCTCGGGAGCTGAGCTCTAGCAAACTGCATAACACTAGCAATATGTGACATGGTGCTTGAAAACTTGAATAAAATCTACAGTTTTTGATCAACTGGTTTCAAATTTTTGGTTTTAACAGTTGAAATGCTAACAAAAACATGCTGTGAAAATTAAATCCACAGCAGTTACAGCAAAAAAACGTGCCATGGTCAAAGTTGGGCAAAATTTAAGGTACCAATTTTTTATTTTTGCTAATATTTTAAAAAATTTAAAAGATTTTGATCTAATTTTGGGTATACAATTTAATTTTGATTAATAAAAGTAATATTACTGGAAAAAAAGTGCTTAGCTTTAACAAGTTTTGTGTTAAGTGATAAAATTTCTTTCCTGATTATTTACAAAATGCATTATGTTTGGGCCCATAACTTTTTTAAATTATATAATACAGACCTAATTTCTGGCATGTACATTGGAATTATATAGAGGATTAATTATAGTAAATTTGAGGAAAAACAGATGAGTGGTTTTGATATTAGGCAGTCCTGAAGTGTGAATATAGGTTTTTAATAAAAAATTGTGGTTTTTCCTTAATTTCTCAAAGGAATGAAGTCGCAAAGACCCAGTTTTCGGCTTGGTAGGAGATCTTGGGGACATCTAACATTATGCTGAATTTTGGATTCCTAGGTCTTACGGTTTCAAAACGTGCCACATCTACGGACGGACGGACGGACGGACAGACGGACGGACGGACGGACGGACGGACAGACGGACGGACGACGGACAATGGACCACGACTATAGCTCAGATGACTTATAGTCAGCTGAGCTAAAAATCAATAACTAGCTTAATTTTCAAGCTTTTATTTTCAAATTTCAGATTTAGACAAACTAAATATTTATGTTTACATGCTGTGAAAATTAAATCAATGGTGCTTACAGGAAAAAAACGTGCCATGGTCAAAGTTGGGCAAAATTTAAGGTACTGATTTTTTTTTTATGCTAATAACTTAAAAAATTTACAAAATTCAGATCTAATTTTGGGTAAACAATTAAATCTTAATTAAACATAGTTATATACTTGAGAAAATAGACTCTAGTTTCAAAATTTTTCATGTTAAGTGAGTTATTATTTTTCCTGATTTTTTACAAAGTCCATTATGTTTGGGCCCATAACTTAAAGAATTTATACTTTAAAGACTTAATTTCTTGCATGTACATAGGAACTATATAGTGGAATATTTATGGTAAATATGAGGTGAAACAGATGAGTGGTTTTGATATTAGGCAGTCCTGAAGTGTGAAAATAGGATTTTAATAAAAAATTGAGGTTTTTCCTTAATTTCTCAAAGGAACGAAGTCGCAAAGACCCAGTTTTTGGCTTGGTAGGAGATCTTGGGGACATCTTACATTATGCTGGTTTTGGATTCCTAGGTCTTACAGTTTCAAAACGTGCCACATCTACGGACGGACGGACGGACGGACAGACAGACGGACGGACAGATGGACGGACAATGGACCACGACTATAGCTCAGATGACTTATAGTCAGCTGAGCTAAAACTTCCCTTTTTTCCCTGACTTTCAATTATAAATAAAGGATTTCATGACTTTTGATGATATCCCCTGACTTTTCACGGGCCCTGAAAAATCATTTTTCTCTCTACTTTTTCCTGACCACTGGTCACCATGTATATGCTTTCTAAACTATGAACATTTTTCTTACCATGCTTGCATATTAGTGTTTAAGATTAATAAGTACCCATATACCAATCAAACAAGCAAAAAATATTCATGTTAAATCAGCTGTTTGACCAGCCATTCTTTACATTAACCTCTGGATAACCAACAGCATTTTATACAACTGACCTTTCTGGTGACCCTGAAGAAGTATCCCAACTGACTGTTGGATTCCAACTTCAGGACCTTGTTAGGTTCAAGGCCAAGGTCACGGGCAGCCTGAAATGTTGAAAATAACCAATCACCATCAAATCTTTCCCCAAGGAACAAAATATATATTTTTAACAAGGGACCTATGGGTCACGATGCTCAGCTGTTATATATGATAAAAAAATATTATTTAGAAATGAGGCACATGCTGGTTTTGTGTGGTAATAAATATAAGCTGTATTATGAGTTGTTGTTGTTTAGCTTATGTATGATTTTGATAGTACCTTTGGAGACAGGGAAGAGGATTGATTTCATTTATTTTATTAACAAATGGAGTACTATTGTCACACAGATTTTGACTTGGCCATATAACTTATAAGCAGAACATATAATATAAGAGTTTAACTATTTAATAAAAAAAATACAAATATTGTCCCAAATATAATTTTTATTAAAAATAATAAGAGAATCATATGATTTTTTAAAATGAAATATAACTGATATGATTATTAAAATAAATAATAAAGAATATATTCATGAATGCATTCATGAATACATTTTGAAAGTATTTGCACGAGTATTCATATATTTTCATTTTTACCTGAATTCCCATTCTTTATGCAAGAAATTTTATAATGGAGTACAAAATCATATTTGTATTTAAATACAATTACAAAGTATTTGCACCATGTCTGGAATTTATTCAGTTTTCACCAAACAATGATGTTGAGAATCCAGAATATACCAAATTCACACATTTAAATAATGATCATAAGTATCTGGTGTTATGGCTTTTATTTATATTAAAAATAACTAAAAAATTCATTTTGGACTAATTTCACATCAATGTACACACCAGACACAGCAGGAATCTAGATTAATATTATCAACTGCATCTTTGTCTAATTTCCTTCATATGATCCCTAATGATTAGTAATGAATAATATGATTTACTTCTTTATCATTAAAATTGAACTGAAAAATGCCATAGGTGACTGCATGGTGTTATTTGGAATATGTGACATTCTACCCATCGATACAAGATTCTTATATCATCAGTAACTGCAAGTTAATTTCCTGTTATTATAAACTAACAAATTCCTTTTCTATTTTTCTTTAATTTGTTATTAAAAAACAATAAAAATTTATTAATTTATTGTTTTTTGTTATGTTCTTGGTTAAAACTACTAGATGAGTTGGGTTGGACACCTGGATCAACTGTGGCTGGCCATAAGCTGCCTGGATTCCATGTATGCCTCGCCTCAAGCGTGCATAATTTGATGAAAGGTCAACAAGGTCAACATACAGGTGACTCAAGAGGGGCTGGAGAGAGCCAAAGTCTGACAGGGTCTCATAAAAAACATTAATAAAAGCTAAAAATTTTGGCCAATTGCTTTCAGCTTTTTTAAACTAAAAAGCTGAAATGCTTATGTGTGCATGATATGAAAACTATATCAACAGTGCTCACGGGAAACAAACGTGCCATGGTCACAGTTGGGCAAAATTTAAGGTACAAATTTTATATTTATACTAAATAAAATTTGAAAAATTCAGAACTAATTTTGGGTATTCAATTGAATCTTGATTAAATAATGTTACATCCCTGACAAAAAAATCTCTAGCTTCAGCAATGCTCTTGTTAAGGGAGTAAATATATTTCTTGATTTTTTACAAAGTGCATTATGTTTGGGCCCATAACTTAAAACAATTACACAATATTGACATCATTCTGGCATGTGCATAGAGAATGAAAAATATGTATATTATTTATGATTAAAGTCAGATCAGTGGTTTTGATATTAGGCAGTCTTGAAGTGTAACAATGGGTTTTTAATGGAAAAATGAAGTTTTTCATTAATATCTCTAATGTCCTAGTGACCAAATTCTTGGCATGGTAGGGCATTTTGGAGACATCTAACTGTATGCCGAATTTAAGGAACTTAGAGCTGAAGCTGGGGAGCTGAGCTCTTGCAAACTGCATAACACTAGCTTGATGTATACAATATGTTACATGGTGCTTGAAAACTTGATTAAAATCTACAGTTTTTGATCAACTGGTTTCAAATTTTTGGTGTTAACAGTTGAAATGCTAACAAAAACAGGCTGTGAAAATTAAATCCACAGTACTTACAGGAAAAAAACGTGCCATGGTCAAAGTTGGGCAAAATTTAAGGTACCAATTTTTTATTTTTATTAATATATTAAAAAATTTAAAAGATTTTCATCTAATTTTGGGTATACAATTAATTTTGATTAATTAAAGTTATATTACTGGAAAAAAGGTCCATAGCATTAACATTTTTTGTGTTAAGTGATCAAATATCTTTTCTGATTTTTTACAAAATGCATTATGTTTGGGCCCATAACTTTTTTAAATTAAATAATACAGACATAATTTCAGGCATGTACATAGGAACTATATAGAGGAATATTTATGGTAAATATGAGGTAAAACAGATGAGTGGTTTTGATATTAGGCAGTCCTGAAGTGTGAAAATAGGTTTTTAATAAAAAATTGAGGTTTTTCCTTAATTTCTCAAAGGAACGAAGTTGCAAACACCCAGTTTTCGGCTTGGTAGGAGATCTTGGGGACATCTAACATTATGCCGAATTTTGGATTCCTAGGTCATACGGTTTCAAAACGTGCCACATCTACGGACGGACGGACTGACGGACGGACGGACGGACGGACAGACGGACGGACGACGGACAATGGACCACGACTATAGCTCAGATGACTTATAGTCAGCTGAGCTAAAAATGGGCTTATTTTTCCACATTATGCTTTTGGTTGGTCAAATATCAATGTTTCTAGTAAATAAATAAATCACATAACTCCTAAGAACTAGTGACCCATGGGTCATGACTCTCAGCTGACTGGGAAGAGATTCGCAAAAGGAAATTTTATCATCTGAATGGAAGTATATACCCATTCAACTGAAGCAGCAAACAGATTAACCAACAGGCCAAGATTGTGTCTGCATTTATATATATTTCAAAAATAGAAGAAAAATGCGTAAACTTAAAAAAAACTGGCTCCACCAGTCTGCAGAAACTAATAACAAGGGACCTATGGGTCACGACGCTCAGCTGTTATATATGATAAAAAATATTATTTAGAAATGAGGCACATGCTGGTTTTGTGTGGTTATAAATATAAGCTGTATTATGAGTTGTTGTTGTTTAGCTAATGTATGATTTTGATAGTACCTTTGGAGACAGGGAAGAGGATTGATTTCATTTATTTTATTAACAAATGGAGTACTATTGTCACACAGATTTTGACTTGGCCATATAACTTATAAGCAGAACATATAATATAAGAGTTTAACTATTTATTAAAAAAAATACAAATATTGTCCCAAATATAATTTTTATAAAAAATAATAAGAGAATCATATGATTTTTTAAAATGAAATATAACTGATATGATTATTAAAATAATATTAAAGAATATATTCATGAATGCATTCATGAATACATTTTGAAAGTATTTGCACGAGTATTCATATACTTTCATTTTTACCTGAATTCCTATTCTTTATGCAAGAAATTTTATAATGGAGTACATAATCATATTTGTATTTAAATACAATTACAAAGTATTTGCACCTTGTCTGGTATTTATTCAGTTTCACCAACCAATGATGTTGAGAATCCAGAATATACAAAATTCACACATTTAAATAATGATCATAAGTACCTGGTTTTATGGCTTTTATTTATATTAAAAAATAACTGTAAAAAATCCATTTTGGACTAATTTCACATCAATGTACACACTAGACACAGTAGGAATCTAGATTAATATTATCAACTGCATCTTTGTCTATCATTAATTTCCTTCATATGATCCCTAATGATTAGTAATGAATAATATGATTTACTTCTTTATCATTAAAATTGAACTGAAAAATGCCATAGGTGACTGCATGGTGTTATTTGGAATATGTGACATTCTACCCATCGATACAAGATTCTTATATCATCAGTAACTGCAAGTTAATTTCCTGTTATTATAAACTAACAAATTCCTTTTCTATTTTTCTTTAATTTGTTATTAAAAACCAATAAAAATTTATTAATTTATTGTTTATTGTTATGTTGTTGGTTAAAACTACTAGATGAGTTGGGTTGGACACCTGGATCAACTGTGGCTGGCCATAAGCTGCCTGGATTCCTGTATGCCTCGCCTCAAGCGTGCATAATTTGATGAAAGGTCAACAAGGTCAACATACAGGTGACTCAAGAGGGGCTGGAGAGAGCCAAAGTCTGACAGGGTCTCATAAAAAACATTAATAAAAGCTACAATTTTTGGCCAATTTCTTTCAGCTTTCTAAACTAAAAAGCTGAAATCCTAATGTGTGCATGATATGAAAATTATATCAATAGTGCTCACAGGACACAAATGTGCCATGGTCACAGTTGGGCAAAATTTAAGGTACTAATTTTATATTTATACTAATAACTTATAAAATTTGAAAAATTCAGAACTAATTTTGGGTATTCACTTGAATCTTGATTAAATAATGTTACATCCCTGACAAAAAAATCTCTAGCTTCAGCAATGCTCTTGTTAAGGGAGTAAATATATTTCTTGATTTTTTACAAAGTGCATTATGTTTGGGCCCATAACTTAAAACAATTACGCAATACTGACATCATTCTGGCATGTGCATAGAGAATGAAAAATATGTATATTATTTATGATTAAAGTCAGATCAGTGGTTTTGATATTAGGCAGTCTTGAAGTGTAACAATGGGTTTTTAATGGAAAAATGAAGTTTTTCATTAATATCTCGAAGGTATTAAATCCTAGTGACCAAATTCTTGGCATGGTAAGGGATTTTGGAGACATCTTACTGTATGCCGAATTTAAGGAACTAAGAGCTGAAGCTGGGGAGCTGAGCTCTTGCAAACTGCATAACACTAGCTTGATGTAAACAATATGTTACATGGTGCTTGAAAACTTATTAAAATCTACAGTTTTTGATCAACTGGTTTCAAATTTTTGGTGTTAACAGTTGAAATGCTAACAAAATCATGCTGTGAAAATTAAATCCACAGTACTTACAGGAAAAAAACGTGCCATGGTCAAAGTTGGGCAAAATTTAAGGTACCAATTTTTTATTTTTATTAATATTTTAGAAAATTTAAAAGATTTTCATCTAATTTTGGGTATACAATTTAATTTTGATTAATTAAAGTTATATTACTGGAAAAAAGGTCGATAGCTTTAACATGTTTTGTGTTAAGTGATCAAATATCTTTCCTGATTTATTACAAAATGCATTATGTTTGGGCCCATAACTTTTTTAAATTAAATAATACAGACATAATTTCTGGCATGTACATAGGAACTATATAGAGGAATATTTATGGTAAATATGAGGAAAAACAGATGAGTGGTTTTGATATTAGGCAGTCCTGAAGTGTGAAAATAGGTTTTTAACAAGGGACCTATGGGTCACAACGCTCAGCTGTTATATATGATAAAAAAATATTATTTAGAAATGAGGCACATGCTGGTTTTGTGTGGTAATAAATATAAGCTGTATTATGAGTTGTTGTTGTTTAGCTTATGTATGATTTTGATAGTACCTTTGGAGACAGGGAAGAGGATTGATTTCATTTATTTTATTAACAAATGGAGTACTATTGTCACACAGATTTTGACTTGGCCATATAACTTATAAGCAGAACATATAATATAAGAGTTTAACTATTTATTAAAAAAAATTACAAATATTGTCCCAAATATAATTTTTATAAAAAATAATAAGATAATCATATGATTTTTTTAAATGAAATATGACTGATATGATTATTAAAATAATATTAAAGAATATATTCATGAATGCATTCATGAATACATTTTGAAAGTATTTGCACGAGTATTCATATACTTTCATTTTTACCTGAATTCCTATTCTTTATGCAAGAAATTTTATAATGGAGTACATAATCATATTCGTATTTAAATACAATTACAAAGTATTCGCACCATGTCTGGTATTTATTCAGTTTCACCAACCAATGATGTTGAGAATCCAGAATATACAAAATTCACACATTTAAATAATGATCATAAGTACCTGGTTTTATGGCTTTTATTAATATTAAAAAATAACTGTAAAAAATTCATTTTGGACTAATTTCACATCAATGTACACACTAGACACAGTAGGAATCTAGATTAATATTATCAACTGCATCTTTGTCTATCATTAATTTCCTTCATTTATGATCCCTAATGATTAGTAATGAATAATATGATTTACTTCCTTATCATTAAAATTGAACTGAAAAATGCCATAGGTGACTGCATGGTGTTATTTGGAATATGTGACATTCTACCCATCGATACAAGATTCTTATATCATCAGTTACTGCAAGTTAATTTCCTGTTATTATAAACTAACAAATTCCTTTTCTATTTTTCTTTAATTTGTTATTAAAAACCAATAAAAATTTATTAATTTATTGTTT
This sequence comes from Sipunculus nudus, assembly GCA_026874595.1. NCBI lineage: Eukaryota > Metazoa > Annelida > Sipuncula > Golfingiida > Sipunculidae > Sipunculus > Sipunculus nudus. The sequence goes on along the minus strand of CM049311.1, from coordinate 59,615,682 downwards.
ATTGTTATGTTGTTGGTTAAAACTACTAGATGAGTTGGGTTGGACACCTGGATCAACTGTGGCTGGCCATAAGCTGCCTGGATTCCTGTATGCCTCGCCTCAAGCGTGCATAATCTGATGAAAGGTCAACAAGGTCAACATACAGGTGACTCAAGAGGGGCTGGAGAGAGCCAAAGTATGACAGGGTCTCATAAAAAACATTAATAAAAGCTACAATTTTTGGCCAATTTCTTTCAGCTTTCTAAACTAAAAATCTGAAATCCTAATGTGTGCATGATATGAAAATCATATCAACAGTGCTCACAGGACACAAACGTGCCATGGTCACAATTGGGCAAAATTTAAGGTACTGATTTTATATTTATGCTAATAACTTATAAAATTTGAAAAATTCAGAACTAATTTTGGGTATTCAATTGAATCTTGATTAAATAATGTTACATCCCTGACAAAAAAGTCTCTAGCTTCAGCAATGCCCTTGTTAAGGGAGTAAATATATTTCTTGATTTTTTACAAAGTGCATTATGTTTGGGCCCATAACTTAAAACAATTACGCAATACTGACATCATTCTGGCATGTGCATAGAGAATGAAAAATATGTATATTATTTATGATTAAAGTCAGATCAGTGGTTTTGATATTAGGCAGTCTTGAAGTGTAACAATGGGTTTTTAATGGAAAAATGAAGTTTTTCATTAATATCTCGAAGGTATTAAGTCCTAGTGACCAAATTCTTGGCATGGTAGGGGATTTTGGAGACATCTAACTGTATGCCGAATTTAAGGAACAAAGAGCTAAAGCTGGGGAGCTGAGCTCTTGCAAACTGCATAACACTAGCTTGTGTAAACAATATGTTACATGGTGCTCGAAAACTTATTAAAATCTACAGTTTTTGATCAACTGGTTTCAAATTTTTGGTGTTAACAGTTGAAATGCTAACAAAAACATGCTGTGAAAATTAAATCCACAGTACTTACAGGAAAAAAACGTGCCATGGTCAAAGTTGGGCAAAATTTAAGGTACCAATTTTTTATTTTTATTAATATTTTAGAAAATTTAAAAGATTTTCATCTTATTTTGGGTATACAATTTAATTTTGATTAATTAAAGTTATATTACTGGAAAAAAAGTCGATAGCTTTAACATTTTTTGTGTTAAGTGATCAAATATCTTTCCTAATTTTTTACAAAATGCATTATGTTTGGGCACATAACTTTTTTAAATTAAATAATACAGACATAATTTCTGGCATGTACATAGGAACTATATAGAGGAATATTTATGGTAAATATGAGGAAAAACAGATGAGTGGTTTTGATATTAGGCAGTCCTGAAGTGTGAAAATAGGTTTTTAATAAAAAATTGAGGTTTTTCCTTAATTTCTCAAAGGAACGAAGTTGCAAAGATCCAGTTTTCGGCTTGGTAGGAGATCTTGGGGACATCTAACATTATGCTGAATTTTGGATTCCTAGGTCTTACGGTTTCAAAACGTGCCACATCTACGGACGGACGGACGGACGGACGGACAGACGGACGGACGACGGACAATGGACCACGACTATAGCTCAGATGACTTATAGTCAGCTGAGCTAATAAAAAATTGAGGTTTTTCCTTAATTTCTCAAAGGAACGAAGTTGCAAAGACCCAGTTTTCGGCTTGGTAGGAGATCTTGGGGACATCTAACATTATGCCGAATTTTGGATTCCTAGGTCTTACGGTTTCAAAACGTGCCACATCTACGGACGGACGGACGGACGGACAGACGGACGGACGACGGACAATGGACCACGACTATAGCTCAGATGACTTATAGTCAGCTGAGCTAAAAACACTTAATGGACAATATACATGCAAAGAATCATGGTGATCTCTGCATTAGTTGTTCAGATACTTCAGCTTTTGTATCAAATTTTCCATTATTCGGAGGGATACTTCGGAGTCCTATAGCTTGAAGGATATGGGAAACAGAGACCTAATTTCTGGTTTCCACAGACACTTTTCATGGGCCTCCTTGCATGACAAGAATGAAGATTCTAGGTCCAGTTGTTACTATTTGTACCCTGTTGACAAATAACCACATCTTTAAAGGTCTCAAAAATAGAGAAAAAAAATTCGTAAAAATTTGAAAAAAAATAGAGGTGGCGCACCCAGTCTGCAGAAACTGATGGAACACCTCATGATGAATATGTATGCGAAAAAATAATGACCATCAGTGTTGTAGTTATTGAGATACTGCAATTTTTGTATCAAATTTTTTATTATTCTGGGGGGTATTTTAAAGCCAAACAGCTTAAAGGATATGGGTAACAGAGACCTAATTTCAGGTTTCCATGGAGACTTATCATAGGTCTATCAGTGTGTAAAGAATGAAGATTCTAGGTCCAGTCTTTACGATTTGTGCCTTGTTAACAGATGTTCACATTTTTGAAGGTCTCAAAAATAGAGAAAAAAATTCGTAAAAAATCGAAAAATACAGGTGGCGCCACCAGTCTGCAGGAACTGATGGAACATCTCATGATTAATATGTATGCCAAAAACCATGACCATCAGTGATATAGTTAATGAGATATTGAAGTTTTTGTATGAAATTTTTGACTATTCTGGGGGGTATTTTGGGGCCCCATAGCTCGAAGGATATGGGTAACAGAGACCTAATTTCTGGTTTCCAGGGAGATTTTTCATTGACCTCTCAGAATGTCAAGTTACAAGTTTCTAGGTCCAGCGGTTACGATTAGTGCCAGGTTAACGGACGGACGGACGGACGGACAGACAGACGGACGACGGACAAAAGGTGATCGCTATAGCTCAGATGACTTACAGTCAGCTGAGCTAAAAATTAAAAAAGACATCAAATTCTTTTAATTATTCACAGCATTTAGAATTTTGACAATACATTTACTATAATTTACCATCTTACTATCAGAGCAGAAAAATACCCCCGAATTATATCTTGTCATAATGAAGAAAACACAAAATAACCAAATAATGATACTACAAACCTTGTTCAACTGTGACTTGATATCACTTTCTAGTTCATCCAACTTTTCTTTCAGTGCTGAAATAAAGTTTCTTGAAAATATATCACATTTCCTAATTTGTGAAAACATTTTCCTATTTCATATACCAAGGAAAGTGGATATACAAGAAGATCCCTACTGTATGAAGAGTGCCTTCCTCCTATAATGTATTTTATAAAAGGAACAAAGTATAAACTGATGTATAATATCATGTATAATGTATAATTTCATCAGATATAGTTATAATATGGAATTTATGGAACTGTAATTAAATATCTTAATTTGTTTACACTAAATATCTGGTTTCCATGGAGATGGCTATGTACCTGCCAGATCTTCATCAAAGTCTGCCTTGATCATGTATTCTTGGTTTTCTACTTGCTCCATGTCCAGTGTGGTCTCGATTAGCTCCTGGTATTTAGCAAAATCCAGCAATAGTTCCTTAAAATATAAGATAGACAAAATGAAATTATATAAAATACTTAACAGGTGTCTGATAATTTATCAAATTTGTATTGATAAAGAATCAATTTTTTACATGACAGCCTGAATAGTGTCACACCCTTCAAGGTATGATCAACCAGGTTCTTTAAAATGATAAAGCAAACTGGCTGAAAATTGTACATACATACACTCCAAAAGATGAATAAGAAATGAGTTAACAAAACACAATATATAAATAAGAATACATTTACATTTCTCTGAAGAGGCGCTCCATACATATAAACACTTATGATCACAAGCATCCAATAAGAAACACAAAATCACAAAGTCTTTTATGTTCACTGCACAGGGAATTCTCTGTTTACACTACTCCTGATCACATGACCATTGCTCACGTGACATCGGAATGTCAAGCCCCTCACATCACTATTCACTCTCACTGTGAATAGCATTATCACAGCATTATCAGTTCACTTGTATATACAAAGGGCTTCAACAATCAACATTTCTGTACCCCTTGAGGCACAGTTCACGCAGCACTGACTGATAGGCACACAGCCTATTCTATCTGAACTTAGAATCAATGTCTTTCACAGCTGATGTCTCCTGGAGACATCTGAACATGATACTCCATATTAATGTACAATAAATTATAAACAAGGGACCCATGGGTCACGGCGCTCAGCTGTTATATGATAAACAAGGCCTACAGGCCTAATGCGAACCTGTGCATTGGGAAATACACAAGGTATAATGCTTCAATGCTGGACCATTACTTCTCATGTATATGAACAATGCAGGTACTAAACATTTTAAATAAGAAACAATTACACAAACATCACTGCTGAAATTCTGGCATGCGTGCACACAACACAACTAGGGACCCATGGGTCTCAACGCTTAGCTGAATTTGTCTATAAGGATATTTTTTAAGAAATTTTTTAGAATGGCAGTCCTGTGACCTTAACCAATGACCTTGTGACCAAAAAATCTTAGAACTTAATATCCTTGATCTTGCAGCATCAGGATTATTGTAACAATCTTTTAAAAAGTGACCTTGACCTCTGACCAGATAACCTCAAATTCTACAGGTTTCCTCACTTTGGGCAAGTAAGCCATGTGTGAACGTTGGAAAGTTCAGGATGAAAAGTTTGATTTACAGTGCATCCACAATCTTTTTAAAGATATGGCTCCTGTGACCTTCAACTAAGATCGCTGGACCCTGGTAATCAAAATGAATTTACTTATGTAGTTGGTCATTATTAAATCAAGTTTGAAGCCAGTTTATTTTTAGTAAATAAATAGAAAAATATTCATTAAAATAGAAAAAATACAGGTGGCGCCACCATGTTTCAGGAACTGACAAAACTAATCATGGTCAATATTCAAGGCAAGATACATGACAAACCATGCATTAATTATCAAGATATTGGAGGTTTTGTATCAAATTTCTTACTATTCTGGGGGTACTTTCAAGCCCCGTAGCTCAAAGGATACAGGTCGCAGTGACCTAATTTCAGATTTCCAAGGAGATTTTTTTATTGACCTCCCTGGATTATCACTTAAAAGTTTCTAGGACCAGCTGTTACGATTTGTGCCCTGCTAACGGACGGCCGGACATCCGTATGGATGACGGACAAAGTGCCAATCCTACACCTCAGTTGACTTACAGTAATCTGAGCTAAAAATGATTGTAGCTGGCACCACCAGTCTTGTACACAACAAAGCTATCAGTGATATATACATATGCCCAAGTTCAGACTGATATATCAAACATCTCCTGAGAAATAAGCAGGGACACACACTGTGCAAAAATTATTTTAGGTGGCACCACCAGTCTTGTATATGGCAAAGCTATTCGATAGGTATAAATATGCCCAATTTCAGGATGATATATCAAATTCCTCTATAGAAATAAGAAGGCACAAGTCACACACTGTGCAAAAGTCATTGTAGGTGGTGACACCTGTCTTGTGAACGAGAAACCCATCAAAGACGCACAGACAGGTCAAAATATCAGGCCAATATATCAAACTTACCTTTAGTCTGATGCATGGGGCTGACCACGCTTAGGTGAGAAAGGCAGTTGCCCCGAGTGAACTGTGACAAATTTGCTGGCTCAGGCTACTGCACTGAGTGAACTCATGACCTGCACCTGGCTAGACTGGGTGAACTTTTGACCTGTACCTGGCTGCACTGAGTGAACTCTTGACCTGTTGCCTAATCTGATACAGTTGGCAGTCTGCCAAAGCTATAAATAGATTGGC